>CM041777.1:236633455-237109950 GCA_023374045.1 Limonium bicolor
GTTTGTTTTTTATTTGGACAAGTGAGCTAGATTTTACAAGTGGTCAAAGCTAGAGTTTTAATGGTGGTGGTGGTATTACCGTGAGAGAACAGCAAGAAGGGAGGAAGAAGAAGTTGGAACCGTGTGAAATGAAGAAGGGAAATGAGAATGAAGATAGAATTTGCTTTTAAGAAGATATTTGTTCTTATAAAGTAAAAAGTAGTTTAATTAGTTTTCTTTATTTACTTATCATATTAACTAAAGAGTGGTGAGTCACCACACTTAGAAAACCGGCCCCCTATAATATAATGAGGGTATTTTAGTCTTTGTTTGTCAATTTAATTACTTAATACAACATATGTTACAAAATAGCTTATAAAATCACTATTCATAAAAACAAGGCACATAGAAGTGAAATTTTTGATTTCCCATTGATATAGACATCCAAATGTGATATTATATAGTACACATATATATTTAAGAGTAATGATGGACATCTAGCCACTCAAAACTCATTTACAAGACAATTTTTCAAAAATGTGCTTTAAGACTCCTTAAAGCACATTTTGTGTTTAAACTTGTTTTCAAGCTTGGTTTTCTTTAGTAATTGATTTAATATGTTCATTAGTATATAAATGAGGTCTTGGTAAGTTCATTAGGTCTTAACCAAGCTTATCCCAAGCTTAGAGCACATTTTGGCTCTTATTGACCTTAAAGCACATTTCATGTTTTCTTTTGTTTAAATTTGTTTACTAATGTTTCTAAGACTCTTTTTAGTCTTAATACACCATATTTAGGTTTTAAACAACATAACAAGGTTTGGGGTATTTCAAGTCCTCTCTTGATACTTATTCAAGTTCTCTTCCAATTCCAAGGTAAAACAACTACCATAATGTGTTAAGACAATATATGTAACTAGGGTTTACAATGAGATGAAGCTTAAAGCTTGTATACTCATTATATTATTTGTATAATGTTTAGAAGTTGACAAGCAACTAAAAGCCTTGCCAATTTAGTCAAGGAAACAAGAAAGAAGTTGTGAGGGAAAGAGGTAAATATGCTATCTCAATGTAGTTTAAATGCCTTAGGAAAATGAGCTTGATATGCTTAATAAAATGCCTAAGTAGCCAATGGTAAATGAGCTAGTGAAACTCTCTCAAGGAGTTTATAAAAGGCATATGTATTGTTAAGTGTATTTGCAGGTCAAAGGCAAATACAATGTGGGAAATTCAGTGTTTATGATTTATGCATCTTAAGGGCCTAAGAGCCATGTTATTTAAGGGCCTAAGTGCCAAGCAATTAAGTTTATGCACTATATTGTGATGTAGTGTAAATTTGGTGAATTTATGTGTGTGAGAATACTCTTGATGGATTTTAGGTGTTCTTGAATGAAATAAGGTAAAAACCTAAGTGTTTGGATGTGAGTATATACAAGAGAAGCTATGACAAAAATTTGGAAAATGTGTAAGAAGTTCTAAGTGTTTTAAATAAGTTTTGGTGAACTAGGAAGTGTTAAAGGTGAACAAATGTTTTACTAGGGAAGAAAACATGTACTAAGGCGATTTAGAGTGATACAAGGATTTAGGTATTATCTTGGAAGTTCTAGGAATTCAATGTGTGTTTTTGAGAATGTTGATGTACAAGGAAGAAATGATGTTTAGGTAAGATGTGAAAAGGAGATTTAGTTAGTAAGAAAAGAAGTTTGAGAGATGATGTTAAGGTGTAGAGGAAACACCTTGGTATAGTGGTTATTATAAGTGAAATACCACCTAGAAATCTTAAGGAGAAAACATTCCAAGTGCTAGGAATTTTGTAAGGAATTTGTGAATGACAAGATGGTTTTGGTGTGTGATTTAAGGAGTTTAGTACATGGCTAAAGATGTGTTTGAAGTGCCCAAATGAGGTTAGGACATATTAGGATACCTAAGGTGAAGTTTGGAGTTAAATGGGCAATGGAAGATAAGGGTCTGGAGCAGACCGACCTTGCGACCGAACTTGCCAAGGTCGGTCGAGCCCAGATTACCCTGCGAGAATTAGTTTCTGGAACGGACCGACCTTGGGGACCGGACTTGCAAGGTCGGTCGGGCTTGTATTTTGTGTACGAATTAAGTTTCTGGAATCGACCGAACATGGGACCGGACTTGGCAAGTTCGGTCGGGCCTGAATTTTCAAAGGGAAGAAACTCTCGGGAATGGACCGAACATGCGACCAAACTTACAAGGTCGGTCGGAGTAGAAATTTTGACGGTAAAGTGTTCTGGAATGGACCGACCTTGTGTAATGTCGGTCGGTAAGGTCGGTCGGACCAAAAACATTGTTTAAGGTAATAGAATGATGTGTAATGATGGGGATTGACTAGTAATGATGTTATATGGTTGTTTAAGACATGTTAGGTGAGTTATAATGATAGTTTCGTGGAAAAAAAGATGTATTAAAATGTAGAAGTAAAACAAGTTAAAAGTGAAGTTATGTAACTAAGTTAACGGGGAAAAGTATATAGCATTAGACTTAAACAAACATGTTCCCCGATGTTAATAAAAGTACATGTAATGTTATCAGTTGTTTGAGAATTGCTCGAGGAACATAAGTGGACATGGTAAAGTGGACTCCGGTGACAGGTATGGTTTTCTTGTAACCTGTGTCCTACCGGATTACACCGGCTTGTATGCCAATGTGTTTTTCTGTATGTATGCCACGTTGTAAGATAAAACATGAAATGAGTTTACAGTAATTCATATATGTGGCGTGTCCAACTCCGATACCATTTAACCTCGGAAGTGTTAACCTTAGTTAACTGAGTCTAGGATCGCGAGAGAGTTTGGTATTCGGAGTAAACGACCCGAACCATGGGACGTTCTAACCACAGCTATGCGTGTGTTAATTGTGTGATATGTGTATGTGAATGTAGGGATCTCCCTTGTGTGTTTAACCCAGTAGTAATGTTGTATAATGTGTGAATGTGATAGACTCAATAGTGGGGTTCTAACTAATATCTAAAAGTAGGTATATACTAAAAGTGGTGAGGAATCCGGTTAGGCCGGTCGCGCGTTGTTTGGGAGTGGGTATCCTTCTTAGCCTTACCCTTCTCTCTGTTATGGTTGTTTCCCTCACGGGTTATGATCTCCCATTAGCTTATTCCAAAGCTTAGCTATCCTGACTTATGATCGGTTTAGGGGGAACATGTGGTTGTGTGGTGTGTTCGGGCCTCCAAACCCAAACCATCTTAACTTAAGTTACTCGTCCGACTATTAGGACGGTAATGAGTGTTGTTGTTGTTGTATAACGAGCTTATCATGAGGGTGACTTCATTCTCTAGGCTCACCAGTGAATTAACAATGTTTGGGTCGGTTCCTAAGAGGACCGTTCCCGTTATGTTATGTGATGTTGTTGTAATGCAATTTCTATTGCGATGTTATCATGTGCACGTCGAAACGTGAAAAGTGTTGTTACGTTTTGTTATGTGAGGAATGTTATATTGTAAAATATGGAGTGTGTGGATCATGGAAATGAATCCCAGTTTGTGATAAGAGGTGTTTAAGGATAACCCGATTTATGGGTAAGTGTCGTCTATTAAGGAAGTAGCTCCATTAGAGGAGGAACACTCTAGGGATAATGAATACCATGAGTGACTTATCAAGTAAGGATGTATTATCCGTTTGTTGAGCCCATTGAGGCGAAATGTTATGTGTTGTGTTTACAGTTGCATGCATGATTTAAATATAATCAACCGCATGCTAAGACGACAATTAGTTGTGCGTGACCCGGTAGCATGTGGGCTGCGAGATTACCATACCAGCAAAGGTGCTGAGCCCCTTGGGGGCCACCCTTTTCTCTTCTTTTTCCTATTTGCAGGTACAAGGAGCTGGAAGCCGTTCGAGAGTAGGACGGGGTAGTCGTTGTACATGGGTAATCATTTAAGTTGTACATGTACAGTAGGTGTAGTAAGACCGAGATTGTTATCGGCATCAGTTTGTAAATACTCGGTACAGTTGGAAGGCTTATGTATGTTGGTTGTTGTTAATAAAAAGGTATAGTAATGTGTAGTCGCTCGGGAATCTAGTCCATCAGACCGGTACAATGTTTATGTAATAGCCTTGTTAGCCACATGGGTGGTTAACGGCGTGTAACACCAATGAGTTAAGTATTGTGGAGTAGTATATTTTCCACTGCAGAACGTTGTTATGTGTTTGTTATTGGATGGGGTGTTACAAAAAAGTGGTATCAGAGCGAAGTATCGCTCTGATGACTGAATTACCGAGCTTAGGAAGTACCGAGTTAGGATTTTAGTACTTTGGGTTAAGGGTTGAGTGATAGCGTGAGAGATACGCTAGTTAGGTATTACCAGTGTGTACTGGAAACCTACAATATCCAACCCGCCCTCCACAATCCCTATTATATAACTTTGGAAACAACGCCAGAGAGATGGAAGTCCCCTCTTACTCGGGAATACCCGATCTGGCTGTTATTAAACACCTCTAAAGGTACGGTGAACCTGTCATACGGTAGATCCCGAAAACTGGGAATCCCGGAGACGGTTCCCATCTAAACAGTGTTAACCGCATTTCATAGCGAAGAGTGAAGAATCAGTGTATAGAAGAATAGAATTTCCGGCAACCTGGGTCGACATGCCGAGCAGTCGAGGATAACCAGCTTGCAACGCACCAACCGTGCAACGGGCAAGAAGTGGATTAATAAAACCCGAGACGAGTGTCTACGGGACCACAGTTGTTAAATGACACACCGACGGTATACCAACCGACAAAGGAACTACAACGTAGCGCCCACACAGGGACAAATCTCAGTAGCCACGACAAATGCGTGGAACGGGCTACGAAGAGGAAACAATACAAAACAAAAGGGGTCTCCAGAATGGGAAACACCCTAGTTAATGATTACCATGTGAAGACCGTGAGAAGTCATCCGGAGGAATTGTTATCAAGACTGTAAGATCAAGTGAGGGCCAACAAGGCCACTGATGACAGTGCGGGTAAAAAACAATACCACAACCGGTATGTGTTGAACCGATAGCCAGTTAACATGGCGCACTTGCCCTGGCAAGTGCTGCTATAACAGGGCTGTTCGGGGAAGTTTTAACAACTACAAAGTGCTTGGTAAAGTACCACGAAGTTAAGTGTGATCATTATGACCATGGAAGGGCTTAACAGCCTAACCTCTGTAATTATAAGTACACCAGTCAGCGAGAAGCTAGACTTGGTTAGGGTAAGAAGATGTTGTGAAACCCTGAAAATTTTCTTTCAAACTCAGATTTACTTCAAACCCTTTTCCTTCAAAACCAGATTTTCTTTCAAACCAATACTCTTTCTAACCTTCTTTCAAACCAAACCAGTAAAACCAAGGACAGTTGACAAGGATACAACAATGGATAAACTTTCCCTCGATTAAGTTCGGGAAGCATGGAATGAATATTGTCACGGGACAATATAAGAGAGTTGACAACAGAATACTTCACCTAGGCGTGTGACGGACACTGCGAGTGTACCAACTGAATTGTGGGACGACCGCACTCCGATAGGAGCTTGTGGGCCTGACAGACCTACTTATGGGGTTGGGTAAGTAGTAATGTATCAGTAGGGTACCCCACATATGTATACAAGTAGAGTCCGAAACACGGGAAGTAGTCAACTCCGTACTACGGTCAGTAGTATAAGTCAAACAAGAGCTAAGGATTACAAGGAATGGTTGAAGTAAAGGAACAAGTCAAGTTAACGAGACTAAAAGGATTAGTGAATTCCTTTCAAGGAAATGTTTAAGAGTCAGGAGGTGTGAAGTGCACTAACTGTAATGTAAAGACATCGTATACGTCTTAAGGATCCTCAGGGATAAACATGATAACTGGAACGGAGACCCAGCCTGTGCATGGCATGGCAGATGCCTAATGTGGACACATTAGTGTGCAATGAATGGGATGAAACTCCCAGAATGAGTATCTACACTACCAGGAAACGTTGATCTTCATAGAAGAAGATAATAAACCAGTTAAGAACGCAAACGGCGTGGCTAACTCAATATATCAATGAGTGCGAATCAGATGTAATGGCATGACTTAACAACACCCAGGAGCAATCCTTGAAGGGTGTTCGCATCAACAATTGTTGCATGAAATGCATGATAGAAACACAAGGGTTGAAACTAACCCAGTTTAGACATAAGTTGTCAGGAGACGGACTGACAAACCTAAGGGGCATCCCATGAAAGGAAACGGAATGTAACAACCTTGTCATGGAGCTCAATATAATATCCAAACCATGTAATGTTGTACAGAGAAGTACTGTGTGTGGACAGCCTACAATGAGCGCAGCTCAAGGCAGTAAGGCTTATAAGCCACAAATAAAATGTGTTATATAAATTAGACTGATTGCAGAAGTTTATGTTATATAAGTGAATAGAGTGGAGAACGAACCACTGCATTAAGAGTGGGGGTACCTCTCGATATTGTGAAACCGCTGGAGCGGTAGTTATGTGAATCAAGTCCAAGAAATATGTTAAGGATGGACAAATATTATTATTTGAGAGCAGTTAGTTTAGTAGTATGTGTGTATAAAGTGAAACACCGAGCTGGATAATGCCGGATTGTGACTCGAATGATCAATGCTCAAGGAGCATACAGTAGTCATCCAAATAAAGGACGAACCATAACACAAATGATGTGAGTACATATGTGGAAGTTAATGTGGCAGTAAATACGATATAAGCTGATGTTATACAAGGAGTAAGAGCACGGTGCGCAGCAAGCGACCGTTGTATAAGTATTGTTAAACGATAATGTGGCAGATAAAACCAGTTAAGAGTTAAACTCAGTGGAGATGCAAGATAGGTGATGTTAAACAGACTGGGCAATAAGCCAGTGGTAGGTACTATGTGATGAGGAACTAGTGTGAATTCCTACTGTAATCGCATAAGGGATTTACTGTCAAGAGTTTACGCCTCTGCACTCTGTATGACTGAGTGTTTTGGTATTGCACTTGTGCAGTAATGATCGAGTGGGATAGCTAGGAATTGGAAACATGTTAATTGGAGAGGAATAATGTTATAATGGCCGATGCATAGGAAATGCAAGGCCGCACCAATAACAGAGTACTTGTACGAAACCAAATGTGGAGACATGATTAACAGTAAGTGACTACAGTAGCACTAACGGCCAAATATCGGTATGGAATATACCCCAAATGTTGTAAACAGCTGAGAGAGCACTACACACTAGGTAGTAGCTTAATCTCAACCGACAGTAAGTCGGAAGGGAACAAGTCAATCATTGTGAAATATGTAGCTGTATATACAGTAAATTACTATGTAAGTGGATAGAAAGTTTATAACTCACTGAATTCGCTAACGGTAAGAGATACCACGCGTCGGTTGAGAAACCATTGTTACCAAGATGAAGGTGACAATTGGGGATGTACAATACGGTAGGAATAACAAATGGGGCAATTAAGCTCTACAGTTATTAGAGTTTCGCAGCAGAAACTAGTGAGCCAGTGATTCAAGTGTTGAATGTACATGGTGAACATGAGCGAATGGCTAATTATTAACGCCTAGAAGCCTAACAGGCCAGAATCGAAACCAACTAAGAGTTTAAACAAACTCTAATGAGAATTCTTGGTTTAGGAACTAAACCGCCAATATGGTTAAGATCCTCTAATCAGAATCCATTGTGTAATAGACCGCGTGGAAGTTGAAGTACTTCACGGCGGCAGAACGTTTTGAACCAATGATTAAGTGATTGATTACGTGGGCGTAATCCCTTTTAAGGGGGGTAGAGCGCAAAACCACTTAGTGTGTATTACCGTACAAGTGTACGTGATTTATGTTGTGCATAGCACAAAATAATTTGTTTTGATGATTGGTGTGTGTGTTATGTAAACATACGCATTCAGTCATGGTTTAATTGGGGTAATTGCGCACAGAAGATGCGAATACCATTGTGGTAAGTGTGTATTTGTTAACAATTGTGTGTGATAGTACAAGTGTGGGAGTAGAGAAACTCCCGGGGGAACAAACCCCGACAATGTATAAATGTGAAACGGTGTGTTGTATTTTGATAAAATATATGTGTATATATACTATATAGTGATTCTTGAAAGGGTATGAGACCGATATAAAACCTAGTGAGAATAACAACATTAAAGTGAATGGAAATAAGATAGACGAAGTTCTATCCCTTGGAGATGTATGATCATGATTAGAATGATTAAAAAGATAGAAAATTGGAAATGAGTGATTTACTTGATACTTGAAATTGGAGTGGGAGGTGGAACTTGATTTGCATGCGATCAAGGGAAGCCGAACACAAATTGGAGGGGAAGGATAGTTCAACACTGATGCTGATCACATCAGGGTTGGATGATTCTTGAAGCTCCCTATAAGTGGTCACAAATAACCACGCTAAGAAAAGAAGCAAAGAGCTTAAGTTGGACTTGGAGTTATGTGTGTTTTCAAAACGATTTTGAATTGGTATTTATAAAACGTCGATAGATACTTTACATAATTAAAGTTCTCTTACTTAACCTCACAAGGAAAAATTTCAAATTTAAGTGATTGTTTTGATCTCCCAAAGGCACGGGGACGGAAGGTGTCCATCACGACCGGGATCTGCGGGATCACAGTGTATGTCAAAGATATTTTTGATTGCTATACATGCTATGACATGTTGTGTGGTATGTGTAATAAATATTATTTTGACCTTGAGTTCCTAAAGTGTATGCTATTAAGACCTATGAGTCTAAATGTGTTGTGTTACATAGACCTATGTGTCTAAAGGTTGTTATGTTACCCAAGACCAGAGAGTCTAAGGGTTGTTATGTATGTGCAAATATTGTTAAGATACCCGGACCATTGAGTCCGAGGTTATCATGTAAGTATGTTATGTTATGTTATGTATGGATGTGAATGTGTTACCCAGACCATTAAGTCCGAGGTTGTGATGTAAAGTGTGTTTGGTTATGGAAGTTTTATTTCTATAAGTAATCCCCGTATTCTAATCCAAGATGTGTGGGAAGTGTAAACTTCAAGGACGAAGTTCTTTTAAGGGGGGTAGATTGAAATACCCAAAACCTTGATATGTGGTTTAAATATTAAACAATGGTATGTAAAGGCTAAAAAGTGCCTTAGAAACATCAGTGAACAATTTAAACCATAGTAAAATGCAATAAAGCACTAAGATACAGTTTGAGCAAAAACATGCTTTAAGCTTGGAGTGAACTTGGTTAGGACCCAAAGAACCTACCAAGACTTAATAATATTCAATTATGATTTAATAAGGCTAATTAAGTCCTTAGGAAACCTTGGTAGACAGTTAACCCAAACAAAACACAACAATATACCTTAAAGTCAATAAGAGCAAAAATGTGCTCTAAGCTTGGGATAAATTTGTATAAGACCTAATGGTCATACCTATACCTTATAAATATGTTAATGAATATATTAAATCAATTACTAAAGAAAACCAAGCTTGAAAACAGGTTAAAACACAAAAAGTGCTTTAAGGAGTCTTAAAGCACGTTTTTGAAAAATTGTCTTATAAATGAGTTTTGAATGGCTAAATGTCCATCATTACTCTTTAATTAACATGTTACTATATAGTATCACATTTGGAAGTCTATATCAATGGGAAATCAAAAATTTCACATCTATGTGCCTTGTTTTAGTGAATAGTAACTTTAATAAGCTAGTTTGTAACATATGTTGTTATAAGTAATTAAATTGGTCAACAAAGACTATTATACCCCTTATGTAATAAAGGGGACCGGTTTTCTTATATGGGATGACTCAACCCCTTGTTAATTGATAAGATAAGAAAAGATAGCAAAAAGTAAATAGTTACTTTACTTAAATATCTAAAGCTAGCTACTTACCTTCTCATCTCTTCTTCTTCTTCATTTCACACGGTTCTTCATCTCTCCCAAGCTCCATTCTCGGTTTGCTACAGCCCCCTTCATTCTTCATCTTCTTTCACTTGTAACTTATGATTCCATGCTCCAAAATCAATTTCAAGACTACCCTTGTCTAAGTTAGAGCAAGCTCCTCATTTCCCTCTTTTCAAATCTTCAAGAACTCAATTTTGGTGCCATGGATATTCACCATTGAAGGAGCTTGAGCTCACCTTTTCACATATTATTGTTCTCCCTTGCTTCAAGGTAAGGAAACTCAAAGAAAATGATGTTTCCTTCATGCTTTGTGTTGTCCGAAAATTCACCTTACCATGGTGTTTTTACCTTGCTTGTTTTAGCTTCATTTGAATCTTCCAAGGGCTAGGAGGTGTCCTCTCTTGATACTTATTCAACTTCTCTTCCAATTCCAAGGTAAAACAACTACCTTAATGTGTTAAGCAATATATGTAACTAGGGTTTACAATGAGATGAAGCTTAAAGCTTGTATACTCATTATATTATTTGTATAATGTTTAGAAGTTGACAAGCAACTGAAAGCCTTGCCAATTTAGTCAAGGAAACAAGAAAGAAGTTGTGAGGGAAAGAGGTAAATATGCTATCTCAATGTAGTTTAAATGCCTTAGGAAAATAAGCTTGATATGCTTAATAAAATGCCTAAGGAGCCAATGGTAAATGAGCTAGTGAAACGCTCTCAAGGAGTTTATAAAAGGCATATGTATTGTTGAGTGTATTTGCAGGTCAAAGGCAAATACAATGTGGGAAATTCAGTGTTTATGATTTATGCATCTTAAGGGCCTAAGAGCCATGTTATTTAAGGGCCTAAGTGCCAAGCAATTAAGTTTATGCACTATATTGTGATGTAGTGTAAATTTGGTGAATTATGTGTGTGAGAATACTCTTGATGGATTTTAGGTGTTCTTGAATGAAATAAGGTAAAAACCTAAGTGTTTGGATGTGAGTATATACAAGAGAAGCTATGGCAAAAATTTGGAAAATGTGTAAGAAGTTCTAAGTGTTTTAAATAAGTTTTGGTGAACTAGGAAGTGTTAAAGGTGAACAAATGTTTTACTAGGGAAGAAAACATGTACTAAGGCGATTTAGAGTGATACAAGGATTTAGGTATTATCTTGGAAGTTCTAGGAATTCAATGTGTGTTTTTGAGAATGTTGATGTACAAGGAAGAAATGATGTTTAGGTAAGATGTGAAAAGGAGATTTAGTTAGTAAGAAAAGAAGTTTGAGAGATGATGTTAAGGTGTAGAGGAAACACCTTGGTATAGTGGTTATTATAAGTGAAATACCACCTAGAAATCTTAAGGAGAAAACATTCCAAGTGCTAGGAATTTTGTAAGGAATTTGTGAATGACAAGATGGTTTTGGTGTGTGATTTAAGGAGTTTAGTACATGGCTAAAGATGTGTTTGAAGTGCCCAAATGAGGTTAGGACATATTAGGATACCTAAGGTGAAGTTTGGAGTTAAATGGGCAATGGAAGATAAGGGTCTGGAGCAGACCGACCTTGCGACCGAACTTGCCAAGGTCGGTCGAGCCCAGATTACCCTGCGAGAATTAGTTTTGGAACGGACCGACCTTGGGGACCGGACTTGCAAGGTCGTCGGGCTTGTATTTTGTGTACGAATTAAGTTTCTGGAATCGACCGAACATGGGACCGGACTTGGCAAGTTCGGTCGGGCCTGAATTTTCAAAGGGAAGAAACTCTCGGGAATGGACCGAACATGCGACCAAACTTACAAGGTCGGTCGGAGTAGAAATTTTGACGGTAAAGTGTTCTGGAATGGACCGACCTTGTGTAATCGGTCGGTAAGGTCGGTCGGACCAAAAACATTGTTTAAGGTAATAGAATGATGTGTAATGATGGGGATTGACTAGTAATGATGTTATAAGGTTGTTTAAGACATGTTAGGTGAGTTATAATGATAGTTTAGTGGAAAAAAAAGATGTATTAAAATGTAGAAGTAAAACAAGTTAAAAAGTGAAGTTATGTAACTAAGTTAACGGGGAAAGTTATAAGCATTAGACTTTAAACAAACATGTTACCCCGATGTTAATAAAAGTACATGTAATGTTATCAGTTGTTTGAGAATTGCTCGAGGAACATAAGTGGACATGGTAAAGTGGACTCCGGTGACAGGTATGGTTTTCTTGCAACCTGTGTCCTACCGGATTACACCGGCTTGTATGCCAATGTGTTTTTCTGTATGTATGCCACGTTGTAAGATAAAACATGAAATGAGTTTACAGTAATTCATATATGTGGCGTGTCCAACTCCGATACCATTTAACCTCGGAAGTGTTAACCTTAGTTAACTGAGTCTAGGATCACGAGAGAGTTTGGTATTCGGAGTAAACGACCCGAACCATGGGACGTTCTAACCACGGCTATGCGTGTGTTGTTGTGTGATATGTGTATGTGAATGTAGGGATCTCCCTTGTGTGTTTAACCCAGTAGTAATGTTGTATAATGTGTGAATGTGATAGACTCAATAGTGGGGTTCTAACTAATATCTAAAAGTAGGTATGTACTAAAAGTGGTGAGGAATCCGGTTAGGCCGGTCGCGCGTTGTTTGGGAGTGGGTATCCTTCTTAGCCTTACCCTTCTCTGTATGGTTGTTTCCCTCACGGGTTATGATCTCCCATTAGCTTATTCCAAAGCTTAGCTATCCTGACTTATGATCGGTTTAGGGGGAACATGTGTGTGTGTGGTGTTCGGGCCTCCAAACCCAAACCATCTTAACTTAAGTTACTCGTCCGACTATTAGGACGGTAATGAGTGTGTTGTTGTTGTATAACGAGCTTATCATGAGGGTGACTTCATTCTCTAGGCTCACCAGTGAATTAACAATGTTTGGGTCGGTTCCTAAGAGGACCGTTCCCGTTATGTTATGTGATGTTGTTGTAATGCAATTTCTATTGCGATGTTATCATGTGCACGTCGAAACGTGAAAAGTGTTGTTATGTTTTGTTATGTGAGGAATGTTATATGTTGTAAAATATGGAGTGTGTGGATCATGGAAATGAATCCCAGTTTGTGATAAGAGGTGTTTAAGGATAACCCGATTTATGGGTAAGTGTCGTCTATTAAGGAAGTAGCTCCATTAGAGGAGGAACACTCTAGGGATAATGAATACCATGAGTGACTTATCAAGTAAGGATGTATTATCCGTTTGTTGAGCCCATTGAGGCGAAATGTTATGTGTTGTGTGTTTACAGTTGCATGCATGATTTAAATATAATCAACCGCATGCTAAGACGACAATTAGTTGTGCGTGACCCGGTAGCATGTGGGCTGCGAGATTACCATACCAGCAAAGGTGCTGAGCCCCTTGGGGGCCACCCTTTTCTCTTCTTTTTCCTATTTGCAGGTACAAGGAGCTGGAAGCCGTTCGAGAGTAGGACGGGGTAGTCGTTGTACATGGGTAATCATTTAAGTTGTACATGTACAATAGGTGTAGTAAGACCGAGATTGTTATCGGCATCAGTTTGTAAATACTCGGTACAGTTGGAAGGCTTATGTATGTTGGTTGTTGTTAATAAAAGGTATAGTAATGTGTAGTCGCTCGGGAATCTAGTCCATCAGACCGGTACATGTTTATGTAATAGCCTTGTTAGCCACATGGGTGGTTAACGGCGTGTAACACCAACGAGTTAAGTATTGTGGAGTAGTATATTTCCACTGCAGAACGTTGTTATGTGTTGTTATTGGATGGGGTGTTACAAAAAAGTGGTATCAGAGCGAAGTATCGCTCTGATGACTGAATTACCGAGCTTAGGAAGTACCGAGTTAGGATTTTAGTACTTTGGGTTAAGGGTTGAGTGATAGCGTGAGAGATACGCTAGTTAGGTATTACCAGTGTGTACTGGAAACCTACAATATCCAAACCCGCCCTCCACAATCCCTATTATATAACTTTGGAAACAACGCCAGAGAGATGGAAGTCCCCTCTTACTCGGGAATACCCGATCTGGCTGTTATTAAACACCTCTAAAGGTACGGTGAACCTGTCATACGGTAGATCCCGAAAACTGGGAATCCCGGAGACGGTTCCCATCTAAACAGTGTTAACCGCATTTCATAGCGAAGAGTGAAGAATCAGTGTATAGAAGAATAGAATTTCCGGCAACCTGGGTCGACATGCCGAGCAGTCGAGGATAACCAGCTTGCAACGCACCAACCGTGCAACGGGCAAGAAGTGGATTAATAAAACCCGAGACGAGTGTCTACGGGACCACAGTTGTTAAATGACACACCGACGGTATACCAACCGACAAAGGAACTACAACGTAGCGCCCACACAGGGACAAATCTCAGTAGCCACGACAAATGCGTGGAACGGGCTACGAAGAGGAAACATACAAAACAAAAGGGGTCTCCAGAATGGGAAACACCCTAGTTAATGATTACCATGTGAAGACCGTGAGAAGTCATCCGGAGGAATTGTTATCAAGACTGTAAGATCAAGTGAGGGCCAACAAGGCCACTGATGACAGTGCGGGTAAAAAACAATACCACAACCGGTATGTGTTGAACCGATAGCCAGTTAACATGGCGCACTTGCCCTGGCAAGTGCTGCTATAACAGGGCTGTTCGGGGAGGAGTTTTAACAGCTACAAAGTGCTTGGTAAAGTACCACGAAGTTAAGTGTGATCATTATGACCATGGAAGGGCTTAACAGCCTAACCTCTGTAATTATAAGTACACCAGTCAGCGCGAAGCTAGACTTGGTTAGGGTAAGAAGATGTTGTGAAACCATGAAAATTTTCTTTCAAAC
The DNA here is from genome assembly GCA_023374045.1 of Limonium bicolor. Taxonomy (NCBI): domain Eukaryota; kingdom Viridiplantae; phylum Streptophyta; class Magnoliopsida; order Caryophyllales; family Plumbaginaceae; genus Limonium; species Limonium bicolor. Next base: position 236,648,130 of record CM041777.1, read on the forward strand.
TCAGATTTACTTCAAACCCTTTTCCTTCAAAACCAGATTTTCTTCAACCAATACTCTTTAACCTTCTTTCAAACCAAACCAGTAAAACCAAGGACAGTTGACAAGGATACAACAATGGATAAACTTTCCCTCGATTAAGTTCGGGAAGCATGGAATGAATATTGTCACGGGACAATATAAGAGAGTTGACAACAGAATACTTCACCTAGGCGTGTGACGGACACTACGAGTGTACCAACTGAATTGTGGGACGACCGCACTCCGATAGGAGCTTGTGGGCCTGACAGACCTACTTATGGGTTAGTTGGGTAAGTAGTAATGTATCAGTAGGGTACCCCACATATGTATCAAGTAGAGTCCGAAACACGGGAAGTAGTCAACTCCGTACTACGGTCAGTAGTATAAGTCAAACAAGAGCTAAGGATTACAAGGAATGGTTGAAGTAAAGGAACAAGTCAAGTTAACGAGACTAAAAGGATTAGTGAATTCCTTTCAAGGAAATGTTTAAGAGTCAGGAGGTGTGAAGTGCACTAACTGTAATGTAAAGACATCGTATACGTCTTAAGGATCCTCAGGGATAAACATGATAACTGGAACGGAGACCCAGCCTGTGCATGGCAAGGCAGATGCCTAATGTGGACACATTAGTGTGCAATGAATGGGATGAAACTCCCAGAATGAGTATCTACACTACCAGGAAATGTTGATCTTCATAGAAGAAGATAATAAACCAGTTAAGAACGCAAACGGCGTGGCTAACTCAATATATCAATGAGTGCGAATCAGATGTAATGGCATGACTTAACAACACCCAGGAGCAATCCTTGAAGGGTGTTCGCATCAACAATTGTTGCACGAAATGCATGATAGAAACACAAGGGTTGAAACTAACACCCAGTTTAGACATAAGTTGTTAGGAGACGGACTGACAAACCTAAGGGGCATCCCATGAAAGGAAACGGAATGTAACAACCTTGTCATGGAGCTCAATATAATATCCAAACCATGTAATGTTGTACAGAGAAGTACATGTGTGTGGACAGCCTACAATGAGCGCAGCTCAAGGCAGTAAGGCTTATAAGCCATAAATAAAATGTGTTATATAAATTAGACTGATTGCAGAAGTTTATGTTATATAAGTGAATAGAGTGGAGAGCGAACCACTGCATTAAGAGTGGGGGTACCTCTCGATATTGTGAAACCGCTGGAGCGGTAGTTATGTGAATCAAGTCCAAGAAATATGTTAAGGATGGACAATATTATTATTATTTGAGAGCAGTTAGTTTAGTAGTATGTGTGTATAAAGTGAAACACCGAGCTGGATAATGCCGGATTGTGACTCGAATGATCAATGCTCAAGGAGCATACAGTAGTCATCCAAATAAAGGACGAACCATAACACAAATGATGTGAGTACATATGTGGAAGTTAATGTGGCAGTAAATACGATATAAGCTGATGTTATACAAGGAGTAAGAGCACGGTGCGCAGCAAGCGACCGTTGTATAAGTATTGTTAAACGATAATGTGGCAGATAAAACCAGTTAAGAGTTAAACTCAGTGGAGATGCAAGATAGGTGATGTTAAACAGACTGGGCAATAACCAGTGGTAGGTACTATGTGATGAGGAACTCAGTGTGAATTCCTACTGTAATCGCATAAGGGATTTACTGTCAAGAGTTTACGCCTCACTCTGTATGACTGAGTGTTTTGGTATTACACTTGTGCAGTAATGATCGAGTGGGATAGCTAGGAATTGGAAACATGTTAATTGGAGAGGAATAATGTTAATGGCCGATGCATAGGAAATGCAAGGCCGCACCAATAACGAGTACTTGTACGAAACCAAATGTGGAGACATGATTAATAGTGACTACAGTAGCACTAACGGCCAAATATCGGTATGGAATATACCCGAAATGTTGTAAACAGCTGAGAGAGCACTACACACTAGGTAGTAGCTTAATCTCAACCGACAGTAAGTCGGAAGGGAACAAGTCAATCATTGTGAAATACGTAGCTGTATATACAGTAAATTACTATGGAAGTGGATAGAAAGTTATAACTCACTGAATTCGCTAACGGTAAGAGATACCACGCGTCGGTTGAGAAACCATTGTTACCAAGATGAAGGTGACAATTGGGGATGTACAATACGGTAGGAATAACAAATGGGGCAATTAAGCTCTACAGTTATTAGAGTTTCGCAGCAGAAACTAGTGAGCCAGTGATTCAAGTGTTGAATGTACATGGTGAACATGAGCGAATGGCTAATTATTAACGCCTAGAAGCCTAACAGGCCAGAATCGAAACCAACTAAGAGTTTAAAAAACTCTAATGAGAATTCTTGGTTTAGGAACTAAACCGCCAATATGGTTAAGATCCTCTAATCAGAATCCATTGTGTAATAGACCGCGTGGAAGTTGAAGTACTTCACGGCGGCAGAACGTTTTGAACCAATGATTAAGTGATTGATTACGTGGGCGTAATCCCTTTTAAGGGGGGTAGAGCGCAAAACCACTTAGTGTGTATTACCGTACAAGTGTACGTGATTTATGTTGTGCATAGCACAAAATAATTTGTTTTGATGATTGGTGTGTGTGTTATGTAAACATACGCATTCAGTCATGGTTTAATTGGGGTAATTGCGCACAGAAGATGCGAATACCATTGTGGTAAGTGTGTATTTGTTAACAATTGTGTGTGATAGTACAAGTGTGGGAGTAGAGAAACTCCCGGGGGAACAAACCCCGACAATGTATAAATGTGAAACGGTGTGTTGTATTTTGATAAAATATATGTGTATATATACTATATAGTGATTCTTGAAAGGGTATGAGACCGATATAAAACCTAGTGAGAATAACAACATTAAAGTGAATGGAAATAACTGATAGACGAAGTTCTATCCCTTGGAGATGTATGATCATGATTAGAATGATTAAAAAGATAGAAAATTGGAAATGAGTGATTTACTTGATACTTGAAATTGGAGTGGGAGGTGGAACTTGATTTGCATGCGATCAAGGGAAGCCGAACACAAATTGGAGGGGAAGGATAGTTCAACACTGATGCTGATCACATCAGGGTTGGATGATTCTTGAAGCTCCCTATAAGTGGTCACAAATAACCACGCTAAGAAAGAAGCAAAGAGCTTAAGTTGGACTTGGAGTTATGTGTGTTTTCAAAACGATTTTGAATTGGTATTTATAAAACATCGATAGATACTTTACATAATTAAAGTTCTCTTACTTAACCTCACAAGGAAAAATTTCAAATTTAAGTGATTGTTTTGATCTCCCAAAGGCACGGGGACGGAAGGTGTCCATCACGACCGGGATCTGCGGGATCACAGTGTATGTCAAAGATATTTTTGATTGCTATACATGCTATGACATGTTGTGTGGTATGTGTAATAAATATTATTTTGACCTTGAGTTCCTAAAGTGTATGCTATTAAGACCTATGAGTCTAAATGTGTTGTGTTACATAGACCTATGTGTCTAAAGGTTGTTATGTTACCCAAGACCAGAGAGTCTAAGGGTTGTTATGTATGTGCAAATATTGTTAAGATACCCGGACCATTGAGTCCGAGGTTATCATGTAAGTATGTTATGTTATGTTATGTATGTATGTGAATGTGTTACCCAGACCATTAAGTCCGAGGTTGTGATGTAAAGTGTGTTTGGTTGGAAGTTTTATTTCTATAAGTAATCCCCGTATTCTAATCCAAGATGTGTGGGAAGTGTAAACTTCAAGGACGAAGTTCTTTTAAGGGGGGTAGATTGAAATACCCCAAACCTTGATATGTGGTTTAAATATAAAACAATGGTATGTAAAGGCTAAAAAGTGCCTTAGAAACATCAGTGAACAATTTAAACCATAGTAAAATGCAATAAAGCACTAAGATACAGTTTGAGCAAAAACATGCTTTAAGCTTGGAGTGAACTTGGTTAGGACCCAAAGAACCTACCAAGACTTAATAATATTCAATTATGATTTAATAAGGCTAATTAAGTCCTTAGGAAACCTTGGTAGACAGTTAACCCAAACAAAACACAAGAATATACCTTAAAGTCAATAAGAGCAAAAATGTGCTCTAAGCTTGGGATAAATTTGTATAAGACCTAATGGTCATACCTATACCTTATAAATATGTTAATGAATATATTAAATCAATTACTAAAGAAAACCAAGCTTGAAAACAGGTTAAAACAAAAAGTGCTTTAAGGAGTCTTAAAGCACGTTTTTGAAAAATTGTCTTATAAATGAGTTTTGAATGGCTAAATGTCCATCATTACTCTTTAATTAACATGTTTACTATATAGTATCACATTTGGAAGTCTATATCAATGGGAAATCAAAAATTTCACATCTATGTGCCTTGTTTTAGTGAATAGTAACTTTAATAAGCTAGTTTGTAACATATGTTGTTATAAGTAATTAAATTGGTCAACAAAGACTATTATACCCCTTATGTAATAAAGGGGACCGGTTTTCTTATGGGATGACTCAACCCCTTGTTAATTGATAAGATAAGAAAAGATAGCAAAAAGTAAATAGTTACTTTACTTAAATATCTAAAGCTAGCTACTTACCTTCTCATCTCTTTCTTCTTCATTTCACACGGTTCTTCATCTCTCCCAAGCTCCATTCTCGGTTTGCTACAGCCCCCTCTCATTCTTCATCTTCTTTCACTTGTAACTTATGATTCATGCTCCAAAATCAATTTCAAGACTACCCTTGTCTAAGTTAGAGCAAGCTCCTCATTTCCCTCTTTTCAAATCTTCAAGAACTCAATTTTGGTGCCATGGATATTCACCATTGAAGGAGCTTGAGCTCACCTTTCACATATTAGTTCTCCCTTGCTTCAAGGTAAGGAAACTCAAAGAAAAATGATGTTTCCTTCATGCTTGTGTTGTCCGAAAATTCACCTTACCATGGTGTTTTTACCTTGCTTGTTTTAGCTTCATTTGAATCTTCCAAGGGCTAGGAGGTGTCCTCTCTTGATACTTATTCAACTTCTTCCAATTCCAAGGTAAAACAACTACCTTAATGTGTTAAGCAATATATGTAACTAGGGTTTACAATGAGATGAAGCTTAAAGCTTGTATACTCATTATATTATTTGTATAATGTTTAGAAGTTGACAAGCAACTGAAAGCCTTGCCAATTAGTCAAGGAAACAAGAAAGAAGTTGTGAGGGAAAGAGGTAAATATGCTATCTCAATGTAGTTTAATGCCTTAGGAAAATAAGCTTGATATGCTTAATAAAATGCCTAAGGAGCCAATGGTAAATGAGCTAGTGAAACGCTCTCAAGGAGTTTATAAAAGGCATATGTATTGTTGAGTGTATTTGCAGGTCAAAGGCAAATACAATGTGGGAAATTCAGTGTTTATGATTTATGCATCTTAAGGGCCTAAGAGCCATGTTATTTAAGGGCCTAAGTGCCAAGCAATTAAGTTTATGCACTATATTGTGATGTAGTGTAAATTTTGTGATATATGTGTGTGAGAATACTCTTGATGGATTTTAGGTGTTCTTGAATGAAATAAGGTAAAAACCTAAGTGTTTGGATGTGAGTATATACAAGAGAAGCTATGGCAAAATTTGGAAAATGTGTAAGAAGTTCTAAGTGTTTTTTAATAAGTTTTGGTGAACTAGGAAGTGTTAAAGGTGAACAAATGTTTTAAGGAAGAAAACATGTACTAAGGCGATTTAGAGTGATACAAGGATTTAGGTATTATCTTGGAAGTTCTAGGAATTCAATGTGTGTTTTTGAGAATGTTGATGTACAAGGAAGAAATGATGTTTAGGTAAGATGTGAAAAGGAGATTTAGTTAGAAGAAAGAAGTTTGAGAGATGATGTTAAGGTGTAGAGAGGAAACACCTTGGTATAGTGGTTATTATAAGTGAAATACCACCTAAATCTTAAGGAGAAAACTTCCAAGTGCTAGGAATTTTGTAAGGAATTTGTGAATGACAAGATGGTTTTGGTGTGTGATTTAAGGAGTTTAGTACATGGCAAAGATGTGTTTGAAGTGCCCAAATGAGGTTAGGACATATTAGGATACCTAAGGTGAAGTTTGGAGTTAAAGGGCAATGGAAGATAAGGGTCTGGAGCAGACCGACCTTGCGACCGAACTTGCCAAGGTCGGTCGAGCCCAGATTACCCTGCGAGAATTAGTTTCTGGAACGGACCGACCTTGGGGACCGGACTTGCAAGGTCGTCGGCTTGTATTTTGTGTACGAATTAAGTTTCTGGAATCGACCGAACATGGGACCGGACTTGGCAAGTTCGGTCGGGCCTGAATTTTCAAAGGGAAGAAACTCTCGGGAATGGACCGAACATGCGACCAAACTTACAAGGTCGGTCGGAGTAGAAATTTTGACGGTAAAGTGTTCTGGAATGGACCGACCTTGTGTAATGTCGGTCGGTAAGGTCGGTCGGACCAAAAACATTGTTTAAGGTAATAGAATGATGTGTAATGATGGGGATTGACTAGTAATGATGTTATAAGGTTGTTTAAGACATGTTAGGTGAGTTATAATGATAGTTTAGTGGAAAAAAAAGATGTATTAAAATGTAGAAGTAAAACAAGTTAAAAAGTGAAGTTATGTAACTAAGTTAACGGGGAAAAGTTATAAGCATTAGACTTTAAACAAACATGTTACCCCGATGTTAATAAAAGTACATGTAATGTTATCAGTTGTTTGAGAATTGCTCGAGGAACATAAGTGGACATGGTAAAGTGGACTCCGGTGACAGGTATGGTTTTCTTGCAACCTGTGTCCTACCGGATTACACCGGCTTGTATGCCAATGTGTTTTTCTGTATGTATGCCACGTTGTAAGATAAAACATGAAATGAGTTTACAGTAATTCATATATGTGGCGTGTCCAACTCCGATACCATTTAACCTCGGAAGTGTTAACCTTAGTTAACTGAGTCTAGGATCACGAGAGAGTTTGGTATTCGGAGTAAACGACCCGAACCATGGGACGTTCTAACCACGGCTATGCGTGTGTTAATTGTGTGATATGTGTATGTGAATGTAGGGATCTCCCTTGTGTGTTTAACCCAGTAGTAATGTTGTATAATGTGTGAATGTGATAGACTCAATAGTGGGGTTCTAACTAATATCTAAAAGTAGGTATGTACTAAAGTGGTGAGGAATCCGGTTAGGCCGGTCGCGCGTTGTTTGGGAGTGGGTATCCTTCTTAGCCTTACCCTTCTCTCTGTTATGGTTGTTTCCCTCACGGGTTATGATCTCCCATTAGCTTATTCCAAAGCTTAGCTATCCTGACTTATGATCGGTTTAGGGGGAACATGTGTTTGTGTGGTGTGTTCGGGCCTCCAAACCCAAACCATCTTAACTTAAGTTACTCGTCCGACTATTAGGACGGTAATGAGTGTTGTTGTTGTTGTATAACGAGCTTATCATGAGGGTGACTTCATTCTCTAGGCTCACCAGTGAATTAACAATGTTTGGGTCGGTTCCTAAGAGGACCGTTCCCGTTATGTTATGTGATGTTGTTGTAATGCAATTTCTATTGCGATGTTATCATGTGCACGTCGAAACGTGAAAAGTGTTGTTAGTTTTGTTATGTGAGGAATGTTATATGTTGTAAAATATGGAGTGTGTGGATCATGGAAATGAATCCCAGTTTGTGATAAGAGGTGTTTAAGGATAACCCGATTTATGGGTAAGTGTCGTCTATTAAGGAAGTAGCTCCATTAGAGGAGGAACACTCTAGGGATAATGAATACCATGAGTGACTTATCAAGTAAGGATGTATTATCCGTTTGTTGAGCCCATTGAGGCGAAATGTTATGTGTTGTGTGTTTACAGTTGCATGCATGATTTAAATATAATCAACCGCATGCTAAGACGACAATTAGTTGTGCGTGGCCCGGTAGCATGTGGGCTGCGAGATTACCATACCAGCAAAGGTGCTGAGCCCCTTGGGGGCCACCCTTTTCTCTTCTTTTTCCTATTTGCAGGTACAAGGAGCTGGAAGCCGTTCGAGAGTAGGACGGGGTAGTCGTTGTACATGGGTAATCATTTAAGTTGTACATGTACAGTAGGTGTAGTAAGACCGAGATTGTTATCGGCATCAGTTTGTAAATACTCGGTACAGTTGGAAGGCTTATGTATGTTGGTTGTTGTTAATAAAAAGGTATAGTAATGTGTAGTCGCTCGGGAATCTAGTCCATCAGACCGGTACAATGTTTATGTAATAGCCTGTTAGCCACATGGGTGGTTAACGGCGTGTAACACCAACGAGTTAAGTATTGTGGAGTAGTATATTTTCCACTGCAGAACGTTGTTATGTGTTTGTTATTGGATGGGGTGTTACAAAAAAGTGGTATCAGAGCGAAGTATCGCTCTGATGACTGAATTACCGAGCTTAGGAAGTACCGAGTTAGGATTTTAGTACTTTGGGTTAAGGGTTGAGTGATAGCGTGAGAGATAGGCTAGTTAGGTATTACCAGTGTGTACTGGAAACCTACAATATCCAACCCGCCCTCCACAATCCCTATTATATAACTTTGGAAACAACGCCAGAGAGATGGAAGTCCCCTCTTACTCGGGAATACCCGATCTGGCTGTTATTAAACACCTCTAAAGGTACGGTGAACCTGTCATACGGTAGATCCCGAAAACTGGGAATCCCGGAGACGGTTCCCATCTAAACAGTGTTAACCGCATTTCATAGCGAAGAGTGAAGAATCAGTGTATAGAAGAATAGAATTTCCGGCAACCTGGGTCGACATGCCGAGCAGTCGAGGATAACCAGCTTGCAACGCACCAACCGTGCAACGGGCAAGAAGTGGATTAATAAAACCCGAGACGAGTGTCTACGGGACCACAGTTGTTAAATGACACACCGACGGTATACCAACCGACAAAGGAACTACAACGTAGCGCCCACACAGGGACAAATCTCAGTAGCCACGACAAATGCGTGGAACGGGCTACGAAGAGGAAACAATACAAAACAAAAGGGGTCTCCAGAATGGGAAACACCCTAGTTAATGATTACCATGTGAAGACCGTGAGAAGTCATCCGGAGGAATTGTTATCAAGACTGTAAGATCAAGTGAGGGCCAACAAGGCCACTGATGACAGTGCGGGTAAAAAACAATACCACAACCGGTATGTGTTGAACCGATAGCCAGTTAACATGGCGCACTTGCCCTGGCAAGTGCTGCTATAACAGGGCTGTTCGGGGAAGTTTTAACCTACAAAGTGCTTGGTAAAGTACCACGAAGTTAAGTGTGATCATTATGACCATGGAAGGGCTTAACAGCCTAACCTCTGTAATTATAAGTACACCAGTCAGCGAGAAGCTAGACTTGGTTAGGGTAAGAAGATGTTGTGAAACCCTGAAAATTTTCTTTCAAACTCAGATTTACTTCAAACCCTTTTCCTTCAAAACCAGATTTTCTTTCAAACCAATACTTCTTCTAACCTTCTTTCAAACCAAACCAGTAAAACCAAGGACAGTTGACAAGGATACAACAATGGATAAACTTAACCTCGATTAAGTTTGGGAAGCATGGAATGAATATTGTCACGGGACAATATAAGAGAGTTGACAACAGAATACTTCACCTAGGCGTGTGACGGACACTACGAGTGTACCAACTGAATTGTGGGACGACCGCACTCCGATAGGAGCTTGTGGGCCTGACAGACCTACTTATGGGTTAGTTGGGTAAGTAGTAATGTATCAGTAGGGTACCCCACATATGTATACAAGTAGAGTCCGAAACACGGGAAGTAGTCGACTCCGTACTACGGTCAGTAGTATAAGTCAAACAAGAGCTAAAGATTACAAGGAATGGTTGAAGTAAAGGAACAAGTCAAGTTAACGAGACTAAAAGGATTAGTGAATTCCTTTCAAGGAAATGTTTAAGAGTCAGGAGGTGTGAAGTGCACTAACTGTAATGTAAAGACATCGTATACGTCTTAAGGATCCTCAGGGATAAACATGATAACTGGAACGGAGACCCAGCCTGTGCATGGCATGGCAGATGCCTAATGTGGACACATTAGTGTGCAATGAATGGGATGAAACTCCCAGAATGAGTATCTACACTACCAGGAAACGTTGATCTTCATAGAAGAAGATAATAAACCAGTTAAGAACGCAAACGGCGTGGCTAACTCAATATATCAATGAGTGCGAATCAGATGTAATGGCATGACTTAACAACACCCAGGAGCAATCCTTGAAGGGTGTTCGCATCAACAATTGTTGCATGAAATGCATGATAGAAACACAAGGGTTGAAACACCCAGTTTAGACATAAGTTGTCAGGAGACGGACTGACAAACCTAAGGGGCATCCCATGAAAGGAAACGGAATGTAACAACCTTGTCATGGAGCTCAATATAATATCCAAACCATGTAATGTTGTACAGAGAAGTACATGTGTGTGGACAGCCTACAATGAGCGCAGCTCAAGGCAGTAAGGCTTATAGGCCACAAATAAAATGTGTTATATAAATTAACTGATTGCAGAAGTTTATGTTATATAAGTGAATAGAGTGGAGAACGAACCACTGCATTAAGAGTGGGGGTACCTCTCGATATTGTGAAACCGCTGGAGCGGTAGTTATGTGAATCAAGTCCAAGAAATATGTTAAGGATGGACAATATTATTATTATTTGAGAGCAGTTAGTTTAGTAGTATGTGTGTATAAAGTGAAACACCGAGCTGGATAATGCCGGATTGTGACTCGAATGATCAATGCTCAAGGAGCATACAGTAGTCATCCAAATAAAGGACGAACCATAACACAAATGATGTGAGTACATATGTGGAAGTTAATGTGGCAGTAAATACGATATAAGCTGATGTTATACAAGGAGTAAGAGCACGGTGCGCAGCAAGCGACCGTTGTATAAGTATTGTTAAACGATAATGTGGCAGATAAAACCAGTTAAGAGTTAAACTCAGTGGAGATGCAAGATAGGTGATGTTAAACAGACTGGGCAATAAGCCAGTGGTAGGTACTATGTGATGAGGAACTCAGTGTGAATTCCTACTGCAATCGCATAAGGGATTTACTGTCAAGAGTTTACGCCTCTACTCTGTATGACTGAGTGTTTTGGTATTGCACTTGTGCAGTAATGATCGAGTGGGATAGCTAGGAATTGGAAACATGTTAATTGGAGAGGAATAATGTTATAATGGCCGATGCATAGGAAATGCAAGGCCGCACCAATAACAGAGTACTTGTACGAAACCAAATGTGGAGACATGATTAACAGTAAGTGACTACAGTAGCACTAACGGCCAAATATCGGTATGGAATATACCCGAAATGTTGTAAACAGCTGAGAGAGCACTACACACTAGGTAGTAGCTTAATCTCAACCGACAGTAAGTCGGAAGGGAACAAGTCAATCATTGTGAAATACGTAGCTGTATATACAGTAAATTACTATGGAAGTGGATAGAAAGTTTATAACTCACTGAATTCGCTAACGGTAAGAGATACCACGCGTCGGTTGAGAAACCATTGTTACCAAGATGAAGGTGACAATTGGGGATGTACAATACGGTAGGAATAACAAATGGGGCAATTAAGCTCTACAGTTATTAGAGTTTCGCAGCAGAAACTAGTGAGCCAGTGATTCAAGTGTTGAATGTACATGGTGAACATGAGCGAATGGCTAATTATTAACGCCTAGAAGCCTAACAGGCCAGAATCGAAACCAACTAAGAGTTTAAACAAACTCCAATGAGAATTCTTGGTTTAGGAACTAAACCGCCAATATGGTTAAGATCCTCTAATCAGAATCCATTGTGTAATAGACCGCGTGGAAGTTGAAGTACTTCACGGCGGCAGAACGTTTTGAACCAATGATTAAGTGATTGATTACGTGGGCGTAATCCCTTTTAAGGGGGGTAGAGCGCAAAACCACTTAGTGTGTATTACCGTACAAGTGTACGTGATTTATGTTGTGCATAGCACAAAATAATTTGTTTTGATGATTGGTGTGTGTGTTATGTAAACATACGCATTCAGTCATGGTTTAATTGGGGTAATTGCGCACAGAAGATGCGAATACCATTGTGGTAAGTGTGTGTATTTGTTAACAATTGTGTGTGATAGTACAAGTGTGGGAGTAGAGAAACTCCCGGGGGAACAAACCCCGACAATGTATAAATGTGAAACGGTGTGTTGTATTTTGATAAAATATATGTGTATATATACTATATAGTGATTCATGAAAGGGTATGAGACCGATATAAAACCTAGTGAGAATAACAACATTAAAGTGAATGGAAATAACTGATAGACGAAGTTCTATCCCTTGGAGATGTATGATCATGATTAGAATGATTAAAAAGATAGAAAATTGGAAATGAGTGATTTACTTGATACTTGAAATTGGAGTGGGAGGTGGAACTTGATTTGCATGCGATCAAGGGAAGCCGAACACAAATTGGAGAGGAAGGATAGTTCAACACTGATGCTGATCACATCAGGGTTGGATGATTCTTGAAGCTCCCTATAAGTGGTCACAAATAACCACGCTAAGAAAAGAAGCAAAGAGCTTAAGTTGGACTTGGAGTTATGTGTGTTTTCAAAACGATTTTGAATTGGTATTTATAAAACATCGATAGATACTTTACATAATTAAAGTTCTCTTACTTAACCTCACAAGGAAAAATTTCAAATTTAAGTGATTGTTTTGATCTCCCAAAGGCACGGGGACGGAAGGTGTCCATCACGACCGGGATCTGCGGGATCACAGTGTATGTCAAAGATTTTTGATTGCTATACATGCTATGACATGTTGTGTGGTATGTGTAATAAATATTATTTTGACCTTGAGTTCCTAAAGTGTATGCTATTAAGACCTATGAGTCTAAATGTGTTGTGTTACATAGACCTATGTGTCTAAAGGTTGTTATGTTACCCAAGACCAGAGAGTCTAAGGGTTGTTATGTATGTGCAAATATTGTTAAGATACCCGGACCATTGAGTCCGAGGTTATCATGTAAGTATGTTATGTTATGTTATGTATGTATGTGAATGTGTTACCCAGACCATTAAGTCCGAGGTTGTGATGTAAAGTGTGTTTGGTTATGGAAGTTTTATTTCTATAAGTAATCCCCGTATTCTAATCCAAGATGTGTGGGAAGTGTAAACTTCAAGGACGAAGTTCTTTTAAGGGGGTAGATTGAAATACCCCAAACCTGATATGTGGTTTAAATATTAAACAATGGTATGTAAAGGCTAAAAAGTGCCTTAGAAACATCAGTGAACAATTTAAACCATAGTAAAATGCAATAAAGCACAAGTAAGATACAGTTTGAGCAAAAACATGCTTTAAGCTTGGAGTGAACTTGGTTAGGACCCAAAGAACCTACCAAGACTTAATAATATTCAATTATGATTTAATAAGGCTAATTAAGTCCTTAGGAAACATTGGTAGACAGTTAACCCAAACAAAACACAAAATATACCTTAAAGTCAATAAGAGCAAAAATGTGCTCTAAGCTTGGGATAAATTTGTATAAGACCTAATGGTCATACCTATACCTTATAAATATGTTAATGAATATATTAAATCAATTACTAAAGAAAACCAAGCTTGAAAACAGGTTAAAACACAAAAAGTGCTTTAAGGAGTCTTAAAGCACGTTTTTGAAAAATTGTCTTATAAATGAGTTTTGAATGGCTAAATGTCCATCATTACTCTTTAATTAACATGTGTACTATATAGTATCACATTTGGAAGTCTATATCAATGGGAAATCAAAAATTTCACATCTATGTGCCTTGTTTTAGTGAATAGTAACTTTAATAAGCTAGTTTGTAACATATGTTGTTATAAGTAATTAAATTGGTCAACAAAGACTATTATACCCTTATGTAAAGGGGACCGGTTTTCTTATATGGGATGACTCAACCCCTTGTTAATTGATAAGATAAGAAAAGATAGCAAAAAGTAAATAGTTACTTTACTTAAAATCTAAAGCTAGCTACTTACCTTCTCATTCTCTTCTTCTTCATTTCACACGGTTCTTCATCTCTCCCAAGCTCCATTCTCGGTTTGCTACAGCCCCCTCTCATTCTTCATCTTCTTTCACTTGTAACTTATGATTCCATGCTCCAAAATCAATTTCAAGACTACCCTTGTCTAAGTTAGAGCAAGCTCCTCATTTCCCTCTTTTCAAATCTTCAAGAACTCAATTTTGGTGCCATGGATATCACCATGAAGGAGCTTGAGCTCACCTTTTCACATATTATTGTTCTCCCTTGCTTCAAGGTAAGGAAACTCAAAGAAAAATGATGTTTCCTTCATGCTTTGTGTGCCGTAATGTCCACCTTACCATGGTGTTTACCTTGCTTGTTTTAGCTTCATTTGAATCTTCCAAGGGCTAGGAGGTGTCCTCTCTTGAGACTTATTCAACTTCTCTTCCAATTCCAAGGTAAAACAACTACCTTAATGTGTTAAGCAATATATGTAACTAGGGTTTACAATGAGATGAAGCTTAAAGCTTGTATACTCATTATATTATTTGTATAATGTTTAGAAGTTGACAAGCAACTGAAAGCCTTGCCAATTTAGTCAAGGAAACAAGAAAGAAGTTGTGAGGGAAAGAGGTAAATATGCTATCTCAATGTAGTTTAAATGCCTTAGGAAAATAAGCTTGATATGCTTAATAAAATGCCTAAGGAGCCAATGGTAAATGAGCTAGTGAAACGCTCTCAAGGAGTTTATAAAAGGCATATGTATTGTTGAGTGTATTTGCAGGTCAAAGGCAAATACAATGTGGGAAATTCAGTGTTTATGATTTATGCATCTTAAGGGCCTAAGAGCCATGTTATTTAAGGGCCTAAGTGCCAAGCAATTAAGTTTATGCACTATATTGTGATGTAGTGTAAATTTGGTGAAGTTATGTGTGTGAGAATACTCTTGATGGATTTTAGGTGTTTTGAATGAAATAAGGTAAAAACCTAAGTGTTTGGATGTGAGTATATACAAGAGAAGCTATGGCAAAAATTTGGAAAATGTGTAAGAAGTTCTAAGTGTTTTAAATAGTTTTGGTGAACTAGGAAGTGTTAAAGGTGAACAAATGTTTTACTAGGGAAGAAAACATGTACTAAGGCGATTTAGAGTGATACAAGGATTTAGGTATTATCTTGGAAGTTCTAGGAATTCAATGTGTGTTTTTGAGAATGTTGATGTACAAGGAAAAGATGTTTAGGTAAGATGTGAAAAGAAGATTTAGTTAGTAAGAAAAGAAGTTTGAGAGATGATGTTAAGGTGTAGAGGAAACACCTTGGTATAGTGGTTATTATAAGTGAAATACCACCTAGAAATCTTAAGGAGAAAACATTCCAAGTGCTAGGAATTTTGTAAGGAATTTGTGAATGACAAGATGGTTTTGGTGTGTGATTTAAGGAGTTTAGTACATGGCTAAAGATGTGTTTGAAGTGCCCAAATGAGGTTAGGACATATTAGGATACCTAAGGTGAAGTTTGGAGTTAAATGGGCAATGGAAGATAAGGGTCTGGAGCAGACCGACCTTGCGACCGAACTTGCCAAGGTCGGTCGAGCCCAGATTACCCTGCGAGAATTAGTTTCTGGAACGGACCGACCTTGGGGACCGGACTTGCAAGGTCGGTCGGCTTGTATTTTGTGTACGAATTAAGTTTCTGGAATCGACCGAACATGGGACCGGACTTGGCAAGTTCGGTCGGGCCTGAATTTTCAAAGGGAAGAAACTCTCGGGAATGGACCGAACATGCGACCAAACTTACAAGGTCGGTCGGAGTAGAAATTTTGACGGTAAAGTGTTCTGGAATGGACCGACCTTGTGTAATGTCGGTCGGTAAGGTCGGTCGGACCAAAAACATTGTTTAAGGTAATAGAATGATGTGTAATGATGGGGATTGACTAGTAATGATGTTATAAGGTTGTTAAGACATGTTAGGTGAGTTATAATGATAGTTTAGTGGAAAAAAAAGATGTATTAAAATGTAGAAGTAAAACAAGTTAAAAAGTGAAGTTATGTAACTAAGTTAACGGGGAAAAGTTATAAGCATTAGACTTTAAACAAACATGTTACCCCGATGTTAATAAAAGTACATGTAATGTTATCAGTTGTTTGAGAATTGCTCGAGGAACATAAGTGGACATGGTAAAGTGGACTCCGGTGACAGGTATGGTTTTCTTGCAACCGTGTCCTACCGGATTACACCGGCTTGTATGCCAATGTGTTTTTCTGTATGTATGCCACGTTGTAAGATAAAACATGAAATGAGTTTACAGTAATTCATATATGTGGCGTGTCCCTCCGATACCATTTAACCTCGGAAGTGTTAACCTTAGTTAACTGAGTCTAGGATCGCGAGAGAGTTTGGTATTCGGTAAACGACCCGAACATGGGACGTTCTAACCACGGCTATGCGTGTGTTAATTGTGTGATATGTGTATGTGAATGTAGGGATCTCCCTTGTGTGTTTAACCCAGTAGTAATGTTGTATAATGTGTGAATGTGATAGACTCAATAGTGGGTTCTAACTAATATCTAAAAGTAGTATGTACTAAAGTGGTGAGGAATCCGGTTAGGCCGGTCGCGCGTTGTTTGGGAGTGGGTATCCTTCTTAGCCTTACCCTTCTCTCTGTTATGGTTGTTTCCCTCACGGGTTATGATCTCCCATTAGCTTATTCCAAAGCTTAGCTATCCTGACTTATGATCGGTTTAGGGGGAACATGTGTTTGTGTGGTGTGTTCGGGCCTCCAAACCCAAACCATCTTAACTTAAGTTACTCGTCCGACTATTAGGACGGTAATGAGTGTGTTGTTGTTGTATAACGAGCTTATCATGAGGGTGACTTCATTCTCTAGGCTCACCAGTGAATTAACAATGTTTGGGTCGGTTCCTAAGAGGACCGTTCCCGTTATGTTATGTGATGTTGTAATGCAATTTCTATTGCGATGTTATCATGTGCACGTCGAAACGTGAAAAGTGTTGTTATGTTTTGTTATGTGAGGAATGTTATATGTTGTAAAATAGGAGTGTGTGGATCATGGAAATGAATCCCAGTTTGTGATAAGAGGTGTTTAAGGATAACCCGATTTATGGGTAAGTGTCGTCTATTAAGGAAGTAGCTCCATTAGAGGAGGAACACTCTAGGGATAATGAATACCATGAGTGACTTATCAAGTAAGGATGTATTATCCGTTTGTTGAGCCCATTGAGGCGAAATGTTATGTGTGTTTACAGTTGCATGCATGATTTAAATATAATCAACCGCATGCTAAGACGACAATTAGTTGTGCGTGGCCCGGTAGCATGTGGGCTGCGAGATTACCATACCAGCAAAGGTGCTGAGCCCCTTGGGGGCCACCCTTTTCTCTTCTTTTTCCTATTTGCAGGTACAAGGAGCTGGAAGCCGTTCGAGAGTAGGACGGGGTAGTCGTTGTACATGGGTAATCATTTAAGTTGTACATGTACAATAGGTGTAGTAAGACCGAGATTGTTATCGGCATCAGTTTGTAAATACTCGGTACAGTTGGAAGGCTTATGTATGTTGGTTGTTGTTAATAAAAGGTATAGTAATGTGTAGTCGCTCGGGAATCTAGTCCATCAGACCGGTACAATGTTTATGTAATAGCCTTGTTAGCCACATGGGGGTTAACGGCGTGTAACACCAACGAGTTAAGTATTGTGGAGTAGTATATTTTCCACTGCAGAACGTTGTTATGTGTTTGTTATTGGATGGGGTGTTACAAAAAAGTGGTATCAGAGCGAAGTATCGCTCTGATGACTGAATTACCGAGCTTAGGAAGTACCGAGTTAGGATTTTAGTACTTTGGGTTAAGGGTTGAGTGATAGCGTGAGAGATAGCTAGTTAGGTGTTACCAGTGTGTACTGGAAACCTACAATATCCAACCCGCCCTCCACAATCCCTATTATATAACTTTGGAAACAACGCCAGAGAGATGGAAGTCCCCTCTTACTCGGGAATACCCGATCTGGCTGTTATTAAACACCTCTAAAGGTACGGTGAACCTGTCATACGGTAGATCCCGAAAACTGGGAATCCCGGAGACGGTTCCCATCTAAACAGTGTTAACCGCATTTCATAGCGAAGAGTGAAGAATCAGTGTATAGAAGAATAGAATTTCCGGCAACCTGGGTCGACATGCCGAGCAGTCGAGGATAACCAGCTTGCAACGCACCAACCGTGCAACGGGCAAGAAGTGGATTAATAAAACCCGAGACGAGTGTCTACGGGACCACAGTTGTTAAATGACACACCGACGGTATACCAACCGACAAAGGAACTACAACGTAGCGCCCACACAGGGACAAATCTCAGTAGCCACGACAAATGCGTGGAACGGGCTACGAAGAGGAAACAATACAAAACAAAAGGGGTCTCCAGAATGGGAAACACCCTAGTTAATGATTACCATGTGAAGACCGTGAGAAGTCATCCGGAGGAATTGTTATCAAGACTGTAAGATCAAGTGAGGGCCAACAAGGCCACTGATGACAGTGCGGGTAAAAAACAATACCACAACCGGTATGTGTTGAACCGATAGCCAGTTAACATGGCGCACTTGCCCTGGCAAGTGCTGCTATAACAGGGCTGTTCGGGAAGTTTTAACAGCTACAAAGTGCTTGGTAAAGTACCACGAAGTTAAGTGTGATCATTATGACCATGGAAGGGCTTAACAGCCTAACCTCTGTAATTATAAGTACACAGTCAGCGAGAAGCTAGACTTGGTTAGGGTAAGAAGATGTTGTGAAACCATGAAATTTTTTCAAACTCAGATTTACTTCAAACCCTTTTCCTTCAAAACCAGATTTTCTTTCAAACCAATACTTCTTTCTAACCTTCTTTCAACCAAACCAGTAAAACCAAGGACAGTTGACAAGGATACAACAATGGATAAACTTTCCCTCGATTAAGTTCGGGAAGCATGGAATGAATATTGTCACGGACAATATAAGAGAGTTGACAACAGAATACTTCACCTAGGCGTGTGACGGACACTACGAGTGTACCAACTGAATTGTGGGACGACCGCACTCCGATAGGAGCTTGTGGGCCTGACAGACCTACTTATGGGTTAGTTGGGTAAGTAGTAATGTATCAGTAGGGTACCCCACATATGTATACAAGTAGAGTCCGAAACACGGGAAGTAGTCAACTCCGTACTACGGTCAGTAGTATAAGTCAAACAAGAGCTAAGGATTACAAGGAATGGTTGAAGTAAAGGAACAAGTCAAGTTAACGAGACTAAAAGGATTAGTGAATTCCTTTCAAGGAAATGTTTAAGAGTCAGGAGGTGTGAAGTGCACTAACTGTAATGTAAAGACATCGTATACGTCTTAAGGATCCTCAGGGATAAACATGATAACTGGAACGGAGACCCAGCCTGTGCATGGCATGGCAGATGCCTAATGTGGACACATTAGTGTGCAATGAATGGGATGAAACTCCCAGAATGAGTATCTACACTACCAGGAAACGTTGATCTTCATAGAAGAAGATAATAAACCAGTTAAGAACGCAAACGGCGTGGCTAACTCAATATATCAATGAGTGCGAATCAGATGTAATGGCATGACTTAACAACACCCAGGAGCAATCCTTGAAGGGTGTTCGCATCAGCAATTGTTGCACGAAATGCATGATAGAAACACAAGGGTTGAAACTAACACCCAGTTTGACATAAGTTGTCAGGAGACGGACTGACAAACCTAAGGGGCATCCCATGAAAAAACGGAATGTAACAACCTTGTCATGGAGCTCAATATAATATCCAACCATGTAATGTTGTACAGAGAAGTACATGTGTGTGGACAGCCTACAATGAGCGCAGCTCAAGGCAGTAAGGCTTATAAGCCATAAATAAAATGTGTTATATAAATTAGACTGATTGCAGAAGTTTATGTTATATAAGTGAATAGAGTGGAGAACGAACCACTGCATTAAGAGTGGGGGTACCTCTCGATATTGTGAACCGCTGGAGCGGTAGTTATTGGAATCAAGTCCAAGAAATATGTTAAGGATGGACAATATTATTATTATTTGAGAGCAGTTAGTTTAGTAGTATGTGTGTATAAAGTGAAAACCGAGCTGGATAATGCCGGATTGTGACTCGAATGATCAATGCTCAAGGAGCATACAGTAGTCATCCAAATAAAGGACGAACCATAACACAAATGATGTGAGTACATATGTGGAAGTTAATGTGGCAGTATGATATAAGCTGATGTTATACAAGGAGTAGAGCACGGTGCGCAGCAAGCGACCGTTGTATAAGTATTGTTAAACGATAATGTGGCAGATAAAACCAGTTTAAGAGTTAAACTCAGTGGAGATGCAAGATAGGTGATGTTAAACAGACTGGGCAATAAGCCAGTGGTAGGTACTATGTGATGAGGAACTCAGTGTGAATTCCTACTGTAATCGCATAAGGTTTACTGTCAAGAGTTACGCCTCTGCACTCTGTATGACTGAGGTTTTGGTATTACACTTGTGCAGTAATGATCGAGTGGATAGCAGGGAATTGGAAACATGTTAATTGGAGAGGAATAATGTTATAATGGCCGATGCATAGGAAATGCAAGGCCGCACCAATAACAGAGTACTTGTACGAAACCAAATGTGGAGACATGATTAATAGTAAGTGACTACAGTAGCACTAACGCCATATCGGTATGGAATATACCCGAAATGTTGTAAACAGCTGAGAGAGCACTACACACTAGGTAGTAGCTTAATCTCAACCGACAGTAAGTCGGAAGGGAACAAGTCAATCATTGTGAAATACGTAGCTGTATATACAGTAAATTACTATGGAATGGATGAAAGTTTATAACTCACTGAATTCGCTAACGGTAAGAGATACCACGCGTCGGTGAGAAACCATTGTTACCAAGATGAAGTGACAATTGGGGATGTACAATACGGTAGGAATAACAAATGGGGCAATTAAGCTCTACAGTTATTAGAGTTTCGCAGCAGAAACTAGTGAGCCAGTGATTCAAGTGTTGAATGTACATGGTGAACATGAGCGAATGGCTAATTATTAACGCCTAGAAGCCTAACAGGCCAGAATCGAAACCAACTAAGAGTTTAAACAAACTCTAATGAGAATCTTGGTTTAGGAACTAAACCGCCAATATGGTTAAGATCCTCTAATCAGAATCCATTGTGAATAGACCGCGTGGGAAGTTGAAGTACTTCACGGCGGAGAACGTTTTGAACCAATGATTAAGTGATTGATTACGTGGGCGTAATCCCTTTTAAGGGGGGTAGAGCGCAAAACCACTTAGTGTGTATTACCGTACAAGTGTACGTGATTTATGTTGTGCATAGCACAAAATAATTTGTTTTGATGATTGGTGTGTGTGTTATGTAAACATACGCATTCAGTCATGGTTTAATTGGGGTAATTGCGCACAGAAGATGCGAATACCATTGTGGTAAGTGTGTGTATTTGTTAACAATTGTGTGTGATAGTACAAGTGTGGGAGTAGAGAAACTCCCGGGGGAACAAACCCCGACAATGTATAAATGTGAAACGGTGTGTTGTATTTTGATAAAATATATGTGTATATATACTATAGTGATTCTTGAAAGGGTATGAGACCGATATAAAACCTAGTGAGAATAACAACATTAAAGTGAATGGAAATAACTGATAGACGAAGTTCTATCCCTTGGAGATGTATGATCATGATTAGAATGATTAAAAAGATAGAAAATTGGAAATGAGTGATTTACTTGATACTTGAAATTGGAGTGGGAGGTGGAACTTGATTTGCATGCGATCAAGGGAAGCCGAACACAAATTGGAGGGGAAGGATAGTTCAACACTGATGCTGATCACATCAGGGTTGGATGATTCTTGAAGCTCCCTATAAGTGGTCACAAATAACCACGCTAAGAAAAGAAGCAAAGAGCTTAAGTTGGACTTGGAGTTATGTGTGTTTTCAAAACGATTTTGAATTGGTATTTATAAAACATCGATAGATACTTTACATAATTAAAGTTCTCTTACTTAACCTCACAAGGAAAAATTTCAAATTTAAGTGATTGTTTTGATCTCCCAAAGGCACGGGGACGGAAGGTGTCCATCACGACCGGGATCTGCGGGATCACAGTGTATGTCAAAGATATTTTTGATTGCTATACATGCTATGACATGTTGTGTGGTATGTGTAATAAATTTATTTTGACCTTGAGTTCCTAAAGTGTATGCTATTAAGACCTATGAGTCTAAATGTGTTGTGTTACATAGACCTATGTGTCTAAAGGTTGTTATGTTACCCAAGACCAGAGAGTCTAAGGGTTGTTATGTATGTGCAAATATTGTTAAGATACCCGGACCATTGAGTCCGAGGTTATCATGTAAGTATGTTATGTTATGTTATGTATGTGGATGTGAATGTGTTACCCAGACCATTAAGTCCGAGGTTGTGATGTAAAGTGTGTTTGGTTATGGAAGTTTTATTTCTATAAGTAATCCCCGTATTCTAATCCAAGATGTGTGGGAAGTGTAAACTTCAAGGACGAAGTTCTTTAAGGGGGTAGATTGAAATACCCCAAACCTTGATATGTGGTTTAAATATTAAACAATGGTATGTAAAGGCTAAAAAGTGCCTTAGAAACATCAGTGAACAATTTAAACCATAGTAAATGCAATAAAGCACTAAGATACAGTTTGAGCAAAAACATGCTTTAAGCTTGGAGTGAACTTGGTTAGGACCCAAAGAACCTACCAAGACTTAATAATATTCAATTATGATTTAATAAGGCTAATAAGTCCTTAGGAAACATTGGTAGACAGTTAACCCAAACAAAAACACAAAATATACCTTAAAGTCAATAAGAGCAAAAATGTGCTCTAAGCTTGGGATAAATTTGTATAGACCTAATGGTCATACCTATACCTTATAAATATGTTAATGAATATATTAAATCAATTACTAAAGAAAACCAAGCTTGAAAACAGGTTAAAACACAAAAAGTGCTTTAAGGAGTCTTAAAGCACGTTTTTGAAAAATTGTCTTATAAATGAGTTTTGAATGGCTAAATGTCCATCATTACTCTTTAATTAACATGTGTACTATATAGTATCACATTTGGAAGTCTATATCAATGGGAAATCAAAAATTTCACATCTATGTGCCTTGTTTTAGTGAATAGTAACTTTAATAAGCTAGTTTGTAACATATGTTGTTATAAGTAATTAAATTGGTCAACAAAGACTATTATACCCCTTATGTAATAAAGGGGACCGGTTTTCTTATATGGGATGACTCAACCCCTTGTTAATTGATAAGATAAGAAAAGATAGCAAAAAGTAAATAGTTACTTTACTTAAATATCTAAAGCTAGCTACTTACCTTCTCATTCTCTTCTTCTTCTTCATTTCACACGGTTCATCTCTCCCAAGCTCCATTCTCGGTTTGCTACAGCCCCCTCTCATTCTTCATCTTCTTTCACTTGTAGCTTATGATTCCATGCTCCAAAATCAATTTCAAGACTACCCTTTTCTAAGTTAGAGCAAGCTCCTCATTTCCCTCTTTTCAAATCTTCAAGAACTCAATTTTGGTGCCATGGATATTCACCATTGAAGGAGCTTGAGCTCACCTTTTCACATATTATTGTTCTTCCTTGCTTCAAGGTAAGGAAACTCAAAGAAAAATGATGTTTCCTTCATGCTTTGTGTTGTCCGAAAATTCACCTTACCATGGTGTTTTTACCTTGCTTGTTTTAGCTTCATTTGAATCTTCCAAGGGCTAGGAGGTGTCCTCTCTTGATACTTATTCAAGTTCTCTTCCAATTCCAAGGTAAAACAACTACCTTAATGTGTTAAGCAATATATGTAACTAGGGTTTACAATGAGATGAAGCTTAAAGCTTGTATACTCATTATATTATTTGTATAATGTTTAGAAGTTGACAAGCAACTAAAAGCCTTGCCAATTTAGTCAAGGAAACAAGAAAGAAGTTGTGAGGGAAAGAGGTAAATATGCTATCTCAATGTAGTTTAAATGCCTTAGGAAAATAAGCTTGATATGCTTAATAAAATGCCTAAGGAGCCAATGGTAAATGAGCTAGTGAAACGCTCTCAAGGAGTTTATAAAAGGCATATGTATTGTTGAGTGTATTTGCAGGTCAAAGGCAAATACAATGTGGGAAATTCAGTGTTTATGATTTATGCATCTTAAGGGCCTAAGAGCCATGTTATTTAAGGGCCTAAGTGCCAAGAAATTAAGTTTATGCACTATATTGTGATGTAGTGTAAATTTGGTGAAGTTATGTGTGTGAGAATACTCTTGATGGATTTTAGGTGTTCTTGAATGAAATAAGGTAAAAACCTAAGTGTTTGGATGTGAGTATATACAAGAGAAGCTATGGCAAAAATTTGGAAAATGTGTAAGAAGTTCTAAGTGTTTTAAATAAGTTTTGGTGAACTAGGAAGTGTTAAAGGTGAACAAATGTTTTACTAGGGAAGAAAACATGTACTAAGGCGATTTAGAGTGATACAAGGATTTAGGTATTATCTTGGAAGTTCTAGGAATTCAATGTGTGTTTTTGAGAATGTTGATGTACAAGGAAGAAATGATGTTTAGGTAAGATGTGAAAAGGAGATTTAGTTAGTAAGAAAAGAAGTTTGAGAGATGATGTTAAGGTGTAGAGGAAACACCTTGGTATAGTGGTTATTATAAGTGAAATACCACCTAGAAATCTTAAGGAGAAAACATTCCAAGTGCTAGGAATTTTGTAAGGAATTTGTGAATGACAAGATGGTTTTGGTGTGTGATTTAAGGAGTTTAGTACATGGCTAAAGATGTGTTTGAAGTGCCCAAATGAGGTTAGGACATATTAGGATACATGAGGTGAAGTTTGGAGTTAAATGGGCAATGGAAGATAAGGGTCTGGAGCAGACTGACCTTGCGACCGAACTTGCCAAGGTCGGTCGAGCCCAGATTACCCTGCGAGAATTAGTTTCTGGAACGGACCGACCTTGGGGACCGGACTTGCAAGGTCGGTCGGGCTTGTATTTTATGTACGAATTAAGTTTCTGGAATCGACCGAACATGGGACCGGACTTGGCAAGTTCGGTCGGGCCTGAATTTTCAAAGGGAAGAAACTCTCGGGAATGGACCGAACATGCGACCGAACTTACAAGGTCGGTCGGAGTAGAAATTTTGACGGTAAAGTGTTCTGGAATGGACCGACCTTGTGTAAGGTCGGTCGGTAAGGTCAGTCGGACCAAAAACATTGTTTAAGGTTATAGAATGATGTGTAATGATGGGGATTGACTAGTAATGATGTGATAAGGTTGTTTAAGACATGTTAGGTGAGTTATAATGATAGTTTAGTGAAAAAAAAAGATGTATTAAAATGTAGAAGTAAAACAAGTTAAAAAGTGAAGTTATGTAACTAAGTTAACGGGGAAAAGTTATAAGCATTAGACTTTAAACAAACATGTTACCCCGATGTTAATAAAAGTACATGTAATGTTATCAGTTGTTCGAGAATTGCTCGAGGAACATAAGTGGACGTGGTAAAGTGGACTCCGGTGACAGGTATGGTTTTCTTGCAACCTGTGTCCTACCGGATTACACCGGCTTGTATGCCAATGTGTTTTTCTGTATGTTTGCCACGTTGTAAGATAAAACATGAAATGAGTTTACAGTAATTCATATATGTGGCGTGTCCAACTCCGATACCATTTAACCTCGGAAGTGTTAACCTTAGTTAACTGAGTCTAGGATCACGAGAGAGTTCGGTATTCGGAGTAAACGACCCGAACCATGGGACGTTCTAACCACGGCTATGCGTGTTTAATTGTGTGATATGTGTATGTGAATGTAGGGATCTCCCTTGTGTGTTTAACCCAGTAGTAATGTTGTATAATGTGTTAATGTGATAGACTCCATAGTGGGGTTCTAACTAATATCTAAAAGTAGGTATGTACTAACAGTGGTGAGGAATCCGGTTAGGCCGGTCGCGCGTTGTTTGGGAGTGGGTATCCTTCTTAGCCTTACCCTTCTCTCTGTTATGGTTGTTTCCCTCACGGGTTATGATCTCCCATTAGCTTATTCCAAAGCTTAGCTATCCTGACTTATGATCGGTTTAGGGGGAACATGTGTTTGTGTGGTGTGTTCGGGCCTCCAAACCCAAACCATCTTAACTTAAGTTACTCGTCCGACTATTAGGACGGTAATGAGTGTTGTTGTTGTTGTATAACGAGCTTATCATGAGGGTGACTTCATTCTCTAGGCTCACCAGTGAATTAACAATGTTTGGGTCGGTTCCTAAGAGGACCGTTCCCGTTATGTTATGTGATGTTGTTGTAATGCAATTTCTATTGCGATGTTATCATGTGCACGTCGAAATGTGAAAAGTGTTGTTATGTTTTGTTATGTGAGGAATGTTATATGTTGTAAAATATGGAGTGTGTGGATCATGGAAATGAATCCCAGTTTGTGATAAGAGGCGTTTAAGGATAACCCGATTTATGGGTAAGTGTCGTCTATTAAGGAAGTAGCTCCATTAGAGGAGGAACACTCTAGGGATAATGAATACCATGAGTGACTTATCAAGTAAGGATGTATTATCCGTTTGTTGAGCCCATTGAGGCGAAATGTTATGTGTTGTGTGTTTACAGTTGCATGGATGATTTAAATATAATCAACCGCATGCTAAGACGACAATTAGTTGTGCGTGGCCCGGTAGCATGTGTGCTGCGAGATTACCATACCAGCAAAGGTGCTGAGCCCCTTGGGGGCCACCCTTTTCTCTTCTTTTTCCTATTTGCAGGTACAAGGAGCTGGAAGCCGTTCGAGAGTAGGACGGGGTAGTCATTGTACATGGGTAATCATTTAAGTTGTACATGTACAGTCGGTGTAGTAAGACCGAGATTGTTATCGGCATCAGTTTGTAAATACTCGGTACAATTGGAAGGCTTATGTATGTTGGTTGTTGTTAATAAAAAGGTATAGTAATGTGTAGTCGCTCGGGAATCTAGTCCATCAGACCGGTACAATGTTTATGTAATAGCCTTGTTAGCCACGTGGGTGGTTAACGGCATGTAACACCAACGAGTTAAGTATTGTGGAGTAGTATATTTTCCGCTGCAGAACGTTGTTATGTGTTTGTTATTGGATGGGGTGTTACAACAAACCCTGGCAACCTCCCCGATGTGTCCATATCCTTCCATCATTCCACATTCCATATCTAATGATTCATTTCGTATCTAAGCGATACCATATGTAATCAATCCACAAGGTAATATATATATATCATAAGTATCATAAAAAGATACTACACATGGGTGTATGTACATCATTCAAACAGGTATCTCATAGGATACATACATACAAGTGCACACTACACACAAACAAGTCAACAACGTATGCCCCGCATACCAAGCAACACACCAACAAAACATCGTATGCCCCGCATACCACTAATTCAATGTATGCCCCACATACGAAATAAACAAAACAAACATCGTATGCCCCACATACCAACAAACTATTGTATGCCCCGCATACGAAACAAACAAAACCTCAGTGCACACACGTGCACAACCAAGAGGCTCTACCCCCCTTAAAAAGGGTTACGCCCCTTACCCCCACAAGTATACAACAGCCGCTCAACAAGGAACGCTGGATACTTGGATCTCATAGAGTTCTCTAACTCACATGTGACGTTTTCAGCTTTGGAGTAGATTATCCTCACATCAGAGAGACGGTATGACTCTAGCCCTCCCGAGCTCCAAAATATATAAAGGGTGAGGCATGTACTTCTTTGTGTTCTCTCCTGAATTCATTCTAATGGGTCCACTCACTCCGTACTGAGGTGTAGACCCATGAACATAGGCTCAGTTTGCCCCTTTTCATTGTCGTTTATCCTATCGTTTAGATTACTAGCGCACATGCACACATCTTCTCTCATTGACTTTCAGCTTGAGGTGCAATATGACATTGGCTATTGTTAGTACTTAGTGCTCTTTGCACTTGTCTCTGTAATACTGAGACGAACTAGCCTTTATGTCCACAGAGATAAAGTTTGGCATCCGTGTCTCCAAGTGGTTTTGTTCCGGAGTGATACATTGTTGTCTTTCTTTGCTACTTCCTTCTTGTTTGGTAGGTTCCTTCTCGATAGCAAGAATTTGCTCGATCCTTATAAGGGTTCTACATATTATTCGCCCATGTAATGGGTTTTCATATTTCTATCATTAGCGTTCACATCTTCGAAAGGTTTCTTGCTCTTATTGTGTATTATCTGCTACTCTGTGTTGAAGGTTCTTGGTTTCTCTAGCCCGTTGGTTTAACTGCGGCTCTTCTTGTCCATCTTTGAGGTAATTTGTCGCACTGGTCTAGATTTGCATCACTGACCTTGGCATGGAGTTTACTACTTCTCGTGTTCCTTACACTACTTGTCTACATACATGGGGTACCGTACTAATACATTACTACTTACCTGACTAACTTTCAAATAAGTCTATCAGGCCCACAGGCTCCTATCGGAGTGCGGTCATCCCATGTCTCGTTTAGTAAACCGGTAATGTCCGTCACACGGTTATTGTGAAGTATTCTGTTGTCAATCTCCCTTTTGATGGATGTTCTTTTTGTAGTTTGATGTTGATTAGTTCGCATTGTCGGTTATCTTGTCCTAAGTGTTATTGCCCTAGTGGCATGGGTGGTAAAGTGGTTGGAGACGATACTTCACTCCCTAGATTTAGCAACATTGGGTCTCCTATCCCGATCTCATCAAGTACTATACATATTCTTTTCCTCCCGGTTATTCATTGTATGTTGGCGCATGCCGTCATGGGTATAACATCCGCCCTGATCATTAGGTGATCACATCTCTTATATAATTCCCGATATGGTGTGGGGGTGAGTTCTTACATTTGGGTATTCATATTCGTTCCCTCATGCGTTTAATTGGATGTATTGTAGATTGCATAACAGCTTGAGCAACTCGGCTCTTCGCTTCACAACCATCCTCAATGACGGTGGTGCATCTACAAAGGGTATGCAATTTCACACAAGGTTAAGCTTGTGCTTAAGGACTAAACATTCATCACTATTATTGATTAGCATTCAATGCTGATATACACTTCTGGTATTTGGATAATAAGCCATGTCTGAAAATTCTCGAGCAATTAAACTGGCATGGTTTACAATGGCTATGTAATTCCTTCAGTTGCAGTGGTTGGACCAACAGGTCTTCCTAAGGTTTCATAGGCCTCTAATCTCAAAGGTTGTACGAAAAGTTTTGGTATTTATCGGTAGATTAAAATTTAGTGGTAGCTGCAGCACTTGTTGTGGCAAGTGCGCAAGGCAGGTGGAAATTTCAGTGAATTGATTGTCATAGCGCTTGCAGTAGCAAGTGCGCCATGCAGGTTGAGATATCGGTTCAGTAATTACTGGTCTCGATGACTCTTTCGTCATTGAGTATGGGTTACATGATAGTGTAAGCATTAAAATTCTTTTCATATATATACACGGTCCGTCAAGGTTCCAAGGTTACTTGTATCTGGTACACATAATTAGTCCCAAAAGTCATACACAAAAAGGCGAGTGGTCACTGACACACTCCCACATACTTACAGCATATTCCTCTCTATAATCCTAGGCTAAGTATATAACAAAATAAGCAAAAGTGTTCCATTAGCAATCTTTCGGATTTCAGGGTACTCATGCCCTGTCGACTCCTTTCCCTTTCCGGGCTCCAGCATCAATAGATGTCTGGCATTCTTGGCTGCCTCGTGATACCCCAGATCCTCCAGCTGAGGTCTTCTGAGTAGTCTTTGATGGCCTGTAGTTACGGCCCTCAGGGTTCATCTAACACTCGAACTCCCGGTGGCCCGCTTTCTTGTAGTACCGGCACTCTACTTTGCGGCCACTGCAGTAGACCCCAGGATGGTCCTTCCCACAACGCTTGCAATAGAAATGGCACTGGGGTTGTCCGGTGTCTGATGGTGGCATTTAGTTTAGGTTAATATCTGAAGGTACAAAGGTTAAGGTTACAATTTAATTTAATTAAGAGGAAAGTGTTCTCACCCTTAGGAGGCGCAGATCTCAAAGGCTGAGCATCTATAGCTGGGCCGGTCAACCGAGGGACGGGATCTTTCCCCTTAGCACCTTGGTGACCCTGCTGCCCTTTCTTCTGGAAGAATTTCCCGTTTAAGGTTTCGGGTCAGCATTCATAAAAGGTGTTTAATAGGGTAAACAATTTAGAATGGGATAAATCCTTACTTTCCCTTCTTCTGGCCATCGCCTGGAGACACTCCTCCACCCTCAGACTCTCCCTCAGGTTCGTTCTCTTCTTTGTCCCGAGAGTCTCTTCCCGAGTCTGGAGCAGTAGCTCCGTCCTCGAGGCAGCGTCATAGCACTCCTGGAATCTCATTAGTAAGTCCTCACAAGTTAATTGGTAATTTAATCAGTAACGAATTAATGGCATTCATGTTTATACCTGGATAGTACTATAGAGGGTAGCACCCATCGCCATCTGGATACGAAACAACAATCCCCCCAGAACTTCTCGACCTTCACGGTCTCTAAGTAGTCAACTCCGGGGATGAAGTCCAGCAGACTGATGAATCGAGCGTAGTACTCATCCACGGTCAGACCTCCCTGGGAGAGTGTCTCGAACTCACGACATTTCTTCTGTTTGAGATGTGTCGGGTAGTACTTCCCCCTCAGCAGCTCAACAAAGACAGCCCACGTAAAGTCGGGTGTAGCCAGATGATGGTCCTTGACCAACCTCCGCCAGGTGCTGGCTGCATCCTTCAGATGGAATGTAGCAACGACGACCCTTTTGTCGGCAGGTACTTGCAAAGCCCCGTAGGCCTTCTCGTGTACAACTATGAAGCGCTCTAAGGCTACGGGGTCCGGCTCCCCTGAATCAGTAGGTGGTCGGGTCTCGGAAACTGACTACAGCTAGTTCGTCTCTCTAGGCTGTGGCGGGTGGGGCGGTGCTCCTCCAATCTGAGCTCCAAACTGAGCGAGAATGGCAGCAACCGTCTCTGCAACTCCTGGTATCACGGGGTCACCGCCACCCCCTCTACTGGTACCACGGCCTCTAGTTCCTCATGACATCTGTACTATAGACTGTCACATCATTACTCGATAAATATGTCGTACACAACCGGTGAATATTGAGTTGCCTTTAAGGCTAATATATCACGTAATTTGTGTTACTAAACATAATTTCGTTTAACACGAATCGTCTCATACCTCACCAACGTTTCCCGTATTTCCCAAGTCCTAAGCTCACTGTCTTAAACCTAGTATCTCATCATCAGAGCGGTACTCCGCTCTGATACCTCTTTTGTAACACCCCTCTCGATAAACACGTAATAATCCCTCACGTAGCATAATTAAAAATGTCTTACAGCGGAAATACAAACAATACTATTAATACTCACTCGGGTGTCACCTGCCATTACTCGCCCATGCGAGTAACGAAGCAGAAACTAAATACAACAACAGAATAAACAACGCTACTAAACCGTAGTGATAACGAGATAAATCCTATACATCACACTAAGTCCATAACCATATCCGATGACAAGTGAGCGTCTACCCATCCTTGATTATATATGACAGTACCATCTTACAATCTGAAGCCCATCATAACTATACAAGTGAATTCCATGCACGGTAAATAAAAAAAAATCCTAACTACCCTGTTCCCGCACTTTGGCTTCGACGATGATCAGCAACCTGCACAATGCCGTGGAGGCTCAACAATAAACGCTGAGTATGCTAGGTTTGCACTCAGACCCTATTGGTTACTTAGTCATTATTAACCATCATAATATTAGATTGGTTACATGCCTTACCAGTTTACAGTTTTAAAAAATATTTTAACAATCATTGATAAGTGTCCAAATGAGCATGATTTATAGGTGTATTTCATATATAATATTAGCACTTTTCTTGCTCATTTCTCCACTTCGGTTAGTTTTCCTCTAGTTTATGTTTTATTATTTATCTCACAAAATTATTGGTTAAACATGAGGAAAACCAAGCTGGGAGCAAAGTAGACAAGGAGACGAACGCATAGGCGCAAACGGCTCGAGAAACGGAGTCCAAACGAAGAATCTAGAGCTCGTAGAAGAAATAGCCTGTACATCACGAAAACATGCGGATGTGAGACAGCTTGTACATCATGATAACAGGCGGACAAGGAATACATGCTGCTTCCGCTTGTTATCAAGCGGACACCAATAAGGGGGCGGACTCACCACCATGCAACCGCCCACAAGGGGGCGGACACCACCAACACCAAACCGCCTACTAACAGGCGGTTGTTCAAGCGGACTCCCTCACAGAACCGCCTAGGAAGAGGCGGACACCAGGCGGTCGCGACTAAATCAACGCCGCACCAGTTTCTTCTTCGCCCGTCGTCGTCTGCAACTTACCTTCACCGACTGTCTGCAACTCGCCCACTCGTCCACTGTCTGCGCCTACCTTAATTCACGCCTGTGTTCAGCTGTCTGTCCCCTGCAATAAATGAGCAATCAGTGAAATCAATCTGCCGCCTCAATCTCACCGTTCCTTATCTGCTGCCTCTCTTTTCTTCTATAAAAGCCACGAGCTTCTGCTCAAAAAAGAACAAGTCATTTTCCACGAGAAATACTACCGCATTCCAATCGATCCATTATCCCATTCTCCCGTCTTCTCCATTTTATTTTCTCTTCATTCCACCAATTCCACCTCTAGCCCTACGTATACAAAATAGCAGAGCGAGACGGAGTGATTACGGATGATTTCTATTACTCTTGTCTCTGTTTATCTATTTAATATGTTAGGCTAGTTTACGTACGCTCTGGGAATGGTTATTATATGTTTGTATTAATTATGCTATATTTTTACTGGTTTAATTTATATACAGTTTGTTACGCTTAAAGGTTATCTCGCACCCTTTTAATAAATGTCATGAGTTTATTAAACTGCTCTACTAAATCTATTTTGATCAGACCGGTGATAAATAGATAGGTTAATTAAGACGTAAGATTGGAGGAAACTTGTTATGATTTAATAAGTTAGTATTCAGTTGCAAATGTAATTCCTCAATACTCCTCTGCCGTTCGCAGGCTTTTGCTTAAACCTTGATTAGAACCTTGCATTACAGGTGAACGAGTTCTTATGAGGCTATGACTTAGTCCTTAAGATAATTACAGGAACCTTGCCAAATTATTAAACCAGTAGAGATAGCTTAATTATGCAGATTATAATAACCTGACCCAGAGTTCCATTTTATTTATCTGTCAACTTAGTTTATTTTATTCTTTCTTTTTATTTATTTTACAAGTCAATTAATCCCCCCTCTTGTGACACGCTTAGGTACTATTATATGTACATTAGTCCCACGGTTCGACATCCGGTTGCTTACATTTTCACTATACTACTACAACCGGGATTTGTTTTCAGCCCGACGTTTAATTTGAGTTTTAATTTCTTTCTTTTAATTTTACACCAGTTTAACCACTCAGATTATAACGTCTGCAAAATGGCGCCGTTGCCGGGGACTAGATTTATTCTAGTCCCTAAGCCCTGGATTATTCACTTGTTATATTAGAATATTTTGTCTATTTTATTTTGTTTGTTGTTTATATTAATTATCTTTTATATTTTGTTTATTATTATTATGTTTGTTTCTAATTATTTTATTTTCTAATCTGTTTCAGTAGTTTTGTTTTATATACAAAACACAAAAAAAAAATGGAAATGGAACAGGTGTACGAGGAAGAGTTTTGTTATTCACAGTATTTATACTGCTCCGTATGTGGGGGAACTCATGATTATGAGGATTGTCTCATATTACAAGAACAACTCTGGTTAGAAGATCAACCAGACTACCTGGAGAGACTCGCTCTACAAGAACAGCAACCAAAGAGCGAAATAATTCATGAGGTAAAACACCCCACTACGGATGTAAGTTATTCTCTTCCCTCTACGGTCGCCTACCACCAGTTTCCATCCTTCTCTGTGCTCTATCCAGAAGATGAGGATACTTACATCCTAGAAAATGAAGAGAAGGAATTGCCATCACCTCCCACCAAGATATCCAAACAAAACGCCATTATCACCTTCGAGGAATCAACTTTCTCTGAAGATGATTTTAATCAGCGTTCTTTCTACGAGCCTCACCTACAAGAGGAGGATTTTTACATCCTCCAATTTGAGGAAGAAAAATCATCACCGCCGGGTCTTCTGTTAGAACTACGTTCCCGGCAATACCTCCTCAAACACCAGATTTTGTGGAGTATTAATTTTCTTATTTTAATGCCGAGGTAACGTTTTGTTTTGATCCAGGATAACGAAGCAGGCGTCTAGCCAAAGACGTTAAAGAAGGGCAGCTTCCCGGAAGGCAACCCGGGTGTACTTTTATTTTATTTTGCTTTTATGCTCTTTTAATTTTCAGGTTCTCTTAAAATTTTATTTTTGCTAACTTTTAACCCCGTTTTTAGTATGGTTGCTTCTAGTGTCTTATGCAGGTGCACCTCCATGTGGACACCGCAACCAAGCTACGCTACTTGAGGCTGAAGCTCAAGTGTGGGGGAGCTCCTTTAACAGCAAGCAAAAATAATATCAGGGGAGTACCAGTTCTTTAATTATGCTTTTATTTAAATAAAACTGCAGAGGAGCGTTTATGTGCTTAAATGTTATTTGTGATCTTTGTGTTATCTCTATTTTGTCTACTTACCGAAAAAGGTCTTCTGAAACCTTCCCTTGTTTTTCTGGTGAACAATGAGGACATTGTTCAATTTAAGTGTGGGGGAGCATGCCCTTTTCGGTGACATTTTGTGCTTAAATGTTTAATCTCTCTGCTTATCTTGCGTTTGTCCAATTCAAATATTATGGACCCTTTATATGTGGGTTGTTCTCTTTAAGAATAAATATTGTTATGAATTGTAGGATAAATGATAAAAATTTTAAAATTTTGATTACTTTTGAGGAGCATTTTATATGCGGTGTGACCAAATAATCTGCAAATGGTTGGATTTTATTGCTCAGGGTTTCTTTCTGTCTTCTCTCTTAGGGATTGCTAAGGGGTGCTTCTCTGCTTAAAAAAAAAAGAAAAAATACAAAAAATAATAAGGGACTTGCGAGACACCATTGGTAACCAACAAGAGAGTTGAGTGTTCTTAAATACAAAGGCGTGATGCCTATATTTTCTCATCTCTTATGCAAAAGTGAAACAAATGCATAAATCTATTTTTCCTTTTGTTTTCTCCTCAATGCCCATTCTTGAGAGAAGTTGGCAATGGTAAAAGTTCTCGGAGTCACCCAAAAGAAACATTGGAGTACCTTAGATCATACCCCGAAACTCTATATTTTATTTTCACCCTGAGCACACCTATGCCACCAGCAGTTGATTTTTCACACTCCTCAATTAAGTTATAAAGATCATGTTTATCCTACCCTTCATAATAATATTTGTTAGTATTGAGCATTCCCTACTTGGGTACGTAGTTTTGCTTGAGGACAAGCAAAAAGATAAGTGTGGTGTGATAAGTGTCCAAATGAGCATGATTTATAGGTGTATTTCATATATAATATTAGCACTTTTCTTGCTCATTTCTCCACTTCGGTTAGTTTTCCTCTAGTTTATGTTTTATTATTTATCTCACAAAATTATTGGTTAAACATGAGGAAAACCAAGCTGGGAGCAAAGTAGACAAGGAGACGAACGCATAGGCGCAAACGGCTCGAGAAACGGAGTCCAAACGAAGAATCTAGAGCTCGTAGAAGAAATAATCATGATTACAGGCTATTTCTTCTACGAGCTCTAGATTCTTCGTTTGGACTCCGTTTCTCGAGCCGTTTGCGCCTATGCGTTCGTCTCCTTGTCTACTTTGCTCCCAGCTTAGTTTTCCTCATGTTTAACCAATAATTTTGTGAGATAAATAATAAAACATAAACTAGAGGAAAACTAACCGAAGTGGAGAAATGAGCAAGAAAAGTGCTAATATTATATATGAAATACACCTATAAATCATGCTCATTTGGACACTTATCAATCATGTGTAAACACAGAGTCATCCAACCAATACAATCAACAGTTGCATAAACGAATGTATCGAATAATTGCAATAAGGTGCATAATCGCTTTTAGCGAACAATTTTCATACTTATTAATACTCGCCCTTCAAGGCCCTATCCAACCAAACCATATTTACTTATTTACCAGTTGGGTGTTATGTTAGGACAAGCCGAATTAACCTTACAAATGAACAGTAGTCCTCTCGTACACACAAAGGTGCTCATGTTGCCAGAGGTCCAGAGGCCCCTGGTCTTCCACTGTGCCTCGTAAGGTGTCCATATAAAGGTCGTAGTTGTGTACCAACTGCATGTACCATCTAACCCACAAGCCAATTAGGGCTCGTTGGGAAATTTCCTGGAGCGGAACATGATCGGGTATCCCCACAGGGATCACAAATGCACAACCAGGTAGTTCGTAAACTACACTGGATTCCTCTCCTCATCACATACCAATTCTCTCATAGGATTAAGTGTCTTAATCATTTCCTAAGATATACTCTTAGTTTTATGGAGAATACATTTTATTACTTAGCTGCCCAGTGGGTCTTACGCATGCCTAGAAGTAATCTAGGTCATATTCATGTTCATGTTCGAGATCCATGCTCTAGAGACCGACAGTGTCGTATCTCATACCTAAGTGTTTTACTTACGTTATTAATTACATAATTATAATACTAAGGGCATTATATTAAGTAACCATCATTTTATCACATTGAACGTGTATGTATGTTTATATAAGTCGATCTATAGTCGACGTAATGTTAGCCCGATGGGAAATTTTTTTGAGCGGAACACGATCGGGTATCCCCACAGGGATCACAAATGCGCAACCAGGCAGTTCATAAACTACACTGGATTCCTCTCCTCATCACATACCAATTCGCTCATAGGATTAAGTGTCTTAATCATTTCCTAAGATATACTCTTAGTTTTATGGAGAATACATTTTATTACTTAGCTTCCCAGTAGGTCTTACGCATGCCTAGACGTAATCTAGGTCATATTCATGTTCATGTTCGAGATCTATGCTCTAGAGACCGACAGTGTCGTATCTCATACCTAAGTGTTTTACTTAGGTTATTAATTACATAATTATAATACTAAGGGCATTATATTTGTAACACCCCTACCGCTAATCCTTTACTTACCGTTTAGTCATCCTAATTATACTACTACTCGCAGCAGAATTACTACTAC
This sequence comes from Limonium bicolor, assembly GCA_023374045.1. Lineage (NCBI taxonomy): Eukaryota > Viridiplantae > Streptophyta > Magnoliopsida > Caryophyllales > Plumbaginaceae > Limonium > Limonium bicolor. Next base: position 236,685,424 of record CM041777.1, read on the forward strand.
TACGGCGGGTGATACAATGCCGCCAACCGCCCATACGGCTAGCTAGTAAAGGTCTGATGTCTAAATAATACCGAGCTACTACATTACATACCACTTACAAAATATCATATACTTACAATGCTGGATTACCGAGTATCAAAGTGTAAATTCAATAACATCCCTTCACTTGTTTACCAAAAGAATGAGTTTCCACAAGCTACTCATCTACACCAATTCACAATCCTTCCATTATCCAAAAGGGTGTAGCCCATGGTACACCGGCTAAACAAAAAAGCCTATAGCCATGTACAACTTGGTACACCTTTCAAAATTCACTAGTTACATCAAAAGAAAACATCTTGAATTCATCAAGTCTTCACCCTTCACGAGCACCTGTAAAATATTAAAAACAGTGCCCCAAGGGGCTCAGCAAAAAGCTGCATATAAACTTCGCATATACCGCGTGCTAACTAGGGTACGCCGACTATTTAAGGTCGACTGTACATACAGTTCATTATTATCATACATACATGCTTTACATACACCACACAATCATACACAATGCAATACACAAGCCAAAACAACAATACATTAGCATACACAATACTTACCTTCACAAGGGTTAGCCAATTACACATCCGGGTTAATCGGATGTTTATTACTCTTTTACTCATTACACATTGCTTACACAAACATACTTCATACTTTACTTACTTACTTTTCCATACTCGTTTACTTGTTCTTACTTACTTTACTCATGTTAAGTCAGTATGACCTCCGGGCAGGGACTACACCGTCCCACCACCGGGCTTTGGGTGGCTCACTAATCCAGGATGCTACCCATTTAAGGGATTTAGGCCGTGGAAAAGATTAAAGCCAGGAATTGGAGTCAACCTCTTGTGACTCCGCCTCCTCACGCGTGGCCGAAAATATATCGGACTTCTACTCATTCCAATTTATCAATTTATTATGTTAGCTTGGTTATCTTGTTAGGAATTAGTTAGAAGTCCAACACAATAACATTCGGTCACTACAATATGAATCAAGCACACACACATTCATTATCATTCATACATTTCATGAATTATACAAACTATGATTTAAAGATGATATCCGAACAAGGAACAATATCATATATTCACAAGTAAGCATAATAGTTCCGATTCGTGCGTTTATCTTGTTAGGTGATCAATTAGCACACAAATCAGAGTAGCCAAGGTAGCATACAGGACATGAGAAGTTCATACCGTTCATCGTTGTATTTGTAACCGACTTTCCTTCGGTGTTCACAATCCAAGTCCTATAACATACATGTGATCGAGTTATTAATTAACTATAATTAACTTACCTCGGTTACCTCTTACGTTTCCTAACTCATACTTACTATGTCTTTACATTTCTTGCACTTACACATTGTTTACTTATTCTTCATTACTTTTCAAACTTGTTTATACGCTTAATGACCTTTAAACATCCTTAATCATGTGTTAATTATCTTATACCATCATTACCATTCATTACCTTTCCTTAAAGGCCATCTTATAAGCTTATTTTTAAAAGTTTGGGTTGGTCCGGGACTTTGTCCAGATCCTAGGTCCCGGACCACCATGTGGTCACAACTCTCGAACCGATTTTAATTATGATCCGGGTCCTTGTACTTATGTCAAGTCCCGGACCTTAAAGCCTTGCAAACTTTCGGACGGAATTTAGTTATGGTCCGGGTCCTCTTACATGAGGTAAGTCCCGGACCTTACATTTAGAATACTCTCGGCCTATTTTGATGGGGTGGTCCGGGTCCTTGTATGGGACCTAAGTCCCAGACCACTCCATTGTTCTAACTCTCGGCTCTTAAATCAGCATGGTCCAGGTCCTTAGCCAGGGACCATGTCCCGGACCTGCTGCTGTATGTTACAGTTTTTTGCAAATTCTTCATCTGTTACAATCCAAACCTTGCCCAATTAATTCCCCATTGTTCCTACACTTAATCCCACATATTTAAGCACCTAATTAATCTCCTAAACATGTCTAAATCCATTACTAACCTATTACTCCTTTTTATAATAATTCACACTCAATTTTCTTAAGTTCCCATTTCAGCACTTACACTATTTTTCCTTAGTTACATTTTGCTACAGATTTTGATTCTCACTTTCTCCATCTATAGCTCCCTCTTCTTGAAATACCCCAAATCTAAATAATATTATTAAATCATTATTTATTGGAATATAATCCAAATATGAACCATTTCACGTACGCATGCAAACCCATGCATGAAAACGTTACGTAAAAATAGTCGTTTCTCCATAAACGCTAAAACGCCTTAGAAGCATATGGTCAAACATGACCTTGTATGACCCTCTAATATTCAAACCAAATGGTCATACAATTATTATGAATATACAAATATATTCCCTAAGCTAAACTCAGTCAAATACACAAAATGCTCGGGAGTGCTCACGCCCGCTCCTTAAAGCACGAAAAGTTCGGAGGAGTGCCGAGGTGGCACGAACTCCTATAAAATTAATTCCTAGAGTTCCTAACATCATTATTAATCATTCTAAAGAGAACCCACGAAGTGGTTTCACAAAATTCAGCAAAAACCACAGGAGGATTTCTTAGCGCTCCTTTTTGGCCCGGGAGTGTCCCGATGGCCCGTAAATTATGTCACGGGTTGATATAACCCCATATAACTCAATGTAACATCTTAGTATATGTTTATTTACTATAATAAGTGTTTACAAACACTTGGAACTCATAAAAGCAATTGGTTTCCCAAAATTTCCTTAGAGCACAAAACACACCTTCGGGTGTCACAAAAATGCGTTTTACGCAATTACCTTGTAGTTTTTGACATGCCACTAATTGGTAATCTTAAATAGGGTTAAAATGACCTTCTAAATAAGTTGGTGTGACTAGTCAACAAGGCTCTCTATAGGGGCCGATTTTGAGAGTAAAAACTAGTATAAAATTTGTCTTTAAAGTTTAAAAAAGGCTTAAAACATAATGACTCATCATCCCATGTGCTATAATACTTAATCGCAAAGAAATGTGTGACTCATTTGACCAGAGAGCTGTCGAAATTATGCTAGAGAACATGGCCAAGTTGGCTAGACAAAAACAAATGCTAAAAGCAAAAAGTAGATTCCTTTTCTTTTTGCCTTTTGATTTCTTAAGCAAGTAACCTTCCTTGCTTGTTTCTTAGCTCATGAATGCCGATCAAATGAGCTCCATTCAGACCCTAAACCGTGCATATACAAGAGAGGAAGAAGACAAGTTATAACATTGAAAAATCAAGGAATAAAACTCACCTTTTCTTACCTTGTCTTCTAGCTCATAATCATTCTCTTCCAACTCATGCTTTGTCACACCTCACATGTCCGATTTTCATGCTGGAAAGGAGGCATTTATTGAGCCAATAAACCATGTAATAAACTAAGGAAAAGTAAAGTCATTTGACATTAAAAATTACAAAACAAAATCAAATTCCAATTGCCCTCTTTCATTTACGTGAGCTAGGTCTCATTTCCCTCCTTGCACATTTCCTCCACGGTTTGGTAAGGCTCCCTCCTCTCTCTTCTTGCTTCATCTTCTTCCTTTGAAGCTCTTAAGTCCATTAATGGAGTTTTAACTTCTACCTTCATCTTTAAGGTAATTTCCTAGCATTTCTTGGCAAGTCTTGAAGCAAAACTCTTCCTAGCATATCAAGGTGTGTTCGGCATCAATTAGATCTCCAAGGGGGTTGTCCAAACCAACATTAAACCAAGGAGCATCTCAAGGTAGGTTCTAAAGCTTGAAAATCCTTAAAGCACATTTTTAGGTGAAACCAAGTTCTACTTCTTCTAAGTCTCTTTCTTCTTCATTTTGATGAAGGAAAAACTTGTTCTTCATCCACCTTAGGAGTGCCGAACTTATAAGGAGAAAAAGCCTAAGGTAAAGTCTTATAAAACTACTTACAAATCTACTTAAGATCTTTGTTGAAGATCTAACTCCTAAACACCTCCACCTCTTGCATAAAACAGAAGAGGAGCATCAAGTTTACCTAGGAGAAAGCTTGGAGATTCAAGAAGAAGTTCAAGCACTAAACCACCTTTGTTAAGAAGTAAGTTTACTAAGTAAATCCTTATGATATAAGCTTTGTTAAGCTTCTAAAAATTATACAAAAATTATGTACACCTCCTAGGTTTATTAAAACCGAAACCATATGGTATTATATGCCAAAAATACAATCTATAACTTATATAGAAATATTTACCTTAAGACACATTTTTGTGTCGCAAAATTTAGTTATGTTACATATTAATTCAAGCCGAATTACCAAGGGCAAAAATGCTTATTTTTGAGCTAAGAATTTATATAAGACATTACAATAATTTTTACATGAGTTATATAACTCCTATGAGTTTATGTATAATTATTATGACATATAAATCCACTTTTATATACTATATGGTCACTAAATATTTATGGCCGAATGCTCTAATTGACAAATAGGTTTTAATGACCTACTTAGGTATATAAACTTATATTATAAAGTTTGGAGAGTTAAAAATATTTTATTAGTGCTTAAATGGCTAATTAATTAAGTTATGTGGCTTAAATGTAATTTTTGCAAAGTTTAGTGGGTTTATTATAAAAACCGAGAGTTAAGTGGCTGTTTGGTATTATTATAATATAATATAAGGTTAGGAATTAAGTTCATGAATTTTAGATAATTTAAACAAGTGTTAAAATAGCATTTTATAAAGTTTTGGGCTATTATGTAATTTATAAAAGTTGTTATGAAAGTTTAGAACTTATTAGTGGGCGAATTCATAATTAAGAGATTTATTAGACTCACTTTCGAAATTTTGAGGAATTAAATATTTAGACTTTAGTTTATAAGTTATTAAGAAACTATTATAAAGTTTTGGGGTGAAAATGTAATTAAGGAAGAATAAATGACAAAGCCGAATTACTTTGGGGTTAGTTTGGTAATTTAAGAATTTATATATATACATTCGACATTTATGGAGAATTAAAATTAAAACTATAGTTTATAAGGCATTATGCAAAGTTTATAAGGTTTTGTGGTTAAATTGTAATTATGGGAAATAAAATATTATTGCCGAGAATTTAAGGGGCTAAGTTGTTATTTTTGAGAGTTATAGTACTTAAAAGCTATATACCAAAATATTAGTGTGACTATGTAATTTAGCTAAATAAGAAGTTAAAACTCTATAATATAATGAGATTAGAATTCAAATATAAAGTTTATGAATTAATGTGGTTGTTTTATAAATGACCGAAATATAAGGGTAAGAATTTAGATTTAAATAAATATAAGTCCTATATGGATATTTTGAGGAATTAGAAGAAAGAATTTTAATTAAAGGAATTATAGAATTAGAACTGTGGCCTATATAGTTATAAGGAAGTTAAAAAGAAACAATAAGTATTATTTATGACTAAAAGGAGAATAATGAGATTATAAGAATATTATGTCATTGTAAGACATTTAAATATAGTTAAGAAAATTATAAGTTGTTATGTCACTTAGACAATTAAAATAAACAACAAATATAGTACATGAATATATGAATACATATATGTACATTAAAGGATTTATAAATAAATCAAAAAGGAATAACAAATAAGTTATATATTAAATCATGAGGTAATTAAAAGAAATAAACCTCACATGAAATAACAAATACAAGATTTGTTGAAAGATCCAATAAGATTATTATATAAGGGTAACATAAATTAACCCTCTCAGTTAATCCTATTCTAGGACTTTGTTTGACCAGACGTTGACCGGGAATTTAACAAGTTCAGTCTACGGTGAACGGTATGGGATTCTTGCAACCTGTTTTCTACCGGATTACACCGGCTTGTGTGCTATCTGTTGTTTGAAATAACGACCAAGATAATTGATGTAAAATGTTGTTTTACTCTTGTGCACTGTTGTATTATTTTATGTGCGTGATTATTGCTGACTACAACGTGTATGTCCCACGCATACAAACACTACTATACCAGTGGATTAAATACCTGCGTTTCAGTATACCGAGGACTTGTACTCAAGTCTCTCACTAACTTCACTTTATAACAAACGTCATTATCCTAAACGTGATAATTGACAATACACATTGTGTTTTTGTTTAACGTCTTTATATGACACTTAACAATTATATACTTCGAGAATGAGGAGCCCAGTTGGATCTGGCCATGCATGCTACGGGAGTTGTACCTGTCTCAGGTCGCCTCCTACTACGTCGCGACGGAACTTTCAGTTGGGAGGAAGACTCTATTCCTTCCGGGTTTCTAATGCCCTTCAGTTTGAGGAAGACTTTATTCCTCTAGTGGGATTCTTTTTCCCACGCCATTCAGTTCAGGGTTTAACTACGTTATCTCCTGGGGTTTTTATACCCAACCTTTCTCTATAACGAGGTCACTATACCTCCACTATATTGATATACTTTTATACATCTGTCAGTCCCACTGTGTGGACCCGACAGCTATCAGACCTTTCAGTTCAGCTAACTTGACCTTCTGTGTCTTGTTCTATGTGACATTATTGTCCTTGTTTGGATACTTGTTATCATCAGATTATGCTTGTTTACAACTTTATAAAAATGAACTGCATGTGTTCGACAAAGTAGTTGGTGTGGCCGGTAGACGATGGGCTGCACGTTTTCCATACCAGCATTGTTTGCTTAGCCCCTTTGGGGGCACCCCCATTTTTCAGGTACCTGAAGTTTAAGAAGATCACCACACTGAGTGTAGGTGGGGTAGACCAAGCTTTGGGAGTCTACTATCAGTTAATTATTTTATTTCCGTATTTACTTTGAGTTTGATTCCTAGTATCTCGGGTTGTATCTGTATTCCAGACCGTGACAGTTGAGGATTGTATTTGGACTTAGCCTTGTTGGTCACAAGGGTGGCCAACGGCATTGTAATACCGCCCGGTTGTTGTATTTATTTCCGCTGCAGTTGTATTTTATTTGGGAGTGATCGCCGTTCAGTTTATTGGATTTCGGGTTGGGGTATTACAAAAAGTGGTATCAGAGCGTAGTTACGCTCTGGATACAAGGATACACCGAGATTAGGATTTCTAAGACTTTAGATTAAGGGTTGAGAGATAGTATTGAAAAGAGTTTAAGTTAGTTTTACTTAGACTACTATCCAAGACCAAGATTTTGACCACAGTGCCTAATATACCTCAACATCCTGCAGATGTCAGGAAGAGGAGGACGACGTGGACAGGCTGATGAGGAGCCAAACATCAGGCTGGCAGACATTGCTACCTTAATTGCTCAGGCATTTGCACAGGCGGGGGTTGCACAGCAGCAGCAGCTACCTCCACCACCACCACCCAGAGAGAGAGACTGGGTGAAGAGTTTGGCTGATCTGAGGCCAACTGCATTCAAGGGGCAGACTGACCCTGCTCACTTAGAGACATACATCATGGAGATGGAGACAGCGTTCGAGACGCTTGCAGTCCCAGCTAGGGAAAAAGTAAGACTGGCAGCCTTTTATCTGAAGGATGCAGCGAGAGATTGGTGGAACATGGTGAAAGCCGACCACCTGGATGACCCAGCTTTTACTTGGGGACATTACACTGCACTACTGAGAGGCAAATACTACCCGGCCCACACCAGGATGAGTACTATGCGAAGTTCACCTCGCTACTCCGATTATTACCCGGTATAGGATACTCGGACCAGGTGTTGGTGGACCGGTTCTACGGGGGACTGAGCCCTCGACTTCAGTTTGGGATGGGACCAATCATCCCTACCAGTTTACAGGAATGCTATCATGCTGCCTCCGTGGTGGAGATCACTTGTAAGAGAAGGGATGCTTTAAGCTCCCAAAAGAGAAAAGATGGACCTGGCGGCGATGATGCCAAGCAGGGGAGTTCCAACAGAAGGAACAAGCCCTATCAAAAAGGCCAGGGATCCTATCAAGGCAAGGGGAACCAGACTACTGGGAACCCCCAGTCAGGAACCTACGGAGCGGCAACTCCACAGAAAACCTACCCATCTAAGGGTAGGCACTCTAAGTTAAATTTGAGACTTTTGTGATTACTTCAGTACCGTTGGAATGCATAATTGACCCTGATTGTATTAGGTTCTGGATCTGGTTCAAACACGGGCCAGAAGTATGTCCGCCGTTTCAACTGTAAACAGTGTGGAAAGGATCACCCCGGCGTAGACTGCCAAGGGGAGAAAGTCATGTGCCGCTACTGTCAGATACTCGGGCATCGTGCTTTCGAGTGTATCCGAAACCCGGAGAGCAGGAACTACCGTCCGGGAGCAAAGCCAAACCCAGGCCAAAAGAATGGAGCTAGCGATACTCGCCCTCCACCAACAAACCAAACTCAGGGGTATAAGGGCAAAGGCCCAGCATCGGGACCCGCCCTGCATGTCATGGACCGCACAGATGAGGCTGGTCCTTCTACCAACCCAGGTATTTCTAAACCATATGAACCTGTTATTGAGCAATGGATGATGTGAATGAGTGCTTGCATGCCTTGATTGCCTAGTTGCATAGGAAAGAATTAGTAAGACTCACTAGTAAAAATTTAAACCACGTAGGAAGCTATAAGATATGCTTTCCTATCCCCTCACCGCCCTCCCTGGAAGAAAACATTATCAAAGTACAAGAACCAGGGAACGAACAATGTAAGGTTATCCAACCAGGTTTGATATTACTCAAAGGATACCTAACACCGGAGACACAAATTGCAATCATCAGAAAATGCCAAGGATTGGGAGCAGGACCAGGAGGGTTCTACACTCCAGAATTTCCTGGAGGATCAAAAATGAAGCTGAAAATGATGTGCTTAGGAAAGGATTGGAATCCTTACACAAAAACCTACCAAGATACAAGAAATGGAGATGGAGCACAAGTACCAAAAATCCCAGAGGAATTTTTACCAATTGTGGAACAAGCAGTTAATACAGCTCAACAGCTAGAAGAAGATCCAGTTCCCAATCTAAGGGCTGATCTATGCATCATCAACTTCTATGAAGAAGGAGGCCGCTTAGGACTACACCAGGACAATGATGAAACAAAAGGGTCCCTTGAACAGGGGATACCAGTATTATCTTTGTCAATTGGAGATGACGCAGAATTCCTTTATGGCGAGCAGAAGCGTGTGGACCTTGCAAGGAAAATCATATTGAGTTCAGGAGATGTTTTAGTAATGGGTGGAAAGTCAAGGTTGCTATACCATGGAATTAAAAGGATTAAGTTAAGCACAGCACCTTCGACAGTGATAAACGCCACTCACATGAAACCAGGAAGATTAAGTTTGACTTTTAGAAAGTATTAGTGTTGTAATTGTTATTGGACATCCGAAAGGAGATCATATCATCAGTGAAGCATTATTGTTATGAAAAGTGAATGTTTGTCGACCTCCATCATATATCAGAGTACTCACTCAGATTCTGTTATTAGGTTGTGCTAAGGAGACGGAAGGTGCCTTAAGTATACTTACTGAGGAGGAGGCCAGCAAGGGCGGCGCGATCCTCACTGGTACCTTTCCGGTTAATGGAGTGGATGCATAGTACTGTTCGACTCCGGAGCCTCACACTTTCGTTTCGCCTACGCTTGCGGGGAAGTTGGGGCTAGACGCAGTAGAGTTACCTGATTTTAAGGTGGCACTCCCGTCTAAGGAGAAGATCAGTTGCACTCGTTTTATAGAGGAGCCACTATCAGTATTAAGGAGGAGGAATTTCCTATTGACCTTATTGAGTTCAGAGGTCTAGGATTCGATGTTTAGCCGGGATGGACTGGCTGGGGCGGCACAGAGGCCGCATTCTTTGTGCAGAGCGCAGACTGTTGCTTAAGAGCCCATCAAGAGTGACAGTATCTTACCGTCAGAGCCCTAGGGCACCATCGATAAAAGTTATATCTGCTATGTCCATGTACAAGCACGTCAGGAAGCAGAAGGAGGTATATCTATGTTATGTTCAGAATGTAGAGCATGGCCCTGATTTTGATCCAGCTATGCCAGTGGTGTCGGATTTTCTAGATATTTTTCCAAAGGAACTTCCAGGCTTACCGCCATCCAGAGAGGTAGAGTTCTCCATCGAATTACTACCAGGTACCGGTCCCATAGCTAAGGCACCGTACCGTATGGCACCAGCAGAGATGGCTGAGCTAAAGGAGCAGTTGAAAGATTTATTGGACAAGGGATACATACGACCTAGCGTATCTCCTTAGGGAGCACCAGTGCTTTTTGTGAAAAAGAAGGATGGAAGCCTTCGGCTATGTATTGATTACAGGGAGCTTAATGTAGTGTCAGTGAAGAATAAATATCCACTACCACGGATTGATGATTTGTTTGATCAGTTGAGAGGAGCAAAGGTGTTTTCGAAGATCGATTTGAGATCAGGCTACCATCAGATACCCATCAGGGAGCAAGACATAGAAAAGACAGCATTCAGAACACGGTATGGCCACTATGAGTTTACAGTTATGCCTTTTGGCTTGTCAAATGCACCTGCAGTCTTCATGGATTTGATGAACAGATTATTCAGAGAGCAGTTGGATAAGACCGTGGTTGTATTCATCGATGACATCCTCATCTATTCGAAGTCTAAGGAAGAGCATGAGAGTCACCTCCGACATGTACTTGAGATCTTAAGGGAGAACCAGCTTTATGCTAAGTTCTCCAAATGTGAGTTTTGGTTATACAGAGTTTCCTTTTTAGGACACGTTATCTCTGATGCTGGGATCGCAGTGGATCCAGCAAAGATAGAAGCAGTTCGCACTTGGCCTAGGCCAAAGACAGTTACGGACATCAGGAGTTTCCTTGGTTTAGCAGGATACTACAGAAGGTTTGTCAGAGACTTCTCCAAAATAGCCAAACCTATGACCAGCTTAATGAAGAAGGACGCACCTTTCACATGGACTACTGAATGTGAGACCTCATTCGAGCTTTTGAAGAATGCTTTGACATCAGCACCAGTTTTGACTATACCTGAAGGCACAGAGGGTTATGAAGTTTACTGTGATGCATCAGGCAGAGGATTAGGGTGTGTACTCATGCAGAATGGGAAGGTAGTCGCCTACGCTTCCCGGCAGTTGAAGAAACATGAGGAAAACTATCCTACACATGACTTAGAGCTTGGAGCTATTGTTTTTGCACTGAAGATCTGGCGCCACTACCTGTATGGTGTCCAGATGACCGTATATTCGGATCACAAGAGTTTGAAGTATGTATTCACCCAGAAGGAGTTAAACATGAGACAAAGAAGATGGGTTGAATTTCTTAAGGACTATGACATTGATTTGCAGTAAAGAAGGGAAAGCTAATGTTGTAGCAGACGCACTTAGTCGACGAGCACATTCCTAAATGCCATTGTGGCTAGCTCGAGTCTTATGGACGACATACGTAGAGCACAGCAGAGTGATCAGCGAATGATGGAGATCAGTCAGAAGTTGTCTGACGGTACATTTGAGGGGGAAATATGATTTCAGCTACATGATGATGGACATCAGATTGAAGGAAGATTGTGTATTCCCAGAGACAGCACAGATATAAGGAGCATATTCTTCGAGAGTCCCACACTTCTTCCACATCTGTCCATCCAGGAGCTTCTAAGATGTACAAAGATCTAAAGAGGTATTTCTGGTGGAGTGGTATGAAGGGCGACGTGACAGAGTATGTGATTCGATGTCTCACTTGTCAGAAAGTGAAATTCGAACATAGACGACCAGGAGGTATGGTACAGTCTATGCCAGTTCCAGATGGAAGTTTTATGATTCTATGGACTTCGTGGTGGGACTACCACCTACGAGAGGAGGCCTTAATATGATTTGGGTTGTTGTTGATCGACTGACTAAGGTTGCTAGGTTTATTCCGATGAAAGACACTTGGAAAGTGCCAAAGTTAGCAGAATTATTTGAGCAGGAGATTATCAGACATCATGGAGTACCTAAGACTATTGTTTCAGATCGAGACACTAGATTTCTCTCACGATACTGGCACTCGCGAGGCACTTGGCACTGAATTGAAGCTTAGCAGCATTTCATCCTCAGACAGATGGTCAGTCATAGAGGACTATTCAGACCTTAGAGGACATGCTACGAGCATGTGCCTTGGATTTCCAGGGCAGCTGGATAGATAGATTACATCTCATCGAGTTTGCATACAATAACAGCTATCACGCCTCTATACAGATGTCACCTTTCCAGGCCTTATATGGCAGACCATGCCGCACACCATTGTGCTGGGACGAGTCTAGTGAGACCGTCATCATTGGGCCTGAGTACTTAGAGCAAGTCCAGGCAGAAGTACAACAAATCAGAAGTAACATGAAAGCAGCACAAGACAGACAGAAATCATATGCTGATGAGAGGCGACCCAGGTATTTCTACGAGTATCACCCATGAAGGGTGTATTCAGATTTGGACAGAAGGGCAAGCTAAGCCCGAAATTTGTAGGACCCTACGCTATCATAGAGCGGGTTGGTCTTGTGGCATATCGACTTGATTTGCCAGCCGAATTAGGCAAAGTACACAATGTTTTTCACGTGTCTCAGCTTAAGAAATACATGCCTCATCCTTCTCATGTTCTACAACCTGAGACACTCTCTTTAGAACCAACAATGCGGTATGTGGAAACACCGCAACGAATCTTAGACAGAAAGACACGAGATACTCGAAACAAATCTGTAAGCTTAGTAAAGGTTCTTTGGTCAAACCACGATGTGGAGGAGGCCACATGGGAATTAGAAGCAGATATGCGAGCGAAATTTCCCTCATTATTTACCGACTAGACGCTTTAGTCTAGGGTACGGGGGCGTACCCCTTTTTTTTGGGGGGTAGAGCCTTTTTCATTTGTGAGTTCAGTATGCATTTGTTACATTTCAGTGAGTGTTCTTGTGTAACACTATTCAGTTTTGTTGCACCTTGTTGCATTTCAGTGAGTGTTCTTGTGTAACACTATTCAGTATATTCAGTGACACCTTGTCTTGTATGTGTTCTTGTGTAACACTGTATTTGAATGTACCTTGTACTTCTACTTGTTGGTGTGTACTTTGTTACACTACAATGAAAAGTTTATGTGCACTACTCTGCACTATTAAATATGAAAAGTGACTGTGTTATTACATTACACTATATTGTTCCAAAGTTCCTGTTGTGTTTGATGTACACTGTGAACTTAGGAATATAGAGACTTGGGACTTGATCCCTAAAAACTAGATTGAGTTGTGGATACTTAGTGGAACTTGATTCCCCACAACCTTATAATTTAGATATGAGACTTCGGGGCGAAGTCCTTTTTAAGGGGGGTAGATTGAAATACCCCAAATCTAAATAATATTATTAAATCATTATTTATTGGAATATAATCCAAATATGAATCATTTCACGTACGCATGCAAACCCATGCATGAAAACGTTACGTAAAAATAGTCGTTTCTCCATAAACGCTAAAACGCCTTAGAAGCATATGGTCAAACATGACCTTGTATGACCCTCTAATATTCAAACCAAATGGTCATACAATTATTATATGAATATAAATATATTCCCTAAGCTAATTCAGTCAAACGCAAAATGCTCGGGAGTGCTCACGCCCGCTCCTTAAAGCACGAAAAGTCCGGAGGAGTGCCGAGGTGGCACGAACTCCTATAAAATTAATTCCTGAGTTCCTAACATCATTATTAATCATTCTAAAGAGAACCCACGAAGTGGTTTCTCAAAATTCAGCAAAAACCACAGGAGGATTTCTTAGCGCTCCTTTTTGGCCCGGGAGTGTCCCGATGGCCCGTAAATTATGTCACGGGTTGATATAACCCCATATAACTCAATGTAACATCTTAGTATATGTTTATTTACTATAATAAGTGTTTACAAACACTTGGAACTCATAAAACAATTGGTTTCCCAAAATTTCCTTAGAGCAAAAACACACCTTCGGGTGTCACGAAAATGCGTTTTACGCAATTACCTTGTAGTTTTTGACATGCCACGAATTGGTAATCTTAAATAGGGTTAAAATGACCTTCTAAATAAGTTGGTGTGACTAGTCAACAAGGCTCTCTATAGGGGCCGATTTTGAGAGCAAAAACTAGTATAAAATTTGCCTTTAAAGTTTAAAAAGGCTTAAAACATAATGACTCATCATCCCATGTGCTATAATACTTAATGCAAAGAAAGTGTGACTCATTTGACCAGAGAGCTGTCGAAATTATGCTAGAGAACATGGCCAGTGGCTAGACAAAACAAATGCTAAAAGCAAAAAGTAGATTCCTTTTCTTTTTGCCTTTTGATTTCTTAAGCAAGTAACCTTCCTTGCTTGTTTCCTTAGCTCATGAATGCCGTTTGAGCTCCATTCAGACCCTAAACGATGCATATAGAAGAGAGAAGAAGACAAGTTAACATTGAAAAATCAAGGAAATAAAACTACCTTTTCTTACCTTGTCTTCTAGCCATAATCATTCTCTTCCAACTCTTGCTTGTCACACTCACATGGCCGATTTTCATGCTGGAAAGGAGGCATTTATTGAGCCAATAAACCATGTAATAAACTAAGGAAAAGTAAAGTCATTTGACATTAAAAATTGACAAAACAAAATCAAATTCCAATTGCCCTCTTTCATTTACGTGAGCTAGGTCTCATTTCCCTCCTTGCACATTTCCTCCACGGTTTGGTAAGGCTCCCTCCTCTCTCTTCTGCTTCATCTTCTTCCTTTGAAGCTCTTAAGTCCATTAATGGAGTTTTAACTTCTACCTTCATCTTTAAGGTAATTTCCTAGCATTTCTTGGCAAGTCTTGAAGCAAAACTCTTCCTAGCATACAAGGTGTGTTCGGCATCAATTAGATCTCCAAGGGGTTGTCCAAACCAACATTAAACCAAGGAGCATCTCAAGGTAGGTTTAAAGCTTGAAAATCCTTAAAGCACATTTTTATGTGTAACCAAGTTCTACTTCTTCTAAGTCTCTTTCTTCTTCATTTTGATGAAGGAAAACTTGTTCTTCATCCACCTTAGGAGTGCCGAATTATAAGGAGAAAAAGCCTAAGGTAAAGTCTTGTAAAACTACTTACAAATCTACTTAAGATCTTTGTTGAAGATCTAACTCCTAAACACCTTCACCTCTTGCATAAAACCGAAGAGGAGCATCAAGTTTACCTAGGAGAAAGCTTGGAGATTCAAGAAGAAGTTCAAGCACTTAACCACCTTTGTTAAGAAGTAAGTTTACTAAGTAAATCTTATGTTATAAGCTTTGTTAAGCTTCTAAAAATTATACAAAAATTATGTACACTCCTAGGTTATTAAACCGAAACATATGGTATTATATGCCAAAAATACAATCTATAACTTATATAGAAAATATTTACCTTAAGACACATTTTTGTGTCACAAAATTTATTTATGTTACATAAATTCAAGCCGAATCAAGGGCAAAAATGCTTATTTTGAGCTAAGAATATATAAGACATTACAATAATTTTACATGAGTTATATGACTCCTATGAATTTATGTATAATTATTATGACATATAAATCCACTTTTATATACTATATGGTCACTAAATATATGGCCGAATGCTCTAATTGATAAATAGGTTTTAATGACCTACTTAGGTATATAAACTTATATAAAGTTTGGAGAGTTAAAAATTTTATTAGTGCTTAAATGGCTAATTAATTAAGTTATGTGGCTTAAATGTAATTTTTACAAAGTTTAGTGTTTATTATAAAAACCGAGAGTTAAGGGTGTTTGGTATTATTATAATATAATATAAGGTTAGGAATTAAGTTTATGAATTTTAGATAATTTAAACAAGTTAAAATAACATTTTATAAAGTTTTGGGCTATTATGTAATTTATAAAAGTTGTTATGAAAGTTTAGAATATTAGTGGGCGAATTCATAATTAAGAGATTTATTAGGCTCACTTTCGAAATTTTGAGGAATTAAATATTTAGACTTTAGTTTATAAGTTATTAAGAACTATTATAAAGTTTTGGGTGAAAATGTAATTAAGGAAGAATAAATGACAAAGCCGAATTACTTTGGGGTTAGTTTGGTAATTTAAGAATTTATATATATAATTCGGCATTTATGGAGAATTAAAATTAAAACTATAGTTTATAAGGCATTATGCAAAGTTTATAAGTTTTGTGGTTAAATTGTAATTATGGGAAATAAAATATTATTGCCGAATTTAAGGGGCTAAGTTGTTATTTTTGAAGTTATAGTACTTAAAAGCTATATACCAAAATATTAGTGTGACTATGTAATTTAGCTAAATAAGAAGTTAAAACTCTATAATATAATGAGATTAGAATTTAATATAAAGTTTATGAATTAATGTGGTTGTTTTATATACCGAATATAAGGGTAAGAATTTAGATTTAAATAAATATAGGTCCTATATGGATATTTGAGGAATTAGAAGAAAGAATTTTAATTAAAGGAATTATGGAATTAGAACTATGGCTTATATAGTTATAAGGAAGTTAAAAGAAACAAAAGTATTATTTATGACTAAAAGGAGAATAATGAGATTATAAGAATATTATGTCATTGTAAGACATTTAAATATAGTTAAGAAAATTATAAGTTGTTATGTCACTAGACAATTAAAATAAACAACAAATATAGTACATGAATATATGAATACATATATGTACATTAAAGGATTTATAAATAAATCAAAAGGAATAACAAATAAGTTATACATTAAATCATGAGGTAATTAAAAGAAATAAACCTCACATGAAATAACAAATAAGATTTGTTGAAAGATCCAATAGATTATTATATAAGGGTAACATAAATTAACCCTCTCAGTTAATCCTATTCTAGGACTTTGTTTGACCAGACGTTGACCGGGAATTAACAAGTACAGTCTACGGTGAACGGTATGGGATTCTTGCAACCTGTTTTCTACCGGATTACACCGGCTTGTGTGCTATCTGTTGTTTGAAATAACGACCAAGATAATTAATGTAAAATGTTGTTTTACTCTTGTGCACTGTTGTATTTTTATGTGCGTGATATTGCTGACTACAACGTGTATGTCCCACGCATACAAACACTACTATACCAGTGGATTAAATACCTGCGTTTCAGTATACCGAGGACTTGTACTCAAGTCTCTCACTAACTTCACTTTATAACAAACGTCATTATCCTAAACGTGATAATTGACAATACACATTGTGTTTTGTTTAACGTCTTTATATGACACTTAACAATATATACTTCGAGATTGAGGAGCCCAGTTGGATCTGGCCATGCATGCTACGGGAGTTGTACCTGTCTCAGGTCGTCTCCTACTACGTCGCGACGGAACTTTCAGTTGGGAGGAAGACTCTATTCCTTCCGGGATTCAAATGCCCTTCAGTTTGAGGAAGACTTATTCCTCTAGTGGGATTCTTTTCCCACGCCTTCAGTTCAGGGTTTAACTACGTTATCTCCTGGGGTTTTTATACCCAACCTTTCTCTATAACGAGGTCACTATACCTCCACTATATTGATATACTTTTATACATCTGTCAGTCCCACTGTGTGGACCCGACAGCTATCAGACATTTCAGTTCAGCTAACTTGACCTTCTGTGTCTTGTTCT
Organism: Limonium bicolor; assembly: GCA_023374045.1. Classification (NCBI taxonomy): domain Eukaryota; kingdom Viridiplantae; phylum Streptophyta; class Magnoliopsida; order Caryophyllales; family Plumbaginaceae; genus Limonium; species Limonium bicolor. Next base: position 236,702,982 of record CM041777.1, read on the forward strand.
ATGTGACATTATTGTCCTTGTTTGGATACTTGTTATCATCAGATTATGCTTGTTTACAGCTTTATAAAAATGAACTGCATGTGTTCGACAAAGTAGTTGGTGTGGCCCGGTAGACGATGGGCTGCACGTTTTCCATACCAGCATTGTTTGCTGAGCCCCTTTGGGGGCACCCCCATTTTTCAGGTACCTGAAGTTGAGAAGATTACCACACCGAGTGTAGGTGGGGTAGATCCAAGCTATGGGAGTCTACTATTAGTTAATTATTTTATTTCAGTATTTACTTTGAGTTTGATTCCTAGTATCTCGGGTTGTATCTGTATTCCAGACCGTGACATTTGAGGATTGTATTTGGACTTAGCCTTGTTGGTCACAAGGGTGGCCAACGGCATTGTAATACCGCCCGGTTGTTGTATTTATTTCCGCTGCAGTTGTATTTTATTTGGGAGTGATCGCCGTTCAGTTTATTTGATTTCGGGTTGGGGTATTACACTTCTAATGCCATTCCCAAGGCTTATAATGCATTAAATATCACTCTTATCCTACCCACAACCAAGCTCCTTATAAAATCTGTTTTCAAGGTAATTTCCCCACCTAGTTTCTAGTTCTTAAGTGTTCTAGTCCTAGGTAAAATTTGACATGGTCTCCCCTATATTTTTACATTCTCACCACATGTTTTATTCACACATTGTTATCCCATTCACCTGTTTATCAACAACATCAATATATAGCTCTCCAACACTAATACTAAACATTAAACACTTCTTAAATTCCTGCACATTCACCATTTCCTTCCTTAAGGTTTATATGAGTTTTCCATCATCTTTTGAAGCTTAAAAACATTTGGATTCTCTTACACATTACACTACTACTTAATACTATTTTCAATACACATTTAAACTACTAAAATATGTTACATAAAACATTACAAAAGCTACACAAGTGGATGTAATTTACCTTATTTCCTCACTAGCTTTTTCTTTTCTTCTTCTTTCTTCTTCCTTCTTCCTTTCCTCTCTTCCACCGATTATAGAACTTCAATTCTCTAAAGCTACAGCCCATTGATATACACATTTCAATACAACTAACCCTTTAATTCATCTTAAGGCTTTTAAGGTAGATTTTTAGGGTTTAGAAATTGACATTACCTTGCAAGTGATGAGATGGAGTTTATAACAGCACAAGAGCAATATTTCTACACTCCAAGGATGCCAAAATCGGCTGGGAACAAAAGGAATAGGAACTCAAAACTTAGAAATCTTTATTTTGCAAATGAGAGCAAGAAAGGGTAGTATTTTTGGATTTCTTTTTACCTTAAACCAATGAGGTGAAGAAGGGGATTCTAATGGTGGTCTTCTTCTTCAAAACCAAGAACACCCATGGAGATGAAGTTTCTTGTTTTCGAATTTGGAAAAGAGAGAGGTGTTCTCCTTGATGAGGGGATTTCAATGGTACTATTTTTGTAATTTTTGGAGAAGGTTTGAGTAGTTAACAAGAGGAGCGAAGTTGGTTGTTGGTGTGGATTCTCAAAATCACCATTTTTGGGCTTCAAGGGGAAGAAGAAAAATCAGAGAGTGAGAGAGAGGTGCAGTACGTAGGGAATGGGAGGGAGTAGGAGAGAGAAGGTAAAAAGGTAAGTAAGTTACTTTTTGCTTTTATTTTTGTTTTTGTCTTTTGCAAATAAGGAGTAACTAAGGGAGTGCAAGGGGGAAATGAAATCGGCTCACACACAGCCCTATTATGGGTTATAGAATTTTATTTGCAATAGTGGACACACTACTTTGGTCTATTTACGCTCTCACCCCACAACTTCCCGTTTTTGACAGTTTTTACTATTTTCTCGTTTTATTGATTTTTGAAATACCCCGGACTTAATTAGGGTGATTAAATTACTCTAATATAATATTGAGGGCCTATTAGTGCCTAATAAATCTTGGTAAGGAAAATAAATCTAAAAGAAACAAGAAAAACGTTTAAAAAGCGAAAAATGCTAAATTGGGCGTTAAGTGACCCTAGGAGAAATACAACCTTAGCAAGGGTATTAAATGAAATTAAAAGGCTTAATAATGCCTAAATAATATATGGGAATAATTTCCGAAGAAAACGGATCCGTAAAACGAATTAAAAACGCTAATAAAGCTTTAGCGCACATTTTTCGAGAAAACCCGAAAACGTGACTTTGAGTGGTCAAACGAACCCGTAAAAATTTTAGTTCATCAAATAACTATAAATAAACATTAATGGGAGTATAATAACCATTAAAACCAAAGAAACAAGTAAATTCCGGCAAACGGGCCCGGTTAGTGAATAGTACTAAACCGGGTAAAATAACGAGCGTTTTCTGTAAAAGACGAAAAACGCTCCAGCTTGTATTACAATAGTGGGCCGGTTTTATTAATGTTGACAGCCCCCTCACACATGACTAGTTAGCTAATTAATTAAGTCAAAGAACAAAAGCAAAAAGGGTACAAGTACCACTTTTTCCCTCTCTCTCTTCCTTTATTTCCTTTTTCCCTCTTCTCTTTCCTCTCTTTCCTCCTTCCTTGTGATTTGTCCCTCCTCCCTCGGGTGCAGCCGATTTTGAGCTCCCTCCTCCTCCTTCCATCGCTTCTCTTCATCCTCCTCAATGCCCAAGCTTCCTCCAAGCTCCAAATGCAAAATAAATTACATATTTGAACTCCCCTCATCCTCCTCTACAATTCTATCTTTTCAAAATCCTAAAAGGATTAAGTTGACCTCAATGGGTTTTCCCCATTTGAAGAGAAAAGCACACCATTTTGAAGCTTGGAGTCTCCTCTTTCCAATAAGGTAAAAAGTTTCCAAGAAAACTCATTTTTTCCCACCTTGTAGTGTTGGCCGATTTTGCCCATACTCATGCCTTGTTTTCTTCTTGATTTTGAGCTCCATTTCAACCCTCCAATGGTGGAGTAGTCCCCTTCTTGATTCAAGGGTGAAAATCCCTCTTAAAAGCTTTAAAAGGTAAACTCTAACCTTGTGTTTAAGCCCTTTTATTTAATTAGATTTCCTAAGGGTTTAGATAATTAATTGAACACATTTTTGTGTTCCTTGGATGTTGGGATGGAGTTTGGCAACTCCATTCCCACTTGACCGAAATTGGAAGAGAGGAGGAGCAAGAGGAGCATTTAAGAGAACTTGTGAAATTAAGGTAAGAAAACTACCTTGAACCTTGTTTCAATTGTTTTAGAGTTTGGGATGGGTGAAATGAATTAATGAATCCAAAATATGTGTGATAGAGTACTTGGTTGAGAATTGGTAGATTTGTGAGTTAATTGTGAATTAAGGGCCATGGAGCCAAGTGGATTGAGTATATGTGTTGGTGTTGTTGTTTGATGAAATTTTGAGGAATTATGTGTGCTGGTAGGACCCCTTGTGGGTGTGGCTAGATTAGGATTTGGTTTTGGTGATGAAGGATGATTTTGGACATGTTAGGTTTTTGGGGAAGCTATGGCGAAATTTCGGTAGAAAGTAAGTGTTTTAAGGTGGTTTAATGAGATGGAAGAACCTAAGTGTTGCAGTGTTGCTTAGAGTGGATTGATAGCCTTGAAATGGCATTTGGATGACTATAAGGAAGGAGGTAAAAATCTGTAGCAATTAGGGATTGAAATGCTTAGGAAAAACTAGAAAAGAGGTAGTGTGCAAGACTTTGGAAACAAGAGTTGAGCTGTGGTTTAGTTAATGTACTTGCCTAGGAATGAATTGGTATGGTCATTGATGCATTTGGTGAGGTTGGTAGGATGTAGAAACTAGCAAGAAGAATTTAGAAATGCATAAGTGTGCAAAACACAAATGTGAGGATGTGAATTTGTTGAATTTGAGCAAGAATGGGGTGGTGGATTAAACCAAGGATTTGGAGTGACCTAGAGCATGTTTTAAGGTGTTTTAACAAGTGGAAAACTTATGGAAAGGTTAGGGAAAGATTAAGGGTGGTTTAAGGATTGATTAGGGGCTGAAAAATAATGCATGTTGCAGGTTTTAGCAGGGTCCGGGACTTGGTCCTTGGACATAGTCCCGGACCACCCTTAAATAATAGCCGAGAGTACAAGTTCAACCTTGGTCCGGGACTATACTCCAAGACAAGGTCCCGGACCATGTCTTTTTTTCAGCCGAGAGTTAGAACTAGTACTTGGTCCGGGACTTGACCTAGGTACAAGGTCCCGGACCATAAGTTATTTTCAGCCGAGAGTTTGACAAAACATTGGTCCGGGACTATAGGTAGGGACCAAGTCCCGGACCACCCCCAGAATTCAACAGAGAGTGTTTTTAAGGGTTCTAAACATGGGGGATTGAATGGTATTGGTTTTAGATGATGTTTAGGAGTTGTTTGGTGACTTATAAAGGTCCTTAGAGGTATAAACAAAGGTCGTAAGTGATTGAGAAAGTTATGAGTTTAAGTACATTAAGTTAGACCGAAATAACGGGATAACGGGGTAAGTACGGGTGTAGCATTTATGTACGTACCATAACACCTTAATAATAATTGAACCATTTGACATGTAATTAGTGGTTCGAGAATAAGATTCGAGGAACAAGTGTGAGCCAAGAACATGAGAACCCCCGGTAAAGATAAACCCCGGTGAAAGGTATGATTTCTTCATGCCCTGTATCCTAACCTGGTTACCCCGATTTGTGTGCTTATTTGATCACCTAAATAAGATAAACGCACGAATTGGACTTTAAAGCACCTACTTGTGCTTGTTTTATTTTGTTCTTGCTATATTGCCTTGAACATTTAGTTTGTATAATTCATGAAATGAATGGATGAGGAAGAGGCATATGCATACCTTGTTGCGTATTTGTGTAAGGTATTATTCCTTGATTGTAAATGAAATGTGGTTTGATTGGCTATGGTAACCTCGATTGAATTGTTGTTTGATTGTGAAAGTGTGAATGTTGTTGATGGCTTCTCACTAACTCCTAACCATCTAACCCTCTAACATTGAGAATCGGGAATTGAGTAATTTGGAGTATTGGGAAGCCCGATATAGTTTCGGCCACGCGTGAGGATGAGGTAGCAAGAGAGATTGTTAACCAATTCCTGGCTATAATCTTTTTCATGGTCCAAACCCCTTAAATGGGTAGCAACCTGGTTAAGTGAGCCAACTTTGAGCCCGGTGGTGGGATAGCCTTATCCCTGCCCGGAGGTCATACCGACTTAACATTGAGTATTGGCAACAGAAGGAAAATTGGTTGAGAATGATTGGGCTTATTGGAGTTGATGAACTTGAGTATTGAGATAATGACATCCGATTAACCCGGATGCTAATTGGGCTAACCCATTGTGAAGTTTGATTGAAGTCAAACCTTGTTTGGTAATTGTGAACTTGTGCTTGTTGGATCGAGTTGCCTTTGTATATTGAGTATTGATTGAGACCTTGAGTATTGAGTATTGTGAATTGAGCATATGTGTATTGAGTTTTGAATTGAGACTTGAGTTGTAATTCGAGCATTGAGTCTAAGACTAAGAGAGTAAGAGAATTTGAGTAAGTGTAACCCAAGTGAGTGGGTGACAGTGTGGAATGAATTGAGGCACGGTGAGGTATAACCCTCAAAGCCTAAGTATACAACAAACGAAACTAACCTCTTGATGTGTGTGTTAGTGTTTGTGTTCAATGTTGAACTGTGATTGTGCCAATATACATATATAATGTATTGTATCCTTGCATGATGTTTGAACTAAAATGAACCGCATGCTCTCGACCAAATAGTCGGCGTACCCTCGCTAGTACGCGGGGTATGCGGAAGTCATATTCAGCGTAAGCTGAGCCCCTAGGGGCAACGTTTTCAGTGTGCAGGTACCCGAAGCGGACATGACCATAGTAAGAGACCGACAACTAAGCTTGGGTTTCTAGGAGTGAAATATAGATAGTAGTGAATTGAATAGGGCTTTGTAGCCGGACACCGTCCAAGAGTAGGACGGGGTTGTGATTAAGAAAGGGTAGTTGTTATTTATTTGTATTGTTGTATTATGGAAATATAAGACCGAATGGTCATTAATGATATTGGGAATTGTAGATACTCGGTATAGCGTTAGATGGAGATTGTATTGTATATACTGGATTTCAAGTTATATTTAGTTTGAGATTTGTTTAAGTAAAGGGAGTATGATTTGTATAGTGTACTCGGTATAAGACCCATCAGACCGATATTGTATTTGATTGTTGTATTTGAGTTGGATTGGCCTTGTTAGTCACGTGGGTGACTAACGGCATTGTTCCACCCCCGGTTGTAGTTTGAATTTCCACTGCATTGTTGTTGGTAATTAAGACGGGTTAGGAGTTAATGTGTGATTACCGGTAGGGGTGTAACAATTTTATTGGCTCTAGACCTTCATTAATATTTATTAGTGACTATTTGGTTGACCAAAATTGTTACGAGTCTATTTGACCCGCTTAAAGTCGCGTTTTCCCGGTTTCCTCGGAAAACGCGCTTTAAGGTTCATTTGTGTTTTTAATCCATTTTAAGGATCTGTTTTCTTCGGGATTTGTTCCCTCATGATTATTTAGACATAATTAAGCTTCTAAATTACTTATTAGCCTAATTAATCACTATTTTTAATTACGGGGTATTTCAATATTAAGTAACCATCATTTTATCACATTGAACGCATATGTATGTTTATATAAGTCAATCTATAGTCGACGTAATGTTAGCCCAATGGGAATTCACGTACAGTAGTAATAATGCGATAATAACAAGCAGATATACAACTTAACCACACACATGCATAAAAGCATCCACATAGAAATCTTATCACACATTGAAATACCCCAAAATCTAAAACAATGATTAATTAAGCTAATTTAGGATTTTAGAAGCTAATTATGCTAAACTAATAATAAGGGAACAATTCCGAGAAAACGAAGCCTTAAAAACGGATTATATATGTATTAAAAAATAAAAACACAAACGAACCTTTAAAGCGTTTCAAGGAGGAAAGGGGGGAAAAGAAAAACATGACTTTAAGCGGGGGTTAAAATAGGACCCGTAATAATTTGGTCAACCAAATAGTCATTATAACTAGAATGAAGGTCTAGAAACCAATATAAAATTAATAGACGAGAAAATTCTTGAAAACGGGTTCCGGGAAGTGAATAGTGCAAAAAATGGAAGTTGTGGGGTTGAAAGCATAAATAAACCAACTAATGTGTCCATTTTGCAATTAAAAATTAGAACAAGCGTTTGTTGTGTGGGTGTGTAAGAATGTGCATTGTGTGCAATGTGGTGTGTGTGTGTGTTGTGTGTGTGTGTGTGTGTGTGTGTGTTGTGTGTGTGTGTGTGTGTGTGTTGTGTGTGTGTGTGTGTGTGTGTTGTGTGTGGTGTGTGTGTGTTTGGTTGTTGTTTGTGTGTGTGTTGTGTGTGTGTGTGTGTGTGTGTGGTGTGTGTGTGTGTGTGTGGAGAGGTGTGTGTGTTGTGTGTTGTGTGTCTCCTAACTCTCTATCCCCTCACGTTTTATGCCCCTCCTTACTGGCTTCTTCTTCTTCATTCTCCAACAATGGCGATTTACACTTCCCTCTCCAGCTCCTCTCTTCTCCTCCATATTTGAAGGTGCAAATCAACTCCAAATCAAATAAAAATCACACCATTGAACTCCTCTCTTCTTGGGCTTCCATTTCCACCTTTTAAAAACTGAAAAGCTCACACTTCTTCACCATGGCTGTAGCACATTTTGGAGCTTGAAGACCCCCATTGCAACCCCCTTTCATCTCCACTTGGTTCTAAGATAAAAATGGTCTTCAAAGTTCACTTTTTTCCATCTTTTATGGCAAAACGAAAATCTGAGTTAAGCCTTGTTTTTCCCCTTCTCCTAGCCGTTTGTGGAGGGCCATTTTGGAGCTGGAAATCTCCTCCCTTTGCTGTCCAAAAGTCCCTCTAAGAGCTTAAGGTAATATCCCCTTGTAAACCCTAACTTGTATTAAGTATAAGATTAGTTTAAGGAATGACTACTCTAAGTGGTATGGTGTGTGGTGAAATGTTGTAGCTTACCGGTTTTGGTGAGGTGAGAACAAGAGTAAGTAATCAAGAAACAAAGAAGAAGGAAGAAGGAGAGAGAAGGAAAGAACGAAAAAGCTAGAAATCCAAGGTAAATGTGCTTGCCTTGAATTGATTTTGGGTATCTTAGTGTAACAGATTTTAATGCCTAAAAAGAAGGAATTTGAATGGTTTGAATAATGGTTTATGTTGTGGTATAATGAGGAAGAGGTTTAGACTGTTTTGGAATTGTTTGGATGATGTTTAAGAGTTTGTAAACCAAGGAAAACAATGGGTGCTTGTGCAGGAAAATATATGTGAGATATTGAACATTTTGTGTTGTTAGAATCCCTTGAGGGATTTGGTTACCTTTTGATGCTTAGGAACTGAAAATTATGTTGTGAGAATGTGTAGAAATGTAGGGAAACTATGGCGAATTTTCAGTAGCAAAGCAATGACTTAACTGTTTAATTGGGTGAAAACAGTTTATGAAGAACTAGTTGTGTTTAGGATGGAATTTGGGTGGTTAATGACTTAGGAAATTAAGTAAGGATGAGTGTATAGGTGGGTAGGTTGTAGAACAGAAATAATGCAAATGGTAAAGGTAGAAAGACACTAGGAGTAAACCATTGGGCTAGGAAACAAACAAGAAACAAAAACTGCACTTAGTGTTCTAGGAAATTTAAGAGAAATTGTGTATTTTACCTAGATTTAATTTGGTGACTTAGTAGATGTTTTAGGATGGGTAAGGAGGTTAAAAGGATGTTAAAACATGTTTAGATACTTAGGAAAAGATTAGGGAAGAAATGGGTGAAAGAATGAGCTTAAAGCAGAAACTAAATTTTAAAACCTGATAAAAATGTAGCAGGGTCCGAGACTTAGGTCCAGGACCAAGTCCAGGACCACACCCTGAAAATAGGCCGAGACTTACCTAATACTCTGGTCTGGGACTTACCTTATGGCTAAAGACCCGGACCAACCCTTATTTTCTAGCCGAGAGTTCATCTTCACTCTGGTCTTGGACTTAGTCCCCGTATGAAGAAATGAACCATATACAGAATTGAGCCAAGAGTTGGAATCAAGCCTGGTCCGGGACTTAAGTCCCTTACCAAGTCCCGGACCAACCTAAAAATGAGTATAAACTTGTAAAACTTGTGTTTTAAGATAGGGATTGGTTTGGTAATGGATTTATAAGATGATTAGGACTTAATTAATGATGTTTAAAGGTGATTAAGGGGCTTGAACAAGTTTAAGAAAGAATGTAAGATAGAAAACTTAAGTGTGGAAGTCAAAATACCTTGACTTAGGTATTATAAGTTGGTAACCGTAAAAGATGAAGCAAACTAGGTTAATTATAGATCATTAACCGTACGACTTCGTGATATGTTATAGGACCCTAATTGGTGAACCGAAGGGAATCGAAAGTTCGAGATCGACGGTGCACGGTATGATTTCTTCATCCCTGTATCCTAACGGGGTTACCCCAGCTTGTTTGTTTGTGTGTTTATTTGCAATCACCTAAATAAGAGTAAAGCATGTAACCGGTTTAATGCTCTTTCCTATATATTGTAACTATTGTGCCTTGTTGGTTGGTGATTGAACTTGGGAGCTTTGTTGATTTGTTGAAGTGCTTGGTTGATTGAGTTGGAAGTTGTTTGTTGTTGTTGGCTTCTCACTAACTCCCTAACCATCTAACCCTTCAACATTGAGAATTGGGAATTGAATGAATTGGAGTATTTGAGAAGCCCGATATAGTTTTGGCCATGCGTGAGGATGAGGTTGCAAGAGAGGTTGTTAACCGAATCCTGGCTATAATCTTTTCCATGGTCCAAACCCCTTAAATGAGTAGCAACCTGGTTAAGTGGGCCACCTTGAGCCCGGTGGTGGGATAGCCTTATCCCTGCTCGGAGGTCATACCGACTTAACTTTGGAATTGATAAGAGGAGGAAAATTGATTGAGTAAGACTTGGATTTGTTTGAGTTGGTGAACTTGAGTATTGAGATAATGACATCCGATTAACCCGGATGGTAATTGGGCTAACCCCTTGTGAAGTTTGTTTGAGATTGAACCTTGGTTGTTGATGGTAAGTTTGTGCCTTGGTTGATATGCCTTGATTGATTATTGCTATGCATGATTATGCTTTCAGTTATATAGCATGTTGTTATTATAAAACGAACCGCATGTTGGTGACCATTTTGTTGGCGTACCCCCGCTAGTACGCGGGGTATGCGGAAGTCATATGCAGCTTTTGCTAAGCCCCTTGGGGCACTGTTTTTATTGCAGGAGCTCGAGATGCTTGATGGGTCGGAGATGACCGAGATGCTTCTTTTTGTTAGGCTTGTATTTTGTTGGTGTACCGAGTAGTACACAGTTAGGAACTTGTAGCCGGTGTACCATGTGGTACACCATTTTGGACTTGGGAAATGTAAACCGTTGATATTTGTAGACTTGGAATGTTGTAATTATGAATTAACTGTTAGTCTCGGTAATCACTTTTTGGATATTATTGTGGGAGAACAAGGATGTAATTACTGTCGGAGCGTTGTATTGATTATTGGAGTTGGTTGAAGTTGTTAATGGTAACTCGGTAGTTCTTGCTATCAGACCGCACTGTTGTTTGTTTGAGGCCTAGTAGCATACGGGCGGCTAACGGCATGTATCACCCTCTACTTAGGTTGTTTGTTCCGCTGCGATTAGTTTAGAGACTGGGTTGATTAGGCGATAATTAGGAGATTAGCGGTAGGGGTGTTACAAAAAGTGGTATCAGAGAGAAGTGTCACTCTGATAGCCGAGTATTACCGAGTGTAGTGATTACCAAGTTAGGATTACAAACTGTTTTGCTACGGAGGATTAGGAACCTAACTTTGAATGACCGTAATGTCTACGGATACCCCTTAACGGCCGCAAGGACGATACGACTACTTAAACTCAAGACCAGTTGGTCACACTGAAATACCCCAAACCTTAGTATGTGGTTTAGACATTAAAATATGGTATAATAAGGCTAAAAAGTGCCTTAGAAACATTAGTGAACCATTTAAACCATAGTAAACACAAATAAATACCTTAAAGTCGATATGGGCGAAAATGTGCTCTAAGCTTGGGATAAGCTTGGTTAAGACCTAATGAGCTTACCAAGACCTTATTTGTATGTTAATGAACATATTAAACCAATTACCAAAAAAAACCAAGCTTGAAAACAAGTTAAAACACAAAATGTGCTTTAAGGAGTCTTAAAGCACATTTTTGAACAATTGTCTTGTAAATGGGTTTTGAATGGCTAAATGTCCATCATTACTCTTTAATTAACATGTGTACTACTGAGTATCACCTTAGGAAGTCTAAATCAATGAGAAATCAAAAATTTCATAAATATGTGCCTTGTTTTGTGAATAGTAACCAAATTAAGCAAGTTTATAACATAAGTCAACATAAGTGAGTTAATTGGTCAACAAAGACTAAAATACCCCTTATTATATTATGGGGGCCGGTTTTTACAAGGGTGAGTCACTCCCTCACTAGCTTAATAAGATAAGTAAAGAATGAAAAAGCAAGTTACTATTTATTTTAACATAAATATCTCTTAAAACCTTACCTTCTACTTACCTTCTTCACTTTCTTCATTTCCTTCATGTTCCCACAGTCTCAACCTCTCTCCTTCCTTGTCATTCAAGGTTTGCTACAGCCCACACAAGAACTCCATCTTTGACTACCTATATATCCTAGCTCCATTTACTAAATCAAAAACCAAGACCACCATTCTCTTAGTCTTTCCAAGCTCTTCAACTTCATCCTTTCAAAACTTCAAGACCACCATTTCGGTGCCATGGAGATCCACCATTGAAGGAGCTTGAGCTTATATTTTTATGCCTTGTTGATCACCTTTGCTTCAAGGTAATGAAAAACCAAGAAAAACAACATTTCCTTCATGTTTTATTGTTGACCGAAAATCACCTCTTCATGGTGTTTTCTCTTGCTTTGTTCTAGCTTCATTCCAATCTTTCAAGGACTACGTGGAGTCCTCTCTTACTACATATTCAAACTCTCTTCCATTTCCAAGGTAAAATAATCACCTTAATGTTTTAAGACAATATATGACCTAGGGTTTATAATGAGATGAAGCTTGAATACTCATTTCATTGCTTGTATATTGATTAGAAACTTGACAAGCAAACCAAGGTCTTGCCGGTTTTAATCAAGGAAGAGCAAGGAGAAATTAAGTGAAAAAACTTGTGAAGGAAAAAAGGTAAATGTGTTAACCTGATGTAGTTTAAAGTCTTAGGAGAAATGAGTTCATATTTCTTGTTAAAACTACTTAAAGAGCCAATGGTGAATGACTTAGTAAAATTCTCTCAAGGAGACTATTAAATGGCATATGTGTTGTTGTATGTATTTGCAGATCAAAGGCAAATATATTGTGGGAAATTCAGTGTTTAAGGTTTATGTTATTTAAGGGCCTAAGAGCCATGTTATTTAAGGGCATAAGTGCCAAGCAATTTAAATAATGCACTATATTGTGATGTAGTGTAAGTTTGGTGAAGTCTTGTGTATGAGAATGCTCTTGATGGATTTAAGTGTTCTTGAATGTTTAATGGTGAAAACCTTGTGTTTTGGTGTAACAAGATGCTAGGAGGACCCATGTCGAAATTTAGATAATGTATAAGAATGTTTTTAGTGTTTAAAACGAGTTTTGGTGAGTTACAAGTGTTTAGAATGATTAAGTGTTCTACTAGTGAAAGAAAAAACATTGCATTAGGATTTAGAATGCAAGTGAGTATTTTGGGATACTCCAAGATCATGGTGAGATTGTGTTTAGGACTTGTACAATGTTGGTGAACAAGGAAGAAGTGATGGGCATGAAGGAGCTATAAGCTTATGGAGTTATTCAAGGAGTTTGGTTGGTGAGAAAAAGATGTTTGGGAGATGATGTTGTAGTGTGAGAAAACATTTGGGAATAGTGGTAGTTATAGGTATAAAAACACCACATAAAAACTTAGTGAAAAAACATTTCATGTGCTAACCTTTGTATAAGAATTGTGTAATATTGAGGAGGTTTTTGGTGAATGATTAAAGGAGTTTAATGGATGTCTTAAGGGGTGTTTGAAGTGCCAAATGTGGTTAGAACATACTAGGGCACTATGAGGTTGAAGTTTGGAGTTAAATGGGCAATTAAAAACAAGGGTGTGGAGCCGACCGACCTTAGGGACCGGACTTGTAAGGGTCGGTCGAGCCCAGTTACCCTGCGAGAAATGGTCTTTGGAATGGACCGACCTTGGGGACCGGACTTACAAGGTCGGTCGGGCATGGATTTTTGGTATGGATTAAGTCTCTGGAATAGACTGACCTTGGGACCGAACTTACAAGGTCGGTCATGCCTAAAACTTTGTACGTAAGTGAGTCTCAGGAATCGACCGATCTTGGGACCGAACTTGTCAGATCGGTCGTGCCTGAAATTTCAAAGGGGAAAAACTCTCGGGAATAGACCGACCTTGTGGACCGAACTTGCAAGGTCGGTCGGAGTAGAATTTTCTGACGGTAATATGTTCTGGAATGGACCGACCTTGTGTAAGGTCGGTCGGTAAGGTCGGTCGGACCAAAACTTGTAAAAAAAAACAAACAAAAGTGGCTTAAGTAGTTAACCCTAGGAGGGTATAATGAAGGTAATCAAGGGTGAGTTTAGGCATTAGAACATGTCATACAATCATGTAAATGATTAGTAAATGAAAGTTAAATAAGTTAATTAACCGACATTATTAATTATGTTTAGGGACTACGCTTGGCGGGTCACGTTCGCAGCAAGGACCAAGGTATGGTTTTCTTGCAGTCTGTTGCCTACCGGTTTACACCGGCTTGTGTGTTGTTTGTTTTTATGAGTGTTTATGACCTTGTAAGATTAAGGCATGTAACGAGTTTACAATTGTTTAAGTTATTGTATCGGAAAGATGTGTCTCATTTCCCTTGTGTGTGTGTTAACATGACCTAAATACTGCTTGTGAATTTGTTGATTAAGTCCAACAATGGGACTTCTAACAAGTGCTAACGGGGAAGTGAGGAGTCGGTAGTTCCGGCCACGCGTGTGAGTATGGGAGTCGATGTCATAACAGGTTCGATTCTTTTTATGTTAAGGTTGTCTTCTCCTTTGGTTTTCAACCTTCCCTTTAGCTTAACCAAGGCTATTTTACTGACTCAGGTCGGGCCACAGGGGGCATACTATGTTTTGTTCGGTGTGCTTGGATCACTATATCCGACGCACCTTTGTGTTAAGTTATTCGTTCAATTTAACACGACGGTAACGAGTTATGTAACGAGCTTAGCATGAGTTTGGCAACATTCTCTAGGCTCTCCATGTGATCTAATTGTGTTGGTTCGTTTCCTAAAAGGATTCGTTCTTGTATGTTATGTGTAATGTTGTTATGCAATACTCTTGCAATGTTATATATGTTGTATGTTTAAAATGAATGTCATGTCATCATGACAATTGGTTGAGCGTATCCCGGTAGCCGATGGGCTGCGCGTTAACCATACCAGCCAAGGGTTGCTGACCCCTCGGGGCTCCATATTATATTTGCAGGATGAGGATCGAAGAAGCGGAGTGGCTGTAGATCCTAGGTTGTAGAAAATACCTTTGGTACCTTTTGGTTGGTAGGCCGGGATGCGCTTGTGCTCCCGTGGCGGTATATTTTGGATACTGAATACTTTACAGTGACAGTGTACAGTGATGGTTGTAAATAAATCAGTATTATATATATGTTTTATGGTTTAGTTCTATGCTCGGGAGTCTGATCATCAGACCGGTACACTTGTATTTATTCTGCCTTGTTAACAACATGGGTGGTTAACGGCGTTGTAGCACTAAAACGTTTAGTTATGTTTAGTTGTTTATTTCCGCTGCGACCTAGGTAATTGTTAAGTATGTAGTAGGGGTGTTACACACACTACCTAATGTGAAATGTTAATTGTTCAGATGTCAGGACGAGGTCGAGGCCGACCCCGTGGTGAGGCTTCTAATGAGCCGGCGCACAGACGATAGCTGACATCGTCGCTGCCACTGTAGCACAGATGCTACCTCAAGTCATAACAGTTGTACAACAAACCCAACGAAACCAGCAACAATAACAGCATCCCGACCCACCGCAGCCCCGAGAGGTAAATTGGTTAAAGCCGTCACAGATCTCCGTCCTCCTAGCTTTTGAGGTGAGAGCGACCCGGCCAAGCTAGAGGCCTACATTGCTGAAATGGAGACGGCATTCGAAACTCTCGAAGCTCCTGCTGGAGTTCGAGTGAGGATAGCAGCTTACTACCTCAAGATGACCATGGATTGGTGGAAACTTATCAAAGCTGAACACACCGCCGATCCGTCCTTTTATTGGGAAGCTTACACCTCTCTCCTCAGATCAAATACTATCCTGAACACGTTAAGACCAAGAAGTGCTTGGAGCTTGACGCTTGAAGATGACGGCTAAGATGACCGTCGATCAGTACTACACTAAGTTCACTCCATCCTCCGTCTACTACCCGACTTGGTACACCGGTCAGGTGTTGGTCGACCGCATCTATGGCAGCCTGAGCCTTCACCTCGGTACGGCATGAGATACACCCTCTTTACCTCCCTCCAGGTAAATCTTAATTTGAAACCATTATGCCATTGTTCATATGAGATAGTAACTTGTTATGTGAAATACACTCTCTAACACCCGAGAACCTCAGGAGTGTTACCATGCCGCCTCAAGGGTTGAAATCACCGTCCAGCTGAGGGACGAAGAGAACGCACTCAAGCGCAAAACTAACCCCAAGAATGCCAGCTCAGAGGAGCAGCATAAGAACAATGGCTGGAAGCCAAAGAAAGGAAGTACACCACCCACCTCATAAGTGTACCCCCACTGAAAAACAATGCCCATGCTGAGAAGGGCAAGGCAGCTGAGCAGTTGCAGCTGACCTATCCTACACTAGTGGCTGCGAAACCACTAAGATCCCAACCGTTCAAGGTTTATGGCTCCGACCACAACAAGGCCCACTCTGGAGGCCGGTACTACCACTACAGAACATGCGGGAAGAACCACCCCGGTGTCGATTGCCAGAGGAAGGAAGTGAGATGCTATGAGGCAACCAAATGGGTCACCGTTCCTTCGAGTGCCCGAACAAGTCCAAGCCCAAAGGCAATTACCAAGGCTTTAAGCAAGAGAAGGCAAGGAGGTTGCATCCAGCGATGCACAAGCCCAGCAGACCTCACAGGGACAGAGGTCCGAGGTGCTCAAAAGGGTGCACCCTAGAGGCAGCCGGCCTTGCACATCATTGATCGAGATGGGACCGGCACGAAGTCCAGCTTAGGTACTTTCGAACACCTTTGATCCTTGAGAACATGCCGAAATGTTGAATTGTTTGCATGAGTGAATATTGAATGACCTAGAAACCTTTGTATGAATTGAGCATGAACCAACTAGTTTATAACTAGAACTCACGTTAGATAAAATTTACCACTATAGGAACCTTCAAATCTGTTACCCATCCCTTCAAACCCACTCCCCGAAGAAGCCGACCTCACCACTCACCACATCACCAACGAACATTGTCAGGTTATCCGACCAGGTATGATCTTATTAAAAGGATACCTAAACCCCAAGCGTAAATTTCCATCATCCGACGATGCAACGAACTAGGAGTGGGTCCAGGAGGATTTTACACCCCGAATTACCCGGGGGAGCTAAGATGAAGCTGAAGCTGATGTGCTTGGGAATGGACTGGAACCCTTATACCAAGACATACCAGGAGACAAGAGCAGAAGACGGAGCAACACCACCAGCAATACTAGATGAATTTCAAGCAGTTAACGCACAAGTTGTAGAGATCGAGCAGCAACTAGAGGTTGATCCAATTCCTACACTTGAAGCGGACCTTTGCATTATTAACTTCTACGAAGAAGGTGGACGACTTGGTTTACACCAGGATAAGGACGAGATAGCGGAATCTCTCGAATTGAGAGTGCTCGTAGTGTCTTGGTCCATTGCTGACGATGTCGAATACTTATTTAGCGAGCAGAAGCGTGCGGACCTCGCAGAGAAACTGGTACTTAGGTCAGGAGATGTCTTAATTATGGGAGGTAAGTCGAGAATGTTGTATCACGGTATCAAAAAGATAAAGATGAATACGGCACCATCGACGGTGGTCAACGCCACACACCTGAAACCCGGACGCCTAAACCTTACCTTTAGGAAGTATTAAACTTGTAATATCATGTAATATGGTAGTAATGTGTATAGAGACACATAATGTATGATGGTTGTTTATCAATAAAGCGGTGTTGGTTGTCAAACGTTTCCCACTTGTGTTATACCCTCAACTCATAAAACTTATGAATCAATAGGTTGTGGACTCGGTATGGAAGGTTCCCTCAGTATCCTCACTAAGACACAGGCCGGTAAAAGCGGCACCATAATCACGGGTACCTTCCTAGTGAATGGCATTGATGCCACCATATTATTCGACACTGGCGCCTCATATACCTTTGTTTCGCCATCATTCGCAAAGAGGTTAGGGCTCGACACTGATGAGTTGCCAGATTTATGGTCACTCTCCCGTCGAAAGAGTGAGTTAAGTGTACGAAGTACTACCGAGGTGCCACTATCCAAGTTAAGGCGAGGTGTTTCCCATTTCCTTCATCGAGTTCAGTGGTTTGGGATTCGACCTGATTGTCGGGATGAACTGGTTGGAGCGGCATAAGGGGCAAATCCTCTGCACCGAGCATAGATTGCTGCTCAGGAGTCCATCTGGGGATACAGTTTCATACCGCCAGAGGCCGAGAGAGCCTTCGACCAAAGTAATCTCTGCCATGTCCATGTACCGAGAGCTTAGAAAGGGGCACGAGGTATTCCTTTGTTATGTGCAAGATCTAGAGAGAGATCCAGAGTTCAGCACCGACATACCTGTAGTGTCGGAGTTCCCGGATGTGTTTCCGAAGGAACTTCCCGGCATGCCACCACAGAGAGCAGTTGAGTTTGAGATAGAGCTTGTTCCTGGCACGGGTCCGATTGCTAGGGCACCGTACCATTTGGCACCGGCTGAGATGGCCGAATTTAAAATACAATTGAAAGATTTACTTGACAAGGGGTTCATACGCCCGAGCATATCACCCTGGGGAGCACCGGTCCTCTTCGTGAAGAAGAAGGACGGTAGTCTCCGCCTCTGCAACGACTACCGTGAGCTTAATGCGGTCACTGTTAAGAACAAATACCCATTGCCACGCATCGACGACCTGTTCGATCAGTTGAAGGGAGCTTCAGTCTTCTCCAAGATTGACCTCCGATTCGGGTATCACTAGATTGCCATCAGAGAACCCGACATTGAGAAGACAGCATTCCGTACGAGATATGGCCACTTTGAGTTTACAGTGATGCCATTCGGACTGTCAAATGCACCAGCTAAGTTCATGGATTTGATGAATTGGTTGTTCAGTGAGCAGTTAGACACACCAGTGGTGGTCTTCATCACGACTTCTCATCTATTGGAAGTCGAGAGACAAGCTTGAGAGCCATTTGAGGCGTGTACTTGAAACACTGCGCGAGAACTAGCTATATGCGAAGTTCTCCAAATGCAAGTTCTGGCTTGACCAGGTCTCCTTCCTTGGTCACGTGATCTCGAGCGCTGGTATCTCTGTTGACCCAGCTAAGATTGAAGCAGTCCGTTCATGGCCTGGACCTAAGAATATTTCCGACATCTGGAGCTTTCTTGGTCTAGCCTATTACTATCGGAGGTTTGTTAGAGAATCTTGAAAGTTGTGAAGCCCATGACGGCACTAATGAAGAAAGATGCACCGTTTGTGTGGACAGATGAGTGTGAGATATCCTTCTAGAGCCTAAAAAACTCATTGACCTCAGCACCCATTCTCACCCTTCTAGAGGGCACAGAGGGATTTGAAGTTTATTGCGATGCATCAGGCAAGGGCATGGGATGCGTACTCATGCAACATGGCAAGGTTGTAGCATATGCCTCCCGCCAGCTGAAAAAGCATGAGGAGAATTACCCGATGCACGATTTAGAGTTAGGAGCCATTGTCTTCGCCTTGAAGATATGGTGAAACTATCTCTATGGGGTAAGCATCACCATCTACTCCGACCATAAAAGTTTGCAATATGTGTTCACCCAGAAGGAATTGAATTTGAGACAAAGAAGGTGGTTGGAGTTCTTATCAGATTATGACATCGACCTTCAGTATAAAAAAGGAAGGCGAACGTTGTAGCTGACGCCCTGAGTCGCCAAGCACACTCACTCCATTCACTGCTCGCTTCTTCTAGCTTGGTTGATGAGGTGCGAGAGGCTCAGTTGTGCAACCCTTATATGGCCGAGATCAGACAGAAGATTACAGAGGGCACATTCGAGAAGCGGAAGTATGACTTCAAACTGCATGAAGATGGTCTCATCCGACTGAATGGTAGATTATGCGTCCCCCGAAGCAATGCTGAGCTGAGGGATCGCATTCTGCGAGAGTCGCACTGTTCCACATTGCATGTCCATCCGGGAGCCTTCAAAATGTACAAAGACATGAAGAGGTACTTCTAGTGATCAGGGATGAAGTCTGATGTGACTGAATATGTCTTAAGGTTCCTCACATGCCAGAAGGTAAAATTCGAGAACCGTAGACCGGGCGGAATGGTACAGTCTATGCCAATTCCGGAGTAGAAATTCCATGAGATCTCCATGGATTTTGTTGTTGGACTCCCACCTGCTAAGGGAGGACTCAACATGATTTAGGTCATCGTTGATTGCCTCACCAAGGTTGCTCGATTCATACCGATGAAGGACACCTGGAAGGTGGTGAAGCTCGCTGAGCTATTTGACCGGGAGATTATCTGACACCACGGAGTCCCGAAGACTATTGTATCTGACCGCGACACCAGATTCCTTTCGAGATACTAGAGAGCCACACGGGAATCGCTGGGTACTGAGTTGAAGCTTAGCACCGCCTTCCATCCACAGACCGATGGTCAGACAGAAAGGACCATCCAGACACTTGAGGACATGCTTAGAGCATGTGCCTTAGACTTCCAGGGGAGCTGGAGCTGGATTGATAAGCTACATCTCATCAAATTTTCTTATAATAACAGCTATCATGCTTCGATTAAAATGTCGCCTTTCCAAGCTTTATACGGTAGACCTTGTCGTACCCCATTGTGTTAGGATGAGTCGAGTGAAGCGGTCATCATAGGACCGGAATATTTAGAGCAAGTGCAAGCTGAAGTTCAGCAGATTCGAGCAAATATGAAGGCATCCCAGGATATGCAGAAATCTTATGCTGACGTGAGACGACGTGACCTTGAGTTCGCCGTGGGTGACCAAGTGTTCCTCGCTTCGCTTTTCGCCTATGAAGGGTGTCTTTCGATTTAGCCAGAAAGGCAAGCTGAGCCCGAAGTTTGTAGGGTCGTATGAGATTACTGAGAGAGTTGGATCCGTGCCATACAGGTTAGCTTTACCTAAGGAGTTGGGACGTGTTCACGATGTGTTTCACGTTTCTCAACTCAAGAAATACATATCCTATCCTTCTCATGTGTTAGAGCCCGAACATTTATCCCTAGAGCCGACGATGAGATATGTCAAGACTCCACTACGAATTCTTGATACTAAGACTAGAGACACTCGCAACAAGTCAGTGCGAATGGTCAAAGTCTTATGGGCAAACCACGATGTTGAGGAAGCGACTTGGGAACTTGAGGAAGCCATGAAGGCGAAGTACCCCCAGTTATTCGAAGACTAGATTGTCTAGTACTTAGAGGGTACGGGTCGTACCCTTTTTAAGGGGGTAGGACCGTTTTGTTTTTGGCATTGCTTCAGGGTAAGCATTGCATTGTATGTAATCGTATTACATTTTGTTGGACTTGAAGAATGTTGATTGTAATTGTGGAATTGAATTGTGTTTGAAGTGAATGGAATTGTGGTATCTTTAGGATTGAATTGAGATTGGTGCTTCAAATTGTGTTGAACTGGTTGGAGATGGGATGGTTTGAATGGTGTTGAGAATGTGGTTATGATTGAGGTGAATACCCTTGTGTGACAGAATTTTAATTCTGTAAGATGTTGTGTGTATGGTCTTTGACAATTGAGAGTCAATTGAACAAAGAAAACAAATTCACAACGTGAACAACTTTGAGGGCAAAGTTTCTTAAGGGGGTAGATTGAAATATCCCAAATTTAAAACAATGATTAATTAAGCTAATTAAGATTTTAGAAGCTTAATTATCCTAAAAATAATCATGGGAACAAATCCCGAAGAAAACGGATCCTTAAAATGGATTAAAAACACAAACGAACCTTAAAGCGCGTTTTTTGAGGAAAACGTGAAAACGTGACTTTAAGCGGGTTAAATAGACCCGTGATAATTTTGGTCAACCAAATAGTCATTATAAACTATAATGAATGTCTAGAACCAATAAAATTAATTATACGAGAAAAAATCCGGAAAACGGGTTCCGGGAGTGAATAGTGCAAAAAAAATGGAAGTTATGGGGAAAGCATAAAATAATAACTAAACTAATGAGTCCATTTTGTAATTAAAAATCAGAACACACTTGTGTGAGTGAGTGTGTGTGTGTGTGTGTGTGTGTGTGTGTGGTGTGTGTGGTGTGTGTGTGTGTGTTGTGTGTGTGTGGTGTGTGTGTTGTGTGTTGTGTGTGTGTGTGTGTGTGTGGGTGTGTGTTGTGTGGTGTGTGTTGTGTTGTGTGTGTGTGGTGTGTGTGGGTGTGTGTGTGTGTGTGTGGGGTGTGTGTGTGTGTGTGTGTGTGTGTGTGGGGTGGTGTGTGTGTGTGTGTGTGTGTGTGTGTGTGGTGTTGTGTGGTGTGTGTGTGTGTGTGTGTGTGTGTGTGTGGGTGTGTGTGTGTGGTGTGTGTGTGTGTGTGTGTGTGTGTGGTGTGTGTGTGTGTGTGTGTGTGTGTGGTTCCGTCCAGCACACTCTCCCCCCCCCCCTTTTAATGTTCTAATTCAGTACATGACAAGGAAATAAAAGAAAGAAAGTACAAAAGTGAAAAGTTAAACCCTCTCTCTCCTAACTCTCTATCCCCTCACGTTTTATGCCCCTCCTTACTGGCTTCTGCTTCTTCATTCTCCAACAATGGCGATTTACACTTCCCTCTCTAGCTCCTCTCTTCTCCTCCATATTCGAAGGTGCAAATCAACTCCAATCAAATAAAAATCACACCATTGAACTCCTCTCTTCTTGGGCTTCCATTTCCACCTTTTAAAAAAAGAAAACAGATCCTTAAAATGGATTAAAAACACAAACGAACCTTAAAGCGCGTTTTTCGAGGAAACCGTGAAAACGTGACTTTAAGCGGGTTAAATAGACCCGTGATAATTTTGGTCAACCAAATAGTCATTATTAAACTATAATGAATGTCTAGAACCAATAAATTAATTATACGATGACAGAATCCTACTGAGCGTGAGACTAGAACAGACAGAATACGATGATGATAAACGAACACTGTAACTCAGATTATCACTCAGAACACGTATCAAACTCGATACAGAGATTGGCACGTAGTATGTTCACCACACTACCTATACACGAGATCTAAACTCTCAACACGTTAAGAGAACAATCCTCTCTTAACACCTCACACGGAAATATGCTTCTCAGTACGAATTATGTTTCAGTACTATACTAATCTTTCTCCTGTAAACATCTCTCACTCGAGACTTATGCGGCGCTTTTACTTTTGTTTTCACCTCCCTCTCTAATGCTTTCTTCCCCTTAAAAACTCTCCCTTAACCCTAGAGTTACATCCCATATATAGATGCCGAACCCATTAATTACAACTCATAAATCATAGATATTATTTATCTTTTATAGATAGATAAAAAGCCGTTTAAGATATTCTTCTTGCTTAGATTATTTCCTCGGTTATGGACTGGCGCGTGGATTTCTTTATTTCTTCTTCACGCTCATCAGTCTGAAGCTGAGTTTGCCGATCAAAATACATCAACAATTTCCCCCTTTTTGATGCGGCAAACTGTTGAAGTCTTGAACCTCTTGCATTAATTCCCCCTGAATCTTGTAATGCCATAGCTTCGCAAGAAAGTCCCATCTAGTGTTGGTATTCCCCCTTAATCTCACATCTTTTTCTGCTTGCCCTGTACTTAGTGTAAAACTCACAACCTTTTGTGCATTAAATGTGATATGACAGCAAGCAAAAGAATAAAGAGACAAATAACCGAACATAATCTCTACATATGTGATTCGCATCATAAACCCACTTGTACCAAGTATCAACACAGAGTAATGGAGATTCAGTTCGAGAATTTTTAAAACAAATATACTAGCCGTAAGCACAACACAAGTATAAACCTACACCACTGTTTGTGCATAAACCCCTTTGTTAAAGACTTCCTAATACACTTCCCCCTTTTGCCACATCAAAAAGAGACAAAATAGCAGATATTGTAATGAGCAGAAGGGGAGGGGTAGGATGCAATCCAACTGAAAAAATACTAAAATTTATCAGATTGTTCAGATGTTGAGTCATCCGCCGACATCAAGAAATTAAGTTTGTCCTCCAGAATCTGCATCCGGTCCAGTAAGCGCTTCTCCATTGCCATCATTGAGTCGAGGACTGACTGGATCAGAGAGGCGGTGGAGGGAAGTGCATGGCCAGTCTTCTCCTCATGTTGCCCTGTTTGTTTGAATTGCCAGCCTGACGATGTCAATTCCAAGCCCATCTTGGAGAGTGTTGCGACAGCTAGATAGTTAGTGGGTTGAGCAGTGAAGAAGTAAGCATCATCTTTAACAAGATTGAAATGACGAAGAACCTTTGTAAGCCAGAAGGGGTAAGGAATGGAGGGCTTGGAGCTATTCACAATTAACCGCAAGTGAGATATGATGAGTCTTGGCAAGGAGAGGTGAATCTTTTTATCTAAGCACCACATCAATCCTAAATCCACGGGTGTGACCTTATCACGCATATCAGAGCGTGGGAGTGTCTGATAAGCAAGCAAATGGAGTAACCTTGGTAATACATCTAGGTCTCTCTGTGGATAGTGCTTCAGTCTAGAACTAGCACGAGTCAGGCCAAAGTGTTGCACAACGTCTGAGTGTGGTGCGACATCCACCTTCTGAGTATTAAACTCAGCTAAACCATCCAGAGGGACATCAAGAATCATAGCAAGCCATGCAGGAGAGATTATCATTTTTATTCCAGCCACCTCAGTCTTAAACTCGTATGGTGAAACGAATTCTAAATTTAGAACAAACGGAAAGAGTAACTCTGGGTAGTAGGTGGTTTCAGAATTAAATAATTTGTCCCAACCTTGAAATTTAACAATTTCCTCCAACGATTCCAGCGAGTTCTTGCCTAACCAATCGCAATCAACCAATTTTCCAGGAAGAATATCGGATTCAAGCATCGAACGATTAAAATGGGTTTCTGTGGAAAGGTACGACCTGGGTTTTGCGTCCGTTCTTGATGAAACTCCTTGACCTTGGATGCAAAAGGACGACGTGGCACAGACTTCAGCCTCTTCGACGATCGCTGTTGAACTACTGGAGAATCACCCTCCTTGCGCTTTGGGTTCACCGAGGAAGCATCGTCGACTCCCGGAGCGGCTTTCTTTGCAGGTGTGCGCAACCGACGACGTGTTTTAGCCAGAGGAATGTCGTCCTCAGTAGGAACAGCAGAGGAATCTTCATCGCTGACAATAGTGGTTTCTTTTGGAGTTGGAGATTTTGCGTCGGGTGAGGGTTTTGAGATGGAATCGGGGACGATTGTTTGTTGGCTATAATGCTCCGGTTTTTCAGTAGCAAGAGGAACAGCATTCTCATAAATGAGTTGTTCGAAAGAATCCATGGCTGAAGGAAGAAGGAAGGCGGAAAAATTTTCAAGAACGAAGCTCGAGAAGAGCAAGAGTTGGCACTGTTTAAGAGACTTCGGGAGGTGTAACCAAGTGAGTAAGCAGTAGATGTTTTAAGTATGCTGAGAATGGGAGAGAAATAGAATAAAATTTGTGTGGGGTTTTTTTTTATTCAAAAATTAAAGCTAAACTCCTCCGTTTGAAAATAAACACAGTTGAGAGATCTAGACTGAGTCTTTCAGAATAAAACCTTTAGAAGATTAGGAAGATGAGCACATTTATCTACAAAGATATCACCCAGCATACATTAGGAAATAATGACTCCAGTCTCCTGATATTATTAATTTCCTTCAGTGAACATCCACAAGCAGGGCATGTGGATAATTTGAGTGAATAAGCCTGTGCATAATCATAACTTCCTTTGAAACTACAAGAGGTGAGAAGTATAATCATATTCCATTATACCTTTCATCACCACAGACTCATACTCACAGCTGTGAAAGACATTATGTGTGTTATTTAGTAAACAACACCTTGACTTTTTCTCTCCATCCATGTAGCGACTTTGGGTCAACTTGTCCAGAGTAATTACCCTTAGAAAGTTAGATGATGAAGCATCCTTGAAGACTTAATTATCGAATGAAAGAGGCCAAATACGTGTTGTTTGTGCTGTGAGCAGAGGAATCTCTTGCCTTGTTTGTTCCATTGTATTATAAAGCCACTGTGATGTTATAGCATTTAGTTTTAGTGCATACCCCAACATGATGCTTGTGAGACACATTCAGGAGATTTATACGAAAGAGGAGAAAAGATGCATACATCCAATTAATGTATATTCGGAAGACATGCTGAAGTAAATAACATACTCATCTTAATAACCTTCATAACGTTGTATCCATAAAAGACTTGGTATAGAATACTATCATCCATGAGTAACAATCAGAGATGTTTAGAGTAAAAAAATAAAACAAACCCACAACCGAACAAATAAAAGAAAATTAACAAAAACAAAACATCTGATCTATCTCTCACTTGGTATCTACCATGCCAATCTCAAAACGAAGTCGCTCAAAAGTCTCTCTTGGTAAGGGCTTGGTGAATATATCGGCCAACTGTTTTTCTGTGGGACAATGAACGAGAATAACATGGCCATGTTCAACGTGATCACGAATAAAATGATGACGGATGTCAATGTGTTTGGAACGTGAGTGATGAACCGGATTTTTGGTTAGCTCAATTGCACTGGTATTGTCGCAATAGATAGGGATAGGAATGAAGAAAAGACCATAATCCTCAAGCTGCTGATGAAGCCATAAGATCTGGGCACAACACGCCGCCGCAGCCACATACTCAGCTTCAGTCGTAGACAGAGCAACCGAAGCTTGTTTCCTAGAAGACCAAGCAATGAGATTAGAACCCAAAAATTGAGCTGTGCCCGTGGTACTCTTCCTATCAGTAAGAGAGCCACCAAAATCTGCATCAGTATATCCAGAGAGTGTAGGCAACGAAGTAGCCGTGTATAGAAGTCCAAGAGTTGATGTCCCTTGTAAGTAGCGAAAAATGCGTTTGACCGCTTTGACATGAGGTGTTTTGGGATTAGATTGGAACCGAGCGCAAAAACACACACTTTGCATAATATCAGGCCGACTCGCGGTAAGATAGAGAAGAGACCCTATCATCCCCCTATAAATAGTAGGATCTGTAGATTCTGCAGTGGGTTCCAGTCCCAGTCTGAGAGTGGTTGACATCGGAGTGAACATTGGTTTACACTCATTGAACTTGTATTTCGCTAAAAGCTCCAACGTATATTTAGTTTGGCTGACAAAGGTGCCATCAGCTGTCTGTCGAATCTGCAAGCCAAGAAAATAAGTTAACTCACCCATGTTACTCATTTGGAACTCTTGAGTCATTACGGTCTCAAACTCCTTTGTTAGCTGAGGACTGGTGGATCCGAAGACAATGTCATCGACATATATCTGAACCAGAAGCTTATCCACCCCGCACTGTTTGATAAACAGTGTACGATCAACATGTCCACGTACAAACTGTTGACTAACAAGGAAAGTGGTCAATCTTTCATACCACGCCCTTGGTGCTTGTTTAAGCCCATATAATGCCTTTTTCAACCGATAGACATGAGTAGGATGGATAGGATCTTCAAACCCCGGGGGTTGAGTAACATATACCTCTTCCTTGAGGTGTCCATTTAGGAAGGCACACTTAACGTCCATCTGGTAGAGTGTGAACCTATGTAAAGTGGC
This sequence comes from Limonium bicolor, assembly GCA_023374045.1. Taxonomy (NCBI): domain Eukaryota; kingdom Viridiplantae; phylum Streptophyta; class Magnoliopsida; order Caryophyllales; family Plumbaginaceae; genus Limonium; species Limonium bicolor. Next base: position 236,730,060 of record CM041777.1, read on the forward strand.
AAAGGCTATGAGCAATCGAATAGCCTCAAGTCGTGCAACGGGAGCATAGGTTTCATCAAAATCCAATCCCTCCTGTTGGTTATACCCTTTGGCAACTAGTCGAGCTTTGTTTCTGGATATCTGACCATTTGAATCCAGTTTATTACGATAGACCCACTTCGTTCCTATAATGTTCTGATTTTCGGGTTTTTCAACAAGTTCCCATACCTCATTTCGTACAAACTCATTCAACTCCTCATGCATTGCATTTATCCAGCTTTCATGTTCTAATGCTTCCTTCACAGTTTTTGGCTCTATTGTTGATACAAATCCAAAGTAAGCACAAGTTTTGTGCATTCGACCTGGTTTGTACCCCTGAGTTCAAGTCTGACAAAATATTGTTAATCTCTATACCCGGGGCGTTACGGGGTGTCAGACGACGCATGACTCTGGCTTCCTGGTTCACTACTGGTGGGATGACAGTATGCTCTGGTGGTGTGGCTTCTAAGATCGGAACCGATGAAGGAAGAACTTGAGTTCGTACCACTTCTACCTCTGAATCAGTTTCGGAATTATTTTCCATGAGTACATCATCGGCCTTACACTGAAAGAGATCTTTTATCTCCTGATGACTGACACGTCCTCCAAAGTTATTCTCGTCAAACGTAACATTTGCAGACTCTTCAACAACCAAGGTGCGTTTGTTAAAAACCCTATAAGCTTTACTGCTCATTGCATAGCCGAGAAATACTCCTTCATCACTTCTTTTATCAAACTTCCCAAGTTGAGTCTTTCCATGATTGAGGATATAACACGAGCACCCAAACACTCTGAAATGTGATATAGATGGTTTGCGCCCTTTGTACAGTTCATAGGGAGTCTTGACTAGAATTGGCCGAATCAAGGCTCGATTGAGAATATAACATGCCGTATTTATCGCCTCCCCCCAAAAACTTGGTGCAAGCCCACTACCATTTAGCATCGTACGAGCCATTTCTTGGAGAGTCCTATTTTTACGTTCCACCACTCCATTTTGCTGAGGAGTTCTGGCTGCGGAATAGGTATGTGTGATTCCGTTGTCAGTACAGAACTGGGACATCTTCTGGTTTATGAATTCCGTCCCCTGATCAGTCCTAATAGTCTTGACCTTATTCTCCGTTTGAGTCTGAATCTTAGCAAACAGACTAATAATCTCAGAATATGTATGATCCTTACTATGAAGTAGAACCACCCATGTGTACCTTGAGTAATCATCAACGACCACCAGTATATATCTCTTACCAGACCTGCTCTGAATCCTCATTGGTCCCATTAAATCCATATGAATCAACTCTAGAGTCTTGGTGCTATTGACCGCATGAGTCGAAGAGTGCGAAACCCTGTTTGTTTGTTCAGGGCACAATCAGCACAGATAACATCATGACTTATCCTTCTTTGTGGTAACCCATTGACTAACTCCTTTAGTCTCAATCTGTTAATCAACCTGTAATGAGCATGTCCTAACCTCCGATGCCACAAAACTTCTTCATCATCTTTAGCTGTAAGACAAGTTAAGTCTTCCTGGTCGTTCACATCTACCATGTAAAGATTTCCTACTCTACACCCTTGTAACAGTACCTCCTGTGTAGCCTTGTTACGAATTTGAAATCCATTAGAATCAAAGATAACCTCCGAGGGACCTTTGTCGCACACCTGTGACACGCTTAACAGATCATGACTGAGACCTTCCACCAAACTGACTTGATCAATACAATTCTCTTTGCCAATCGACCCTACTCCTATTATTCTCCCTTTGCCATTGTTCCCAAATGTAACTTTTCCTCCTCGATGTTCTTCTAAGGAATTGAACTTCTTCCTATCTCCACTCATGTGTCGTGAGCACCCACTGTCCATCAGCCACCAGTTCTCACATAACGAGGTAGCCAGTGCCTAAACACACCCAATTACTGTTTAGCTTTAGGTACCCATACTAGCCTAGATCCTGTTTTACATCTAAACTGCGAATGATAGTTGTTATTACTAGCTCTAGACTGACGTGTATTGTCAACAAAAGATTTTCTATAGTATAAATCCCTACAAGAACCAACACTATGACCGGGTTTGTGGCAATATTGACACAAAAATCTTGACTTAAGAGATCTTTCATAAAAGACTTTTTTTACTGGAGTATAAACAGGTGTAACACTCTTCTTCTTCCCGTTTAGCATCTGAGTTAAATCTGCTTTTCCAGTGTACCAAACGGGATTCCGTGGTGTTGCTAGTTCTTTTTCTCTCCTAACCTTGGACAAGTTATCCTCTAACATCTCATTTTGCTTTCTTAAGTTCTCATGCCTCTCTTGTAACGTTTCAAATTCAGATTGAACCCAAGCAGGTAAACAAGCAACTCTCTCTTTTATCGGTTTGACAAACTTAATAGTAGATTTTTCTTTATCCTGAGATTCATTAGCAGACTCTATAGGAATATCTAGGTTTGACAGTCTAGATTCAAGCAGTTTAATCTTAGCCACAGCAGTTGTTAACAAGCTAAACATTTCTTTCTTTGACAAGGTATTGAATGCACTTTCTATGAGTTCAGGACTTACCTCGTCTGCTTCTAGGATCTCTTGCCATCCATCTTTAGCCATCATGCAGAAGTTCCTATCTGATTGTACGCTGACCCTTTCATCATCTTCAACCACCGCAGTCATGCATACTTGTGCTACCTCTTCTGTCTCTGAGTCTTCATCTGACTCTTCTTGTCCCCACGCTGCAGCTGCTGCCTCTGTGAATTTTTTGATTTTGTCACGAAATTCATCCTTTGTCTTTAACATACAGTCCTTCACCACATGTCCAGGCTTGTTACACACCGAACAAAAAAATTTGTTCCTTCTTATACTTGAATCTGTCAGTTCTGGACCCAGACCCTCTTCTTCCGCCGAAGATCTTCCTAATTCCGTTAGCAATCATAGTAATCTCTTCATCCTCGTTAGCATCATCATCTTCTTTATCGCTTGATATCTTCTTCGCCTTTAGTGCCAGATCCTTACTAACACCGAGTCCAACTAGTCCACCTTTCATCTTGCCTTCGTACACTGTTAGTTCAGACCCCAGTTCTTCAAAGGACAATTTTGATAGATCCTTCGTAGACTCTAAAACGGTGGTGTAGTTCAACCACTCTTTGCACAAACTATCCAAAACCTCTCGTTTATTTGAGCATTATCCAGAGTTACACCGACCGTCTTAAGTTCACATAAAATTTTATCAAATTTTTCTATTGCCTCCGTAATTGTTTCTCCCTCTTCCATCTTAAAATTATCAAGCTGCCTCTTGAGTTGTTTTCCCTTTGCTTTCTTGACTGAATCTGTCCCCGCGTAAGCCGTCTTAAGGAATTCCCAAACCTCTTTTGCGGTGCGCAAACCTAAACTTTCTGTTGGTCCGAGTCTGACAGGGAAGACATTATAACTCTCCTTGCTTGTCGATTCTTACTTATCAATTTGTTATCATTCTCCCCCCAGCTAGACTTTGGCTTATCCTTGGTAACTCCTTCTTCAACATATTTCGGTTTTAAGTCTCCTTCAGTCACCACATCCCAAAGTTGAAGATCAATTGAAATAAGTTGATCCTCCATCTGTTCACACCAGCTTGTATAGTTGAACTTGGTCAACTTAGGTGGCTTGACACTGTAGGTATTCATCTCGACCTACCCTGAGAGATTTTTCTCTGAATTTAGGGTAACCTTGCTCTGATACCAATTGAAGAATCCTACTGAGCGTGAGACTAGAACAGACAGAATACGATGATGATAAACGAACACTGTAACTCAGATTATCACTCAGAACACGTATCAAACTCGATACAAGATTGGCACGTAGTATGTTCACCACACTACCTATACACGAGATCTAAACTCTCAACACGTTAAGAGAACAATCTCTCTCTTAACACCTCACACGGAAAATATGCTTCTCAGTACGAATTATGTTTCAGTACTATACTAATCTTTCTCCTGTAAACATCTCTCACTCGAGACTTATGCGGCGCTTTTACTTTTGTTTTCACCTCCCTCTCTAATGCTTTCTTCCCCTTAAAACTCCCCCTTAACCCTAGAGTTACAATCCCATATATAGATGCCGAACCCATTAATTACAACTCATAAATCATAGATATTATTTATCTTTATAGATAGATAAAAAGCCGTTTAAGATATTCTTCTTGCTTAGATTATTTCCTCGGTTATGGACTGGCGCGTGGATTTCTTTATTTCTTCTTCCACGCTCATCAGTCTGAAGCTGAGTTTGCCGATCAAAATACATCAACAATGTGTTATTTATGTTCGTATTTTATCCGATATTCTACCGTAACTTTTGTATCCTCAAGGCCCTTGTCCATTCAATCACTTGGATTAATTGCTGACGTTAAACACCGTTGTTAAAGATATCCTCTAACAATTTATTGAAAGTTGACCAGTAAGGTTAAGCGTTAATTATTTGATTATTAGTTGGTGTGTTACAACTGAAGTTTTTTTCTTGTTGATGCCAGTCAAGCTCTATGTTGCAAACCCGGATGCTGTCCAGGGCGGAAAGATTGGCGGACGTCCTCTCCTGGCCAGACATTTGTAAAGTTGAGTGTCTACGCGCAAACCCTTCTGGTGAGAGGGTTGGTTTGACAACTTGTCCGACAATTTTAGGTTATGTGCAAAATCATATACCAAAACCCACCCCTCCTCGTAAGCTAAACGATGATCTGGATGACCAAGGCTTATCATCATTGCTTCTGATCCCCATGTGCAGAAGTTGATCTTTGTATTGAGTGCTAGGGAGCTTTAGTCATCCATGTCCGTAACTTAGTCGAGGTGTTGTGTGTAAACAATGTCTACAAGACCTTGTTGTATCTTCTTACGTATGAAGTGATAGTCAACTTGACATGCACAGTCTGTTAATGAAAAACAGATTCCAAGAAATGTGAATAGCAGACTGGTTGTGACACTTGATCGGTATCGCGTAGTATCATTAACCCCTAGCTCATTTACAGGTGGCTAAGCCATCTAAGCTCCGCAGTCACCTATCTGAGAGATTGATATTCAACTTCTGTCACTGGAGAGCAAAACTGTAGCTTGATTCTTTGTTTTCCAGGAAATAGGAAAGTTACCAAGGAATAATGTATACCTAGGACAACCTCCATGTGTTTGACAAGCAGCATCTGAATCATATAGCAGTAAGATCAAGACGAGATGTAGATCCTTGATGACGAATGATCTTGTAATTGACGGTACCCTTTATACATTAAATAATTGTGCATGGATGCCATGATATGAACATTCGTACACTATTGCATGAACTGACTAAGAACCTAAATGGTAAAGCTGAGATCAGGCCTAGTGTAGACATATAATGCATTTCTTAACCAGCCTGCAATAGCCAGTAGCATCCGTAATGGCATACCTACTATATGCAACAACCGTTGGCCAACCAGCATCGACCCGAAGTGACCCCGCGACCTTCACGATCATAATTTTTGAGAAGGGTCAGACAATTTTGTTTGGGAAAAGATCATTCCTTGTAGTGTATGAAAGATTCAATGCCTAAGAAATAATGTAAAGGCCCAAGGTCTTAGATTATGTTGTCATCCAGGCACGCTTGATGTGATCATATCCTCTTGATCAGTTCGACAAGTAGTACGTCATCAACATAAATGGAAACATAAAGAAGGTGAATCCCACTCTTCTTAAGAAACAATGAGTAATCATTTTTGGATTGACTAAATCCTAGAGTCTTGAGTAAGGAAGGGAGCTTCGAAAACCACTAGCGGGAGCCTATTTAGGTCCATACAAGGTTTTCTGCAAAAGAGAAGCCTTAGTTTTGCCAAACATGTCAAGACCATGAGTAAGCATCATATAAACCTATTCATCTAGATCCCCAACGTAAAGCAAGTATTTTATATCAAAAAGATGGAAATCACAATGAATAGATGCATGTTTTACAAACTAAACCAAGCGATATGCATGACATGGGACAAACCTAGAAGAAGGAGATGAAGATAGTTACACATAGTGCATGCCATTAGAAGTGTTCACAGTTGGAGACGTGTCTCAACCCTTATGTTGGAGAAGAACAGACATAGCCGAGGGAGATAATGATACAACATAACCAACTAAAATGTAATCATGAGTATTTATCTAATTTTTATTGTAATACACCTCAACAGTAATTCCATTTGGAATAATATGACACCCTTTGATCTTTTGTTTTTTTTACAGCTTTGTGCTAATTTTTCTTCTCAATTGCAATAATAACCACTATTATCGTTGATTGTGACACCAATTATCTTTCCCCGTTAGTATATTAAATATCATATCGCATATTATACTTGCATGCTTTTCTAAATATAAGTTGTAAGAGATATGAAAATACGTTCAAGTCTAAAAGGACAATGGGTCAAAAGAGGCAACCGGCCTTCCACCAGTCCAGCTACTCACTTTCCATCTTCCATTCTACAACTAACTTACAGGAGAAATCATCCCCATTTTTAAATGTCTTGATCCCACCTGCTCTTCCATCCGAGCATGTAAATTTGAGTCCTCGTTCTTTCTCAAGAAAGTGCTCAAGGTTTCTACCAATACAACCTCAAGCTAATCCTTCCATTTAAACCCAAATGTTACATCATAATATATTTTCATTGTCAAGAAATTCTTCCACCAATCTAGAATTTTACAACCATACAATGTTCCCCATGAACTATCATATTCTCCACCATGTGAATCCAATATTCCAGATTCATCCTCCAACATGTATCACCTTACCCTACTATCCATATCGTAAATGTTCATCATTCTCAGTTACACTCACAGACAAAGATAATCTTAGTGATGGTTCACAAATGAAGAAGGTCCAGAGATTGGCTTACTTACAAAAGTTGAGATTGTTGGCAATGCTTACCTATAATTTTTGAGTTTTGTTTTATGATACTTCTTCATACTATGTTTAAATATATTAGTAAATTTGATGAATATATGATATAAAACTATGGGTTTTAATATAGGAAAGAGGAAATGTGAAAATAACTTCTTCATCGATGCAAGATAATATGTCTTCAAGATGGCTACTGGTTTGAGAATTAGGTTCATGTAAATAAACATGGACACCAATTCAACCAGCTAGAAAGCTTTTAACTTGGTACATGACAAAGCTTATAAAACAACTAAATATTTACCCACCGATTTGAAAGATTTTCACGAGGTCAAGAACATTTATGGTGTTGAACTTCTAAGAGCTATACGGGTATGTACTCTATGCATACTTGTTAGTATATACTATAATTATATTATTATTCTTGACTAATTTTATTTTAATACATGGTCTAGGAGAAATTCTCATCCCCTCAAGAAAAAGTGGATGACGCTATTTAATAGAAAGTACGGAAACCAAAAATATTGGATCCGGTCACAGCTGTCCAGAATGTAAAAACCAGGTTTAGGGATAAGATGAATGCATCATTGGAAGCTAGCGGCGTAAGTGGTGTAGAGGTGGAAGAATACATTAAAAAAATATCACTTCAAATATGATGAAATGAAGGAGAATTAAATGAGATAGAGCTTCCACCTGGTTTTGCTCATCATCTGTGGCACAAGTTTAAAATGGATATATTCATAAAAGGATAAAGTCGTATAAAAAGTTGTCATTCCTTTTTAATATTGTTGGTCATAATCAAGTGTTCCTTTGTTAATTTGATGCATATATCCTTGTTAATTGATTAGGAACTATCTAAGGAAGGAAAGAATGCTCGAGCTACTCAAACTCATATTCATACAACTGGTTCCAAGAGTTATGCTCAGCTGGAAGATGAATATGTAATACTCAATTTTCTAAAGTCCAAGCTTTTCCTTTTCTGTTATTTATCGTGTGAGTACAAATTCTTTACATGGTTGTTCATGCCTTCACGAGTTATCAAACATAAAGTTAACCTCGACTATTCAAGTTTTTCTAGTTAACTCATAAAAGAAAGACGGCTCTATGCGCAAGATGAGTCAAGACAATTCATGGTAAGTTTTCTTGTAATTCATTTTTGATTTGAACTATATAGCTTAAGATTCTAAATCATCCATGGTTTTTATGCTCATTTTGATAATTATGAAATATTAGCTTTGTTGAAGAGTGTATCATTTTGTGTACCATATTTTCTTTGCCTATTTGTTATAGGGATCTAAACTCTTTGTCAGGTTGTAAATTACTTATGGTCATAGTTTAACACTTTTATGTAATATTTTCATACAATGTTTAGAAGATTTGGCATTGTATAGGATTATGAGTCTCTAGTTTTGATTTGCTGATATTGGTTGTAGTTCTACTGGCACTTGATTGTTTTTCTTTTTGTTATAGTTGTTGCTACTTTTGTTTTGCTACATTCTATTCACCTGTTACTGCTTCATCATTTTCTCTTTCATCACCCCATCTTGTTGTTTTGTTTGCTACTTATATTGTAATTCTTTTTAAGCTTAGATCTAGATCAATCTAGTTGTTGATGCTACTACGTACTTTGTTTCTGTTGTGATAATAACTAACTCTAGTGTAGTTGCTGTTGTACTATTTTTCTGTTTTGTGTTATGTTGGTTTCATGTGACTATAGTGATAAAAAACATATATCTGATATCTGAATGAGCTAGTTGTGACATACATTTTTCTGATTCTACAGTTGTATCATTTTTTTAGATAGGTGGCTGCTAGATCAGATACTGAAGAAGCTAAAGCTGTAGTAATGAGAAAGAGTTAGAGAACAATGTTTGGTATAAACTTATGGGTGCAGATAGTCCTAGATGAGCTTGGTTACGGGATATGAGTGATAAAGTCACAAGTTTCAGTTTTTTGTAGTCAACTTAAGAGATTGAGAAGTGATGACTCAGCTACTGAACTACAACAACTTCAAGTTTTACTTAGACACAACAAGAAACGATTGCTGAACAACAACAAATGATGAAGACCTATATGTCAAGACATATGGAATGATTGCTAGCTTGTGATATCATTTTATATTTACCGTACAACATTTGGATCATTTACTGGAGTTGAGAATCCAGCAATTAATACATATGTTGGAGTCTCACTACTCAAGTTTGTTAATTATTCATTTTATATGATAATTTCAATACTAGTTCACTAGATGCTCTGTTCCTTGAATGCTTGTGTATGTTTTGGAATGGAACATGATTTGTTCAATATGAACTACAACAAGGGAAACTTTTGACTCTGCGCAAGCCACCATGTTAATGCTTGAGGTTTTGATTAATCAAACTCTGACTGAGTCATAGACACAGAAGACTAAGTCTTGACCTAACCAAGAAAGATGACTCTGACTAAGTCACAGACATAGAGGGATGAGTTTGGACCGAACCACTTGAGGTTCTTGCGGATCAAGTCTCATTCACAAGTAATTAAAGTTTTTACTCTAGTTTTTATCTTTAGGTAGTTCAGTTTGGATTAATAGAGGATTTCGTTTTAGCTAAGATTAAAAAAACAGGTTGTTAGGATTTAGCTTTTAATAATTTTATCTTTATATAAAATCATAGAAATTATTTTACTTATTACGTTGCAAAACGGGAAAATTTGATCTACTAAAAGCTAAGAAATTAATCCTAGAAATTAATAAATTAAATCCCTACGGGTTGTAAAAATAAATCCCGGTCAAAGAGTATAGTGAACTAGAAGCTACCGGGGTCGAATCCACGGAGACTTTGTTATTAAATCTAATCCTAGAAAAACCCGAATCAAGAGGGTTGTCGTTTGTTTTGGTGAACTAAAAATATGTGAAATAACAAGTAAGTAAATTGGATGAAAAATAAGGGTGAGATGGAACTTCGGGTCAGGCTGTTTCTCTTGGATAGATCTAGTAATTCCTACAGTTTGTCATGAGAGTGGATTGGCGAATTCTTTAACTTTCTTCTCTGCACTAAATCCTAGTTTCAGAAAAGCTCACCTAATAGAACATGCGAGTTCTAATCCAGAAACAAGCAGAACACGTAGAGGTGGATTAAGCACAAAGAATAATTTAGCTCCTTAGGGAAACATAATCTATCCATTTCGATTCTCCACAGGTTTTCAGATTAATATGACCTTCCTATTACTCTACTATCAGTTCGTAATAAGATTCGCAAGGCAACTCTAATAATTCATGAGAATAAAGGAGAAGCGCAAGAATTAACATTAATATGAAACAATCCAAGAAATTTCGTATACAAACTACAGTAAGATGACATACAAGAAGAGAGAGTAGAAATCTTCTTGATATTAGTTCTGAAATGTGGTAGATGGAAGGTTGCGCAGATGAGCGAAACTGGAGTAGAAATCTTCTTGTCCGGAGTTGAAGTGGTCATGGCAGGGCAAGAGAATGAGAGAGGAGCGGTGTATGTTTTGCGTGAGTTGTGTCTGAATTGTGAATTCTGAATGTCTTTTCTGTCTTGTGCATGGTCCTTGAAAAAGAATTTTTGGACATAAAATCCACACATTCGGCTCACCTGTCCGGATCACTTAGCCGGACGTGAGATAGAGTGTCAGGCGAGTTTTCTACTGTATGTGTGACGTCAGGCTCTACATCTGGGTCACTTAGCTGACAGCCTGGCTGGAAGCGTATATGTATCGAAATCTCTGCGCTGCACTCGTGGTCGTAAATATTTATGTCCTTCTGAGCTCGTCCGGGTCACAGGGTCAGACAAGAAGAGCCGAACATGTGAAAATTTCAAAAAAACACACTTCTGGCCTGTCGGACCACCTGTCCGGGGCAGTTAGCCGGACACGTTACAACATGTTCGGGTCAATGCGCCAGACAGGTCAGCCGGACACTGTATATTTGTGCCTTTTTTTCCGCAAACTTCGACAGGGTTCAGATTCTTCGTTTGAGCTCCGATTTGCTCCCCGTTTGCGGCGTTGGAAAGCTCTTGAGGAGAACTATGAATTTTCACCATTATTTCCTACTTTAATATATAAATTGGCATCATATATTTCCCAAACTAAGAGTCATGAAATCATACTATAAGTGTGAGAAAGCGCATAAAAAGGTTGCATAAAATAAGAATTTAGCACCTATAAACCATATCAACTTCACACTTATCAAATCACCCCACTCTTAGCCTTTTGCTTTTTCCCAAGAAAAACTCCCAAGCACAAGTAAAGCCAAGCTAATGGAACTCAATAGAAAAGGAAGAGCATAGAAGAAAGGTATTGCTAGCTTTACCAAGCAAGGGGACAATTCAAATTATTCAGAATAACTCATTCTTTCCAAAAACATGAAGTCATTCGGATCTAACAAATGATAAACAAAACCATAAGAGCCTTGCCTTCAACCCTGAGCCAATCCACCTTTTTCCTTCACAAACCATAGAAACAACATGGGGCATGAAGTAAGACCATATTCCATCATACCTTTCAATGCCATATACTCTTGATCCATAGAGAAAACAATCTATATTCAGCATAGCATTTGCATAAATATTTTAATTGAAGCGCTTTCAATTTCTTTCACCACATACTTTTCTCTCCACCCATGTAGCGGTTTTGGGTCAACTATCCCAGATCACAAGGACCTTAGGTAGCTAGGTAATGAAGCACCCTAAAGGACTTAATGACCAAGTGGACGAGGCTTGATTTGGATCAGAATTAAAATTAGCATGCTTAGGATCAACGGAGTCACTAGTACAAAAAACGCCTATTTCGGCGGTTGTTTTGGGCCTATTCGGCGGTTGTACAACCGCCAAATGACACCCTATTTCGGCGGTTGTTAGTTAAAAACCGCCGAGATAGGCCCGTGTTAGAAACAAAAAAACACACCTATGTGTCGTCTTCAACCTCGTAGCAGTTCCAGTGCTTTTCGACAGAGGTGCAAACACGAGCGCAGAGCATGTATGTTCTCTTGCAAGTTTGAGTATATTACTGGTTCGTAATGAACTGCTTCAGTTTGAGTATATTACCGGTTCGTCAATTATGGTTTGTGAGACTACCGTGAGAGTATGAACACAAGCGCAGAGCATGTATTTCGCCTGCAAAATTACCGTGAGATAAGAGGATGAAGAGAGGTAAGTAGAGCATGTTTGTTCGCCAGTAAGGGTTGTGACTTTACCGTGAGAAAAGACGATGAAGAGAGGAGCGCCGAGCATGTACGGGATTAGCCGGTTTGGGTTGCGAAATCACCATGAGAGAAGAAGAGAGGAGCAGACCGCATGTGTATTCGCCAGTTAGGGAGCGAAATTAAAGTGAGAGAAAAGAGGATGAAGATATGAGGTCGGCGAGCAAATATATAATTAAATAAAGTTCTATTTCGGTGGTTGTTAGTAACAACAACCGCCGAAATAGACTGAAATTTAAGCGGCATTTCAAAATTTTCGAAAAAATCCCGGGAAATGACCCTATTTCGGCGGTTGTAAAGACAACCGCCGAAATAGGGCTCCGAGATTTCTAGTGTCTGGAAAAAAAGACACCTATTTCGGCGGTCCTAGCTAGGAACCGCCGAAATAGGTGTCTTGGAGCCATATTTCGGCGGTTGCCTCTACAACCGCCGAAATAGGGGCGCCGAAATAGGCGTTTTTTGTACTAGTGAGTACCTTGCCTTGTTCTTTTTCAACCATTTCAATCCAGTTCATTCCAAGGCTCAAAGCTAAAGCAAGGTTCACATGGAGAATATTCTCATTTGTTTCAGCATTTTCAAAACAAAGACTTCAATTTAGCAATTAAAACATGAAGAATCTTAAACTTTACACCCCAAGATCTGCTAACCAACCAAACTGCCTCTATAGCTTCCTTCCAAGTTGAGTAACCACAGCTAAACTTTAACAAATGCAAGAGAAAAGAGCTCAAAGACGCACAAAAAACAAGCGGCAAAGGAGCTTAACCCACCCCACACTTAGAGTGAAGTAATGTCCTCATTGCTTAGGAAGAAGTAACATTACGCAAGCAATCCAACAGGGAAACAAAATCGCACACAGTAGTTCAGAGGGGAGCATGTGAAACATAAAAGAGTGAAAAGGAAAAGAATACTCCGAGGAGTCCGCTCAGTTGTGTAGCAAGGCCAACCCCACACTTGAGTTCAGCTAAGCGACAAAGTAAGCAACTGATAATATTATCTGCAAAGCCAGAAGAAATAAAGTGAAAAACACAATGAAGATATTAGTAGAAAAAGATAAAGCCATGGCTCTCTTGCATTAAGCATAGCATCATCTAACATACAACAAGCTAAAAAGAAAAGAGTAAAATAAACACCTAAACTAAGAAAGTGAAAAGAATTACAAACTGGTGGGTTGCCTCCCACCAAGCTACCTAGAGTTGAGTCTCTGGCTAGACTTCATAAGAAAGCATCAAGGAGGGCCGCCACAGCAGCTAGCAAGGGCTTTCTTCAGTCTAAGACGCCATTGCAAGCGTCGCTTCTTCGAAGATTCAGAAGTCGGAACTGGAGTAACATCAGAAATGAAATACCCCAAACCTAAGTATGTTAAGTAAACATCAATATATGATGTAGTAAGGCTAAAATATGCCTTAGAGAGATTAGTAGACAATTTAAACCAAGGAAAACACAAGAAAATGCCTTAAGGGCAATTTAGGCAAAAAAGTGCTCTAAGCTTGGAGTGACTTTGATTAGCACCCAAATACCATTATCAGACTTTAGTAATATGTCAATGGACATTTTAAATCAATTACCAAAGAAAACCAAGCTCAAAAACAAGCTTAAACACAAAATGTGCTTTAAGACTCCTTAAAGCACCTTTTCGAGAAATTGTCTTAGAATTGAGTTTTGAGTGGCTAAATGCCCATGATTACACCTTAATAAACATGTGTACTAATTAGTATCACATTAGGAAGCCTAAATCAATGGGAAACCAAAAATTTCTACTCCAACTCAGACAATTGAAACTTTGCTTCTCACCAGCAGCATTAAGATCAAAATTCAGGGCTTTCAGAGCCCAATAAGCTTTATGCTCTAGCTCAACTAGGAGATGGCAAGACTTCCCATACACCAACTTAAAATGAGACATCCCAATGGGAGTCTTGAATGCAGTTCTATAAGCCCACAGAGCATCATCTAGTTTGACAGACCAATCCTTCCTTGAAGAATTAACTATCTTTTGAAGAATCCATTTTAGCTCTCGGTTACTCACTTCTGCTTGACCATTAGTTTTGGGGATGATAAGGCAAAGTAACCCTATGACTCACCCATACTTAGACAGCAAGGAGTCAAAGGCCCTGTTGCAAAAGTGGGAACCACAATCATTGATGATAGCTCTGGGCACTCCAAATCTAGTAAAGATGTTATTCTTCAAAAATTTAACCACAGTTTTAGCGTCAGCAGAAGGCAGGGAATTGCTTTGACCCACTTGAAACATAATCTACAACAACAAGGATGTAGTGTTTTCCAAGAGAAGAGGGAATGGGACAGCGAAGTCAATACCCCAAACATCAAACAACTCTACTTTAAGAATCCCCTTCTAAGGCATCTCATGCCTTCTTGAAATGTTCCCCATCCTCTGGCAGTTATCACAGTGAGAGCAGAAGCGGTGGACATCCTTATGTAGAGTGGGCCAGTAGAAACCACACTCTAACACCTTAGCAGCTATCCTAGTGGGACCATGGTGACCACCCGCCTCTCGAGAATGGCAGAACTGAATCACACTTTTGATCTCTTCATCGGGAAGGCACCTCCTAATCAAACCATCAGCACACACCCTAAAAATATAGGGGGTCCTCCCACAGATAGTACGAGTTTCAAACAAAAATTTCTTCCTCTAGTTGTAGCTTAGATCATGAGAAATCAAACCAGAGGCAAGATAGTTAGCCAGGTCAGCATACCATGGCTCTTTAACTATCCCAATTACAAAGACTGTTTCATCATGGAAAAATTCATTTATGGGGACCCCGTCATCTGGAGTCTCAAGCATAGACAGATGATCTGCAACTCCATGCTACTTCCCTTTCTTATCAACAACTTCCAAGTTGAATTCTTGGAGGAGCAAGATCAATCTTAGGAGTCTGGGCTTAGAATCATACTTTTGAAAAAGGTATTTCAATGTATAGTGGTCGGTGTGGACAATGACCTTACTTCCTAGTAGATATGGCCTGAACTTATCAAGAGCAAACAATACAGCAAGTAGCTCCTTCTCAGTAGTGGTGTAATTCTTTGGGCTTCAGATAAAGTCTTACTTGCATAAGTGATAACCCTCAGAATTTTGTCCTTTCTCTGACAAAGTGCAGCACCAACAACGAATCACTGGCACCAGTCATGATCTCAAAGGGAAGAGACCAATCAGGAGGAACCATAATATGAGCAGAAATGAGCTTACTCTTGATAGTCTGAAAGGCTTTTAAACACTCCTCTAAGAATTGAAATTTCACACCTTTCTGCAGAAGATCAGACAAGGGCTTGGAAATTTTGGAAAGTCTTGGATAAACCTTCTATAGAATCCTGCGTGACCTAGAAAAGATCTGACATCCTTAACTGATGTGGGAGGAGGCAGCTTCTCAATGACCTCCATTTTAGCCTTATCAACCTGAATTCCAGCTTTGGAGACCCTGTGTCCAAGCACTATACCTTCCTGTACCATGAAATGGCACTTCTCCCAATTCAAAACCAGATGGTATCCTCACATCGGCCAAGTATCTGATTCAGCTGATCAAGACACACATCAAAACTCTGGCCATACACATAAAAGTCATCCATAAAAACTTCTATGCTCTTCTCAATAAATCACTAAAGATTGTCATCATACAACGCTGAAATGTGGCAGGAGCATTACAAAGACCAAAGGCATCCTCCTATATGAAAAAGTATCATAAGGACAGTTGAAAGTGGTCTTCTCCTGATCCTCTGGTGTGATGGGAATATGAAAATAACCACTATACCCATCAAGGAAGCAGTAGAACTCTTGCCCAGCTAACCGCTCTAGCATTTAATCAATAAACGGCAACGGGAAGTGATCCTTCCTTGTGGCATCATTCAAGCGTCGGTAATCACTGCACATCCTCCAACCAGTGGTTTGCCTCTAAGATACCAATTCACCTTTCTCATTGGGCACTACAACTATCCCCCTTTTCTTGGGAAACAACTTGCATAGGAGAAACCCAATGACTATCAGAGATGGGATAAATAATACCAGCATCCAGAAGCTTCAGAACTTCAGCTTTTACTACTTCTTTCAGGTTTGGATTCAATCTCCTGGGGCTGCCTCACTGGCTTGACACTGTCTTCATGTATATTCGATGAGAGCAGAACCCTGGATTGATCCCTTTAATATCTGCCACTGACCACCCCAAAGCTCCCTTGTGCCTTCTTAACACCTCAAAAATTCTGCTTTCCTGCAAAACAGACAAAGATGAAGAATAATAACAGGTAAGGCGCTACCCTCTGCCAAGAAAGCATACTTAAGATTTGAAGGGAGAGTTTTGAGTTCAAGAGTAGGGGGCTTCTCTACTGAAGGAACGAGCCTCTGAGTAGCCTGTCCAATGGCTCCACAGGAGGAGCATAAGGGCAAAAGTAGGATCGATCTTGGTTGAGCTGCTGGCCAACAGTAGTACCTCAGTGCTCTCCTTATCATCCTCAATCGAGTGACATACCACCTGCTCTAGGAATTCGGAATTCTCAATCAAGAAAGAGGAGTCATTGGCATTCTTAGCAACACAAGAATCATAATCATCAGAACAATCAATGTCAACTGAAGCACGACATGAGAAGAAGAATTTGTTCTCATCATCTTAGTGATATCAAAACTGAGTTCCTCATTATTGAACTTAAGAGTGATCTTTCCTTTGTCAACATCAATGATAGTTTTAGAAGTTTGTAGGAAAGGTCTACCCAATATCAATGGTACTTCAACATCCTCATCCAAATCAAGAATGACAAAATCAACAGGGAAGAAGAAGTTACCAACACCTACCACTACATTCTCAACCATACCACGAGGTTTGACTGAAGATTAATCAGCTAATTGCAAATTAAAATGAGGTGGAACAAGCTCACCAGCATGAAGCTTCTTAAACATTGAATAAGGCATCAAATTTATACTCGCTCTAAGATCGTAGAGTCTAAAACCACAGTCCATGTCTCCAATGGTGCAAGGGATGATGGGCTGCCCTGGATCTTCACACTTAGGAGGAAGCTTCTGCTGGATGGCTGCAGAGCATGTCTCTGTCAGTTGAACTATCTCACTCTCCTTAAACTTTCACTTGTTAGAAATCAAATCCTTCACAAAGCGAGCATAAAATTAGGCATCTGCTTGATAGCATCAATCTAGGGAATATTGATAGTAAGCTTAGAAAACACATTCAAAAATTTCCCAAATTGATCATCAAGTTCTTTCTCTTTCAATCTATTAGGAAAAGGAAGTTCCTTAGGAACCACTTTACCCTAGGAATTTTTAACAATGAAAGTATGAGAAGGGGAAGAGATAAGAGCCCGGGTCTCCTTAGAAACTACCTCAGGAGGAGTTGGAGGCCCTGATGGTGCACTAGTGCTAGAAGATAGAAGACTGGTCTCTTCACCAGTTTGGTCCTCAACCACTTGATCTTTATTTATTAGTTGCTTCCTACTTCGAAGACTAACTCCCTGACAAACCTCTGCTTCATCAGCATCTAGGAAAGTCACTACCTTCATCTACTCCTTTGGATTGGGATCCAATTGAGAAGGTAATGAACCAGGAGTCCTTTGATTCAATAGAAACTTAGTCAACTATTCCATGTGCTGCTCAAGCTTCTGCTGACTAGCAGCCAGAGTCTAATTGGTAATCATCTGCTGCTCATACTGACTCTATTGCTTGGCTTCGAACTTAGCCAACAAATCTGCAAGATTGGAAGTATTTGAAGAAGAAGAAGGGCCTGATTGTTGAAACTGAGACTGCTGATTCTAATTCTAGGAAGGCTGAGAAAACCAGGAGGCACTCCCTGAGTAGGCGGCTGAGGCCTCATCTGATATGAGTTCAAGGCATTATTGGGGTTGCCATATCTCAAGTTCGGATGCTGATTCTGAACTCAAGGCTGCCTATTGAAGATTGGCCCACAACATTCGCTACCTACCTCATTTCTACGCATCTTAGCTATCTCTGGGCATGATTCAAATTCATGTGGCCCACCACACTGACAACAACACAATTCATTGGAGCTAGAAGATACCCGCTTCACAGAATTTGCAGGAGCTTTACCCATCATGAGCTGCTCCAACATCTTTAACATATGGCCCATGGTAGTCTCGGTCTGAGCCTACTTAGCAGCCATCTGCTCTAGGAAAGGGTCTGAAACCAGCAAGTGCTCCTGATGCGTCCATGAGTATCGTGGACTCTAATAAAACTTGATAGTTTAGGGAGGGATGAGAGATAACTTTAAACTGGAAAACACATTTCGATTAAGAATTTACACACACGAAATTCACTCAACCTCCCTTGCCCCACACATGGACTCCCGGGACAGCTTCGACTTTACCCCTAAAGTCGTCAACCCTCTCCTGACTATCGGCCTACGGCTCACCGACCGTTCCTCGACCTGTCGTCCTATCAAATACCCAATGTATTGATACTCTTACCCAGTCCTCTCTAGCTCACCAACTCTCTAGCACTTACACACACTCCTATGTCTGATCCACACTTGCTCAGATTTCTCTATCTTTTTACTCGCATAGGGCTTACTTACATATGGAATAAATGCAAGTAATATACATGGTTGTTAGGATGTAACTACCAGCCTATTATCCTACTTCTAGGAGTCAACTACAACTTTGATTATTCATATAGTCACCACACAACACGACAAATTAGAGTAACCAAGGTACATCGGGCATGAGGAGTTCCTACCGTTCACCTGTTGTACTTGTATAACCGACTTTCCTCGTGTCACAAACCAAGTCCTTTTAACATACATATGATCAAGTGTTATTATCTACAATTAACTTAACTCGTACTCCTATTACATTTCCTACTCATACTTACTATGTCTTTACAATTCTTACACTTACACATTGTTTACTTACTCTTCTTACTTTAAGTTCATCTCCTTACATAACAATGACGTACCTATATATATATGTACATATGTGTATGTTGGTATACATATATATATACATATACTTATTACATTTATTATTATTATTATTTTTGTAAGATTTGGGTCGACCGACCACCGACCGACCCAACCTCTGGTCGGTCCATTCCAGTAAATTTTCCCGTTCTCTGAATTCCTCCGACTGACCCAAGGCTGCTCCGACCGACCCATACACCCCTGGGTTGGTCCAAGTCAGAAAGTTTTTGACCCTGGACCCATCGGACCGACCCGAGACCGACTCACGGCTCCTGGGTCGGTCCGTTCCAGAAGGTTTTAGTTTCGTTGTTTAAGCCCCGACCGACTCACCGTCGTTACCCATTTCTTCCCCAATCTTCCTACACTCATCCTAACATGTTTTTGTACTAATTAAACTCCTAATACACCTTAGCTCATCCATTAACTCATCACTCATTTCTATACTAATTTACACACTTGTTTTCTTAGTTCTCATTTCAGCACTTACATTTTCTTCTTTTAGTTGCATTATGCTACAGATTTTAACTCTCACCTTTTCCATCTATAGCTCCCTCATCTAATGTCATCTCCAAGCTTACGATGCATTAACTATCTCTCCTAGCCTACCCACTGACTAGCTCAAATCAAAACCTGTTACAAGGGTATATTTTCCTTCCTAGTTAAACTTTTAAGTTTCTAGTTTCTAGGTAAAATTTGCCATAGTCTCCCCTATATTTTTACACTCTCACCACATCATCTATTCACACATTGTTACCCAATTCACCTGTTTATAAACAACATCAATATACCAAGCTCTCCAACACAATACCAAACATCAAACACTCATTAAATTTCCTGCACACGACATCTAATTCCCTCTAGGTTTCAACAAGTTTTTAAATGTCCTTTAAGCTTCAAAACAGTTTAGTTCTTCTTCCACATTACCCTACTACTCAATACTATTTTCATTACTCATTTACACTACTAAAAATATGTTACATACTACATTACTAAACTACACAAAAGAATGTATTTACCTTGTTTCTTTACTAGCTTCTCCTTTCTTCTTCTTTCTTCTTCCTTCTTCCTTTTCTTTTCTTTCCAACGGTTTGTAGATTAAATTCTCTAACACTACAGCCCATATACACACACCATTTTAATACCAATAACCCTTAACCATTCTTTAAAAGCCTTAAGGTAACTTTTTAGGGTTTAGGAATATATTACCTTGCAAGGGAGTAGCTGAAATTTAGAATAGCTCAAAAACAATATTTCTACTCCTCCAAAGATGCCAAAATCAGCTGGGAACAAAAGAATAGGGACTCAACACTTAGAAATCTCTATTTTGCAAATAAGAGTGAGAAAGGTATGTTTTTGGATTTCTTTTACCTTAAACCAAAGAGGTGAAGAAGGGGCTTCTAATGGTGGTCTTGAGGCTCCAAAGCAAGAACACCCATGGAGATGAAAATGCTTGTTTTCGAATTTTGAAAGAAGGAATATGTTCTCCTGGATGAGAGGAACACAATGGTATAATTTTCGTAATTTTTGGAGTAGGTTTGGACACTTAGCAAGAGGAGATAAGTGGGAGTTTGTGTGGGTATATGCAAACCGCCATTGCAGTCGTCCAAGGAAGAAGAAGAGAAATTAGAGAGTGAGGGAGTGGTGCTGTACGCAGAGCATGTGAGGAATGAGGGGATAGAGAGAGAATAAGGTAAAGTAAGTCTTCTTTTTGCTTTTTAATGGTTTTGTCCTTTGTACATAAGAAGAGAATTAAGGGGGTTGAGTGGGGGGCATCCATCGGCTGACACACAGCCCACATGGGTTTTTAAAATTTTTATTTACAATAGTGGACACACTAGTTTAGTTTATTTATGCTTTTACCCCCACAACTTCCCGTTTTTTACGGTTTTTACTATTTTCTCGTTTTATTGATTTTATTGGTTCTAGACCTTCACTAATGTTTATTAATGACTATTTAGTTGACCAAAATTGTTACGAGTCTATTTGACCCGCTTAAAGTCACGTTTTCCCGGTTTCCTCGAAAAACGCGCTTTAAGGTTCGTTAGCGTTTTTAATCCATTTTAGGATCCGTTTTCTTCGGGATTTGTTCCCTCATTATTTTGACATAATTAAGCTTCTAAATTACTTATTAGCCTAATTAATCACTATTTTTAAATACGGGGTATTTCAATCTACCCCCTTAAGAACTTTGCCCTCAAAGTTGCTCAAGGTTAATAGTTTAATAATCCTATTAATTAGGCAAACCAATTGCACTTAATGTGTCTTGCTACCACCTATGAGGTGTTTACTTCTTCACAGTGCAACACACAAATCCAGCATCATACGAATTCACATACACAATGCACATTTCCATACACATCATATCCACATTACACAGTCACCACTGCATTCCATACACATTACACAAATACACCATACATTGTACATGCACATCCATACACTACAACATTACACATACATCACATACAATACCACTACACTCCGCACTACATGTGCCATCAATATATTACAATCCTACACACTATGCAATGCTCACCAAGCAACAAAAGCAAAAAGCTCTACCCCCCTTAAAAGGGTACGCCCGTACCCGTATCTACTAAACACTAGACTACTAGTCTATGATAACTGTGGGTACTTCGCCTTCATAGCATCTTCCAACTCCCATGTCGCTTCTTCGACATCATGGTTTGAACATAGGACTTTCACCATTCGTTATCGACTTATGGCGAGTGTCTCTGGTCTTCCTATCAAGGATTCTCCGGGGTCTCGACATATCTCATTTTCGGCTCAATGAAAAGTCTCTCGGGCTCTAGAACATGAGAAGGATCAGAAATGTACTTCTTGAGTTGTGACACATGAAAGACATCATGGACACACCCAAGTCCTCAGGTAGTGCTAACCTATAGGCTACGGACCAACTCTCTCGGTGATAGTGTATGGCTCTACAAAATTTGGGCTTACCTTGCCCTTCTGACCAAAACGGAAAACGCCCTTCATAGGTGAAACGCGCAAGAACCCTGGTCACCCACGCGAACTCAAGGTCGCGTCGTCTCACATCCACATAGGATTTCGTCTATCTTCGGATGCCTTCATATTGGCTCGGATTTGTTGCACTTCCGCTTGGACTTGTTCAAAATACTCCGTCCTATGATGACCGCTTCTCTTGACTCATCCCAACACAAGGTGTACGACACGGTCTACCGTATAGGGCTTGGAAAGGCGACATCTTAACGATGTGTGATAGCTATTATTATATGAAAACTCGATAAGATGAAGCTTATTCTATCAACTCCCCTGAAAATCTAAGGCACATGCCCTAAGCATTTCCTCCAGTGTCTGGATGGTCCTTTCTGTCTGACCGTTGGTATGAGGATGGAAGGCGGTACTCAACTTCAATTCTGTACCAGCACTTCCCTTGTAACTCTCCAGTATCTCGAAAGAAATCGGGTGTCGTTGTCAGATACTATAGTTTTCGGGACTCCGTGATGTCTGATAATCTTTTTGTCGAATAGCTCTACGAGCTTAGCTACCTTCCAGGTGTCCTTCATCGGTAAGAATCTGGCAACCTTGGTGAGGCGATCGACTACAACCCAGATCATGTTGAGTCTTCCCCTGGCAGGTGGGAGTCCTACAACAAAATCCATGGAGATATTGTGAAATTTCCACTCCGGAACTGGCATCGATTGTACCATTCCGCCCGTCTACGATGTTCAAACTTTACTTTTTGGCATGTCAAGCATCTCAATACATACTCCGTCACATCTGATTTCATTCCAGAACACCATAAGTACATCTTCATGTCTTTGTACATCTTGAAGGCTCCTGGATGGACTGACAATGTGGAACTGTGTGACTCACGCAGGATGCGATCCCTTAGCCCAGCATTGCTTCGGGGGACGCATAGCCTGCTATTCAGCCGAATCAGACCATCTTCATGCAACTTAAAATCATATTTCTCTTTTCAAATGTACCATCAGTGATCTTCTATCTGATTTCGGTCAGGTAGGGGTCGCTCAACTGAGCGTCTCGCACCTCGTCAACCAAGCTAGAAGAAGCAGTAGCGAATGGAGCGAGTGTGCTCGATGACTCAGGGCGTCGGCTACCACGTTCGCCTTCCCTTCCTTATACTGTAGGTTGATGTCGTAGTCTGAGAGAAACTCCATCCACCTTCTCTGTCTCAAATTCATTTCTTTCTGTGTATATACATACTGTAAGCTCTTGTGGTCGAAGTAGATGGTGATGCTTACCCCATAGAGATAGTGTCGGCATATCTTCAAGGCGAAGACAATGGCTCCTAACTCTAAGTCGTGAGTCGGGTAATTCTCCTCATGCTTTTTCAGCTAGCGGGAGGCATAAGCCAACCACCTTGCCATGCTGCATGAGTACGCATCCCATTCCTTTCCTGATGCGTCGCAATATACCTCAAATCCCTCTGTCCCTCTGGATGTGTGAGAATCGGCACTGAGGTCAATGATCATTTAGGCCTTGAAATGATACTTCGCACTCGTCTGTCCACACAAACGGTGCATCTTTCTTCATCAGTGTAGTCATGGGCTTAGCAACTTTCGAGAAGTCCTTTACAAATCTCCGGTAGTAAACTGCTAGACCAAGAAAGCTCCTAATGTCGGTAACAGTCTTGGGTCTAGGCCATGATCGTACAGCTTCTATCTTTGAAGGGTCAACTGATATACCTGCTTTCAGATGACATGACCGAGGAATGATACCTGATCTAGCCAGAACTCGTATTTGGAGAACTTCGCATACAGCTGGTTCTCGCGCAGTGTCTCAAGTACTTTCCTAAGATGAATTTCATGTTCTTCTGCTGATTTGGAATACACAAGAATGTCATCTATAAATACAACAACTGAACTGTCCAACTGCTCACTGAAAGTCGATTCATTAAATCCATGAAACTTTGCTGGTGCGTTTGACAAACCGAATGCATGACGGTGAATTCGTAGTGGCCATATCTGGGTTGGAATGCCGTTTTCTCAATGTCTTGCTCTCTTATAGCATCTGATAATACCCAGAACGGAGGTCGATCTTGAGAAGACTGAGGCTCCTTTCAGCTGGTCGAATAGGTCGTCGATGCGTGGCAATAGGTATTTATTCTGACTGTGACCGCATTCAGCTCACGTAGTCAATACAAATTCGGAGGCTACCATTCTTCTTCTTCACAAAGAGGACCGGTGCTCCCCAGGGTGATACGCTCGGGCGTATAAACTCTTTGTCGAGAAGATCGCGTAACTGCTCTTTCAACTCTGTCATTTCAGCAGGTGCCATGCGGTACGGTGCCCTAGCAATGGGACCGTACCAAGCAGGAGATCAATCTCAAATTCTACTGCTCGTCGAGGTGGCATGCCGGGTAGCTCCTTAGGGAATACATTAGGAAATTCGGATATGATGGGTACTTCAGGATTGAACTCTGGTTCTCTCTCCAATCTTGTACATAACAAATAATACACTTCTTTGCCCTTTTAAGCTCCCGATACATAGCCATGGCGGAGATGACTGTGGTCGAAGGCTCTCTCGGTCTCTGGCGGTAAGATACGGTAACCCCAGAAGGACTCTTGAGCAGCAATCGATGCTCGGCGCAAAGGATTCTACTCTTGTGCCGCTCCAACCAATTCATTCCGACTATTACATCGAATCCCAACCCATTGAATTCCTTAAAGGAGATGGGAAACGGTTCGCCTTTGATTTCAATCGTGGTTGTCTTATAGTACTTGGTACATTGTATTTGCTCCTCGATGGGAGAGTAAGCAGAAAGTTTGGTAGCTCAACCGCATCTACCTTCAACCTCTTCACAAAACATGGTGATACGAAGTTGTGAGAGGCGCCAGAGTCGAATAATACTGAGGCTTCAATGTCGTTCGCTGGGAAGGTTCCCATTAAGATGGTGCCGCTTTTACCGGCTTGTGCTTCGGTGAGGATACTCAGGTTACCTTCGGTACCGAGTCCACAACCTATTGGATTCACAAGTGGTTAAGTAATGATGGTGGACACAAGTGGAATTTAAATCAACACTGCTCTTTATTGATAAACCAACCATCATACATACCGTGTCTCTAATACACGTTACTAATACATTACATGATACTATGAATTTAATACTTCCTAAAGGTAAGGTTCAGGCGTCCTAGTTTCATGTGTGTGGCATTGATTATTGCCGGTGGTGCCGTATTCAACTTGATCTTGTTGATCCCGTGATACAGCATCCTAGAGTTTCCACCCATGATTAGGACATCTCCTGATCTCAATACCAGTTTCTGTGCGAGGTCCACACGCTTCTGCTCGCTATACATAAATACGGCGTCATCACCAATGGACCAAGACACTACGTGCACTCCTTGTTCAAGAGATTCTGCTGTCTCGTCCTTGTCTTGGTGTAACCCAAGTCGTCCTTCTTTCTCATAGAAGTTGACGATACAGAGGTCCGCTTCAAGTGCGGGGATTGGATCACATTCGCATTGTTGTGCAAGTTCTACTGATTGTGTAACACCCCCAAACACTGGCCTAGGAGTTAGGGGTATTACACGCCGCGTATTATTACATAATAACGCAAGGCTCTAATAAACAGACTTAAACAGATAATCAAATAAGGCCCAAATGGATACTTGAATAAAGTATAAACCAAAATGATGTCGCAACATCCCAAAGTAATAACAGAACCCACCAAAACGAATATCAAAAGCAAGAGCTAACTGAAAAGGCCCAAAGGCTCAAATTCAAATACAAAGTCCCCAAAAGAATCTAAATAACAAAACAGACTAAACTCCAGAGCTGCAAAGTGACCCTCGCTGATCAATCTGCAATGTTAGATAAAGTAGGGGAATGAGCACACAACTATGCCCAGTAGATGACAAACTTCATCAACCAGCATGCTCAAAACATTTATAGAATAATGTCAAATCAGAAGGTGTCACAAGGAATCCATAAGCATGTCAAAAGTAGAACAGAAGTCCATACAATAGAGGACTAAACAGAGTCAGAAGCAGACAGAAGCAGAAAACAGAGTGGGACACTAGCGATCACAGCATACAGACAGAACAAGCAACAAGCTCGTGAACAGAACGAGGAAACCTCACTCGTAAACAGAACAGGTGAAAACACCCTGAACAGAACGGGAACATCACCCGTGAACAGAAGGATCCTACATAGCGCGCTACGAGACAGCGAAACTAGCCATCCAAAGGCTCAGACACAGAGATAACTAGGTCCTAAAACAGAAGCTTAAATACAGGTAAGCTATGTGCACCAAAGGCACTAGAAAGCACATAGATGGCTTGAAAATCAGAAGGGGAATCCAACCCCCAAACGGAAGTCAAAACAGAGCTCAAACGGGCAAGTTATGGTCAAAACAGTACCATGTCCGAACTTGTATCCGGACATCAATGTTCGGACACAGTCGAGACTCAGAAGTCGAAAACAGACAGATGTCTGAACATGTGTCCAAACTACGAAGTTCGGACACAGGTCGAACATTAAAATAGTAGAAGAGACAGAGGTGTCCGAACATCAAAGGTCGGACAGATGTTCGGACGTTCTTCGGAAATCAGACACGCGCAAAGTCTGAACTTGTGTCCGGGCATCAACGTTCGGACACAAGTCGAAGCCAAAAACAGAGAATGCAGAAGGCTGTGTCTGAACTTCAAAGCTCGGACAGAAGTTCGGACACAGCGAAAACTTCAGAGAATTAAAGCGCAGAAGGGCATTTCCGAACTTCCCGAACTTCAGTCGGACAGAAGTTCAGACACGCCAAAAAACACAGAGAACAAGAGGCGATTTTTGCACAATCAGAGACATTAAAACAATGTCAAAACATCATACATTTGTAGAAAACAACCTTGGGGGTTTGTGGCATTAAAACGTCATCAAACAGACAGTTGCAATCACCATACCAAGACAGAACGCAATCAAATGCAGAATCGGAACGAAACTCCCCAAGGCCGAACACACAAGCTGAATCCATAAGCCACCTACCTCGAATTAGCAGAGACGGAGTTCCAATCTGAACAGCAGAGTCCAAACCACAGCACTAATCCAAACGCAGTCAGGCAACGCAATTCCCAAACTCTGAATTCGACAGCAATCAAAGAACAGACCGAAGAACAAACCGTAATCAGAACTCACTCTCAAATCAGAAACTGTCAACGCAGACGAACCCACAATTCATACCTGAATTCGACCACGAACGCAGAGGAGACCAACAGCAGAGGGAATCGACGGGGAAACGGAACACAATCGGCTTCCTAATCAGATTGTAGAGAAAGGATTCAGACAAGGAGAACATTCCAATTTCAGAATCGAAGAATGAACAACGTTGATTACCTTAACCCAACCCGAACCTCGCAGTAGAGCAGAATCTACAGTAGAACTCGAAGGTGCACCACAATCAGCCAACTCTAAGGGA
Organism: Limonium bicolor; assembly: GCA_023374045.1. NCBI lineage: Eukaryota > Viridiplantae > Streptophyta > Magnoliopsida > Caryophyllales > Plumbaginaceae > Limonium > Limonium bicolor. The sequence continues at coordinate 236,757,459 of CM041777.1, forward strand.
TTGAACAGAACGGGATTTTGAGAGAGAGAAGAGAGAAAGGTTTGAGGGTTTCCAACTGAGCGAGAAGAGGAGCGTAAATGAGATCGTGAGAACGTGATTAGAAGTGAGAGTAATTAAGAAGGAAAGAATTAAAATAAAAGAGGTTATTCTCACCAGAATTTAAATGGAAAGGAAGAAAGACCCTTCTACCCATGTCTTTAATCAGAAGGACGTCCATGCCCTAAATCCAAAATACAATAGTGTAAGGCCACTTGTAACGAAATAAAATATAACCAAATCTTGGGTTATAACAGATTGTGTGACAAGTGTCTGAAATTCTGGAGGTATTGTTGGTGGTTCCGCTCCGTCTTGTGTTCGTGTCTCTTAGTATGTCTTGGTTTAAGGATTCCAATCCTTTCCCAAGAACATCATCTTCAGCTTCATCTTCGCTCCACCAGGGAATTCGGGTGTATAAAATCATCCTGGACCCATTCCTAGTTCGTTGCATCGTCGAATAATTGAAATTTGGGCTTCAGGTGTCAGGTATTCCTTTAACAAAATCATACCTGGTCGGATGACCTGACACTGTTCGCAGGTGTAGTAGTGATTGGTGATGTCGGTCTCTTCTTGATTCGGTTTCGAAGGTATCGGATAACAGATACTAAAGCTTCCTATGGTTATCAATTTCATCTACGGTGAGTACTAGTTTCAACTACTTCATTTCATGCTCAATACACACTTCTATTCATTTACTCATGCATTCAATCAAACAATTACTTCATTACTTAGACATGCTTCTCAAGGATTAAAGGTTTCGTTAATTACCTAGGCCGGACCTAGAACCGGTCCCATCTCTGTCAATGATGTGCAAGGCAGGATGTCTCTAGGGTGCGCCCTTCTGAGGACCTCGGGATCCCTGTCCCTGCGGGGCCTGCTGGGCTGGTGCATCGCCAGATGCAACCTCCTTGCCTTCCCTCTGCTTGTAGCTTTGGAAGTTTCCTCTGGGTTTGGCATTTTCGGGGCACATGTTGGCTCGGTGTCCGGGCTTCTGACAGTTGTAGCACCGGATTTCTCTCCCATGGCAATCTAGGCCGGGATGGTCTTGGTTGCACTTCCTACACACATACGCGCGGCCATCTGAATAGTTCTTGGTGAAACCGGAGCCAGAACCTAAGGTTTAGGGAGTTAGCACAATAGTGCGGGAATACTAGATATGGTACTTATACAGATACGAATTAGGAATAGAAGTTTACCCTTAGGTGGGTGTGATCTCAGTGGCTTTGCAGCCACCGGTGCAGATGAACCAAGTTGAAGAAGCTCAACTGGTTTGCCCTTCTCCTGGGCACTACTCTCACTTGGGAAGTTCTTTTGGGTTTCCTGAAAGAATTTCCCTTTCTTCTTTTTCCAGCTCTTACCCTGGTTCTGCTCCTCGGCACTGGTACTCTTGTTGTTGGCCTTGCGCTTAAGCACGGTTTCTTCATCCCTCAATTGGCAAGTGATCTGAACGCGAGATGCCGCGTGATAACACTCCTGAAGTTTTAGGTGTTAGCCGGGATTCTTAATTAAAAAGATAGATGTAAAGATTAAAGGATTTACAATGGTACTAAGGGTTAACCGATATTTACCTGAAGGGAGGTAAATCTAGTGTAGCCCATGCCGTACCGAAGGCGATGGCTCAGAACGCCATAAAAGCGATCGACCAACACCTAGCCGGTATACCCAAGGTCGGGTAGAAGACGTAGAAGAGAGGTGAAGGTGTGGTAGTACTCATCGACAAACATCTTCTCTGTCATTTTCAAGGCATCAAGCTCTAACCGTTTTCTGGTCTTGATGTGTTCAGGGTAGTATTTGGATCGGAGGAGGGCTGTGAAGGATTCCCAGTCAAAGGTGGGGTCATCAGCATGGTCGTTCTTGATTAATTTCCACCAATCCATGGCTGCATCCTTAAGGTAGTAGGCGGCTAATCTCACTCGAACTCCAGCAGGATATTCGAGAGTCTCAAATACAGTCTCCATTTCGGAGATGTAGGCTTCAAGCTTAGCAGGGTTGCTCTCGCCTCTAAAGCACGGAGGTCGGAGATCTGTGATAGCTTTTACCCAGTTTACTTCTCTGGGTGGATGGGGCGAGATTGGTCCCATTTGGTTCTGTTGGTTTTGTTGTGTTTGCTGCATAGCAGTGATTACTTGCGGTAGCATCTGTGCTACCTTGGCGGCGACGATCTCTGCTATCGTCTGCGCGCCGGGTCCCTCAGAGGCTTCGCCTCTAGCTCGGCCTCGGCCTCGTCCTGACATCTGAACATTTAGCATTCGCATTAGGCTTGCAACATATGACATTGTGACATAGGACCATGGTCTCGTATTTAAGCAAGGTATCATTCGTAAGAACGTCAAGGGAATCCGTTGTTAACAACGATAGTTCCTAGTTAGGTTTCTAAGTATCCGTCTTAAGACGGTTGAAATCCTAACTCGGTAATCCCTACGCTCGGTAATTCTAGGTCATCAGAGCGTAACTACACTCTGATACCACTTTTTGTAACACCCCTACTGTTAATCCTTCACTTACCGTCTAATTGCCCTACTTATCCTACTACGTCACAGCGGAAATACTACTACTACGGCGGGTGATACAACGCTGCTAACCGCCCATACGGCTAGCTTGGCTTACACTACCTACAGTCACGGTCTGATGCCTAAGTATACCGAGCTACTACATTACATACCAAATACAAAAGATCACATACTTACAATGCTGGATTACCGAGTATTTAAAGTATTTAATTACATCCCTTTCAATCTCCCAAAAATAATGAGTTTAAACAACTACTCATCTATACCAATCCACCATCCTATCATTATCCAAAAAAGGGTGTACCCTATGGTACACCGGCTAACAAAAACCTACAGCCGTGTACAACATAGTACACCTTTCACAATTCACCAGTTAAAGACAAAAAGAAATCAACTAAATCTCTTCGTCATCTTCACCCTTCATGAGGACCTGCATTAGAGTAAAAACATCACCCCAAGGGGCTCAGCAAAAGCTGCGCACAAACTCCGCATATACCACGTGCTAACTAGGGTACGCCGACTATTTAAGGTCTACTGTACATGCGGTTCATTATTTTCATATATACATGCTTTACATACAACATACAATCTCATACAATACAATATACAATCCAAAACAGCAGTACAATAGCACACACCATACTTACCTTCACACGGGTTAGCCAAATTACGCATCCGGGTTAATCGGAAGCTATTTACTCTTTTACTCATTACACATTACTTACTCTTACTGTACTTACTTACTTTTTCATACTTATTTACTCATTCTTACTTACTTACTTTTACTCATGTTAAGTTGGTATGACCTCCGGCCCGGGGACTACACCGTCCCGCCACCGGGATTTACTTGACTCACCAATCTTGGATGCTACCCATTTAAGGGGTTTGGGCCGTGGACCAGTTTAAGAGTCAAGAATTGGAGCCAACCTCCTGTGACTCTGCATCCTCACACGTGGCCGAAACTATATCGGACTTCTACTCATTCTAATTTAATTACCAATTTAAGTTTGATTGGTTAGCTTGTTAGGAATCAGTTAGAAGTCCAATCACAACAACATTCGGTCACAATACAATACATCAAGCATACACACATTCATTATCATCCATACATTTCATGAATTATACAAACTATGATTTAAAGAAGATATGCAACAAGGATCAATCTCATGATATTCACAAGTAAGCATAATATATCCGATTCGTGCGTTTATCTTATTTGGTAATCAATTAGCACACAACACACAAATCAGAGTAACCAAGGTAGCATACGGGGCATGAGGAGTTCATACCGTTCACCGTTGTACTTGTAACCGACTTTCCTCCGGTGTTCACAAACCCAGTCCTATAACATACATATGATCGAGTGGTTAATTATCTACAATTAACTTAACTCGTACTCCTATTACGTTTCCTAACTCATACTTACTATGTCTTTACAATTCTTACACTTACACATTGTTTACTTACTCTTCATTACTTTAAGTTCATCTCCTTACTTAACAATGATGTACATATATATATGTACATATGTATATGTGGGTATACATATATATATATATATATATAATATATACATACTTATTACATTTATATTATTATTATTATTATTATTGTAAGATTTGGGTCGATCGACCCACCGACTGACCCAACCTCTGGGTCGGTCCATTCTAGTAAGTTTTCCCGTTCTCTGAATTCCTCCCGAACGACCCAAGGCTGCTCCGACTGACCCATACACCCCTGGGTCGGTCCAAGTCAGAAAGTTTTCGACCCTGGAACCCATCACACCGACCCACGACCGACTCACGGCTCCTGGGTCGGTCCGTTCCAGAAGGTTTTACTTTCGTTGTTTAAGCCCCGACCGACCCACCGACCGATCCAACCTCTGGGTCGGTCGGTAGCAGAACATGTCTACAGATTTTGTTTTTCATTTCCTTTCTTACCCATTTCTTCCCCAATCTTCCTACACTCATCCTAACATGTTTTAGTACTAATTAAAACTCCTAATACACCTTAGCTCATCCATTAACTTATCACTCATTTCTATACTAATTTACACACTTGTTTTCTTAGTTCTCATTTCAGCACTTACATTTTCTTCCTTTAGTTGCATTATGCTACAGATTTTAACTCTCACATTTTCCATCTATAGCTCCCTCATCTAATGTCATTTCCAAAGCTTACGATGCATTAACTATCTCTCCTAACCTACCCACTGACTAGCTCAAATCAAAACCTGTTACAAGGGTATATTTTCCTTCCTAGTTAAACTCTTAAGTTCTCTAGTTTCTAGGTAAAATTTGCCATAGTCTCCCCTATATTTTTACACTCTCACCACATCATCTATTCACACATTGTTACCCAATTCACCTGTTTAGAAACAACATCAATATACCAAGCTCTCCAACACAATACCAAACATCAAACACTCATTAAATTTCCTGCACACAACATCTAATTCTGAAATACCCCAAACCTAAGTATTCTAAGTAAACATCAATTTATGATGTAGTAAGGCTAAAATATGCCTTAGAAAGATTGGTAGACAATTTAAATCAAGGAAAACACAAGAAAATGCCTTAAGGGCAATTAAGGCAAAAATGTGCTCTAAGCTTGGAGTGACTTTGATTAGCACCCAAATACCATTATAAGACTTTATTAACATGCTAATGGACATGTTAAATAAATTACCAAAAAAACCAAGCACAAAAACAAGCTTAAACACAAAATGTGCTTTAAGACTCCTTAAAGCACCTTTTTGAGAAATTGTCTTAGAAATGGGTTTTGAGTGGCTAAATGCCTATGATTACATCTTAATCAACATGTGTGCTAATTAGCATCACATTAGGAAGTCTAAATCTATGGGAAACCAAAATTTTCACAAATTTGTGCTCTAATTTGTGAATAGTGCCAAATAGTGCATAGTTTAGTCTTTAGTCAACTTAGTTTAGGTAATTGGTCAAAAAAGGCCAAAAATACCCTTATTTGACAAGGGGGCTGATTTTTAAGAGTGGTGAGTCACCACATGAGTCATTCAACTTAAGAAAAGAAAAGAGAAATAAGGAAAAGTTACTATTTGCTTTTAAGGTAAATATCTTACCTTTTAGCCTACCTTCTCTCCTCTTCTCCACTCATCCTCTTCTTCCACTGTTTTCTTCATCTTCTTCACCCTCTCAAACCGTGAGAACCAGCTCCATTGTTGCCACACCTTGCCTTGCCCACCAAATACTCATTTTAGCTCCAAATCAAAAAGTGAGCATAGATTATTCTTAGTTAGACCAAGACCTACCTTTCTATCTTTTCAAATCCTTCAAAGCTCAAGTTTGGAGCCATGGAAAAACTCCATTGATGAAGGAAAGTCAAGTTTGAAGAGCTCTTTTGGTTCTCCTTTCATCCAAGGTAATGAAAGTGGAAGAAAAATCAACTTCCCTTCATTTTTCTACATGTCCGAAAATTATATCTTATGAGGGTTTTGTTTCACACCTTAAAATAGCTTGTTTTGATCACCAAGGAATAGTGGAGGTCCCTCTTGATTCATGCCCAAGTCTACTTTGAGACTTCAAAGGTAATCATCCACTTTTATACCTTAAAACACATTTTTTAACCTAGGTTTTCATTCCTTAAGGTTAGTGTATTGTTTAGCACTCATGTGAGTCATTTAATATTGATTAGAACATTGGCAAAGGAAATTTAATGGGTGGCCGAGATTAATTCATGAAGAAGGTCTAAGGAGGAAGTTAAGATAAGCTTGGGAAAACAAGGTAAAATGCTTACCTAATGGTGGTTTAAGCTTTAAGGGATGGTGTTTAGATAAGTACTAATGTAGCTTAAAGCTTACATTATGTAATGGGTTATATAACCTAGGAAAAAGAGTTTAAACAAGCTTATGAACTTGTGATTAAGGAGCCAATGAGAATGAGTTAGTAAGATAAGTTTAAGATGGATTTTAAGAGCATTATAACTACTATGAGATTGATGGGTGTATTTGCAGGTTGAAAGCTTTTATATATGGGAAATTCAATGTTTAAATTCATGTCATTTAAGGGCCTAAGAGCCATGTTATTTAAGAGCCTTAGTGTTATGCAATTTAAGATTATTGCATTATATTGAGTTTGTTGTGAATGAGTGGATTTGGGGGAGAAAATAAGATGAGAAAGGACTTGATGTGCGTGAGATGGTTGAATGAGAAAAACAAAGCTTATGGGCATGATAATGTACTAGAGGAGCTATGGCAAAATTTGAGTAGAAAAAGAAGTGTTTAAGTGGTGGTTGTGAATTGATATTACCTAGGGTTCACTAGGGATCATTCTGAAGAATTTGAGTGGAAATGAGTTAACTAAGGAGTTCTTGAGGTTTAGAATGACCTAGAATTGTCTATGAGGAAATTAGAGTTTAAATGGGTGTATTAAACACACCAAAGTCATGGTAAGAGGAATGTTGAGACTTGTGCATAAATTTGAAGGAGAAGGTGTATAATGCTTAAGATGATTTAGGTATGAACTAGGGAATATAACAATGAGGATTTTGGGAAGCTTGTATAAGTAGTGAAAATGCTAGTGATGGATTAATAAGGTTCTAGTCTTGATGGTAAGGAGTGGACTTGGAGATGGAAGAGAAAAGTGTAAGAGAACGTTGTAATTGTCAAGGAAAAAGACTAGGAATGTATAAGAGTGTATGATTATGAGAATGGTGGGTAATTGAGTAAAAGAGTGTAGATGTCTAAGAGGGGCTAGGGGATCCAATGGTTAATTTAAAGCACCAAAACCATAGTGAAGGAAGCTAGGAAATTTGTACAAAGTTTGAAGGAAAATAAGGTATAATGACTGTAAGGAAGTAAGCATGTGCTAGATTATATATAGCTTTGAGAAGTGTGAATAAAGCAAATGGGTTGTGCATGATGATGCTTGAGGAGTAGTTATATTGGTGGAAAAGAAACACTTTGGTTAGTTGAAGTTTTAGACAAAGTTTACATGTTGAAAGTGTAAGGAAAATATTACAAGTGTTAAGAGATTATGTGAGAAATTGGGTTATAAGGTTAGAGAAGGAATTGGACAAGTTTAAGAGGTTATTTTGGTATTAGAACATGCCTAAGATCATGTATAAAGTTTGGGTGATTTATGGATGAAGAGAACAAGTGCAAATGCACTTAGGAAAATAAAAAGGGCAAAAATCTGTAGCTGGTCCGGGACTTAAGTCCAGGGTAAAGTCCCGGACCACCCTAAAAATATGGCCGAGAGCTACTACAACCTTATGGTCCGGTACTTAAGTTTGGTATGAAGTTCCGGACCACCCCTGATTTACCCCCGAGGATTTTAGCTTGCATTGGTCCGGGACTTAAGTCCCATACAAAGTCCCGGACCACCACATTAAAACAGCTAAGTGTTTGAACCAGGTATAGGTCCGGGACTTAGGTTGAGGACAAGGTCCCGGACCACTCTAAAAATGGTGTATAAGCTTGGAAAATGTTAGGTTATGAGGAGGATTGATATTATAAAGTTATTAAGGACATGTTTGGTGGGAATTAATGACAATTAAGTGGGTGAATAAGTATAAGAGACAATGAGAAATGATGCACTTAAAAGTCTAAGTTAAAACTGTAAGGACTTAGTGAATATTAAATGGTGAACTGAAATACCCAAACCTTGATATGTGGTTAAATATTAAACTATGGTATTTAAAGGCTAAAAAGTGCCTTAGAAACATCAGTGAACAATTTAAAACCATAGTAAAATGCAATAAAGCACTAAGATACAGTTTGAGCAAAAACATGCTCTAAGCTAGGAGTGAACTTGGTTAGGACCCAAAGAGCATACCGAGACTTAATAATATTCAATTATGATTTGATAAGGCAAATTAAGTCCTTAGGAAACCTTGGTAGACAATTAAACCAAACAGAACACAAGAAAATACCTTAAAGTCAATAAGAGCAAAAATGTGCTCTAAGCTTGGGATAAATTGTATAAGACCTAAAGGTCATACCTATACCTTATAAATATGATAATGAACATATTAAATCAATTACCAAAGAAAACCAAGCTTGAAAACAAGTTAAAACCAAAATGTGCTTTAAGGAGTCTTAAAGCACATTTTTGAAAATTGTCTTGTAAATGAGTTTTGAGTGGCTAAATGTCCATCATTACTCTTTAATAAATGTGTACTATATAGTATCACATTTGGAAGTCTATATCAATGGGAAATCAAAAATTTCACATCTATGTGCCTTGTTTTAGTGAATAGTAACTTTAATAAGCTAGTTTGTAACATATGTTGTTATAAGTTATTAAATGGGTCGACAAAGACTTTATACCCCTAGGTAGAGATGGGGGCCGATTTTTATCATGGTGAGTCACCAACATGTAAAAGAAATCAATTAAGGAAAGGAAGGAAAAGTAAGTAAAAGAAGAAAGTTACTTTATAACATAAATATCTTCCAAAAGCAAACTTAAAACTCATTCTCTCATTCCTCTCTTGTTCCCACCGTCTTATCCCTTCTTTCTCTCTTTTACGATGGGCTATAGTAACCTCTCTTCTCCATCTTCATTTCCTTGCCAAATCCAACTCCATGCTCCAAATCAAATTCTAAGACCATGTTTGTCTTAGTTAGACCAAGCTCTACACTTCTACCTTTTCAAATCTTCAAGAACTCAATTTTGGTGCCATGGAGATTCACCATTGAAGGAGCTGAGCTAATATTTTCATGCCTTGTCATTCCCTTATGTTTCAAGGTAAGGAAACTCAAAGAAAATGATGTTCCTTCATGTTTAGTGTTGTCTAAAATTCACCTCACAATGGTGTCTTTACCTTGCTTGTTTTAGCTCATTTGAATCTTCCAAGGGCTAGGAGGAGTCCTCTCTTGATACTTATTCAAGCTCTCTTCCAATTCCAAAGGTAAAACAATTACCTTAATGTGTTAAGATAATATATGTAACTAGGGTTTACAATGAGATGAAGCTTAAAGCTTGTATACTCATTACATTATTTGTATAATGTTTAGAAGTTGACAAGCAACCAAAAGCCTTGCCAATTTAGTCAAGGAAACAAGAAAGAAGTTTGTGAGGGAAAAGAGGTAAACAAACTATCTCAATGTAGTTTAAATGCCTTAGGAAAATGAGCTTGATTTGCTTAATAAAATACCTAAGGAGCCAAAGGTGAATGACCTAGTAAAATGTTCTTAAGGAGATTATTAAAGGGCATATGTGTTGTTGTATGTAATTGCAGGTCAAAGGCATTATTTATGAGGGAAATTCAGTGTTTAAGGTTTATGCAATTTAAGGGCCTAAGAGCCATGTTATTTAAGGGCCTAAGTGTCAAGCATTTAAGTTTATGCACTATATTGTGATGTAGTGTAGTTTAAGATTTAGTAGATGTGTGTAAAGAACATTCTTTGTGAAGATGAGTGTCTTGGATGGTTAAAGGAGGAAAAACAATATGTTTGTGTGTAAGGAATGTGCATTAAGTGATTAAGTGTTTTTGGTGGTAAAAGGGTGAAAACCTAAGTGTTTGAGTGTGAGAATACTCTTAATGGATTTTAGGTGTTCTTGAATGTCTAATGGTGAAAGCTATGTGCTTTGGTATAGCAATGTCTAGAAGAACCCATGTCAAAATTAGATGATGTATAAGAAGTTCTAAGTGTTTAAAAAGAGTTTTGGTGAGTTTGGAAGTGTTGAGGATGATTAAATGTTTTACTAGGGAAGAAAGCATGTATTAAGGTGTTTAGCGTGCTAAAAGGATTTAGACATTGTCTTGGAAGTTCTAGAAATCAAATGAGTGTTTTGGAACACACCAAAGTCATTTCGGAGTTGTTCTAGGACTTAGGCAAACTTTGGAAAACAAGGAGAAGGAATAAACTTGTAAAAGGACTACAAGGATGACATAAGGAATTTAGTTGTAAGAAAAGATGCTTAAGAGTGGATGTTCAATTGGAGAAGAAATATTATGGTATAATGGTTACAATAGGCATGAAACACCACTTAGAAACCTAAGGAGGAAATACTATAAGTGTTGAGATTTTGGTGGAAATTGGTTAAGTGTTTAAGGCTTGGAAAAGAGTGTTTTGGCTTGTCTGAACATCCGTCCGGACATGGACGTTCGGACAGGCCCTGTTGCGTAAAAATTCTCAGAGTCTCGAAGTGTGTCCGAACTTCGGAAGTCCGGACACAGGTTCGGACAAATGAGATTTTACTTTGAAATTTCCCTTGACCCATGTCCGAATTTCCGAAGTCCGGACACATGTTCAGACATGCGTCTGTTTCCAGTTTTAAGTCACGGCTTGCGTCCGAACTTGGGAAGTCCGGACACAAGTTGGGACATGCCACTGTTTTGGCCAAAAATGTTGTTTAAGGTTAGGAAAAGTTGTCTAAAAATGGTGATTAGTTAGGAATGATGTTATAAGATTGTTAGGGACATGTTAAGTGAGTTATAATGACAATTTAGTGGGGGAAAAGTTGTATCAAATGTAAAAGTAAAACAAGTTAAAATGTGAAGTTATTTAACTAAGTTAACGGGGATAAGTTATGAGCATTAGACTTTAAACAACCATGTTACCCCGATGTTAATAAAAGTACATGTAATGTTATCAGTTGTTCGAGAGTTGCTCGAGGAACATAAGTGGACATGATAGAGTGGACTCCGGTGATAGGTATGGTTTTCTTGCAACCTGTGTCCTACCGGATTACACCGGCTTGTATGCCAATGTGTTTTTCTGTATGTTTGCCACGTTGTAAGATAAAACATGTAATGAGTTTACAGTAATTCATTTATGTGGCGTGTTCAACTCCTATACCATTTAACCTCGGAAGTGTTAACCTTAGTTAACTGAGTCTAGGATCACATGAGAGTTTGGTATTCGGAGTAAACGACCCGAACCATGGGACGTTCTAACCACGGCTATGCGTGTGCTAATTGTGTGATATATGTGTGTGTGATGTAGGGATCTCCCTTGTATGTTTAACCCAGTTGTAATACTGTATGGTGTGTAGATGTGATAGACTCCATAGTGGGGTTCTAACTAATATCTAAAAGTAAGTATGTACTAACAGTGGTGAGGAATCCGGTTTGGCCGGTCGCGCGTTGTTTGGGAGTGGGTATCCTTCTTAGCCTTACCCTTCTCTCTGTTATGGTTGTTTCCCTCACGGGTTATGATCTCCCATTAGCTTACTCCAAAGCTTAGCTATTCTGACTTATGATCGATTTAGGTGGAACATGTGTTTTGGTGTGGTGTGTTTGGGTCACCACACCCGAACCATCTTAACTTAAGTTACTCTCGTCCGACTATTAGGACGGTAATGAGTGTTGTATAACGAGCTTACCATGAGGGTGACATCTTTCTCTAGGCTCACCAGTGAATTAACAATGTTTGGGTCGGTTCCTAAGAGAACCGCTCCCGTTATGTTATGTGTTTTTTGATGAAATGCAATCTCTATTGCGATGTTTATGTGCACGTTGAAACGTGGAAAGTGTTGTAGTGTTGTTAAGTGATGTATGTTATATGTTATAAAATGTGGAGTATGTGGATCATGGATATGAATCCCAGTTTGTGATAAGAGGCGTTTAAGGATAACCCGGTTAATGGGTAAGTGTCGTCTATTAAGGAAGTAGCTCCATTAGAGGAGAAACACTCTAGGGTAATGAATACCATGAGTGACCTATCAAGTATGGATGTGTTATCTGTTTTGTTGAGCCCATTGAGGCGAAATGTTATGTGTTGTGTGTTTACAGTTGCATGAATGATTTAAATATAATCAACCGCATGCTAAGACGACAATTAGTTGTGCGTGGCCCAGTAGCATGTGGGCTGCGGGATTACCATACCAGCAAAGGTGCTGAGCCCCTTGGGGGCCACCCTTTCTCTTCTTTTCCTATTTCAGGTACAAGAGTTGTAAGCCGTTCGAGAGAGAGTAGGAGGGTAGTCGTCGCACACGGGTAATCATTTAAGTTGTATATATATAGTAGGTGTAGTAATACCGAAATTGTTATCGGCATCAGTTTGTAAATACTCATTACATTGGAAGGTATGTGTATGTTCTGTTGTTAATAGAAAGGGATAATAATGTGTAGTCGCTCGGGAATCTAGTCCATCAGACCGGTACAATGTTTATGTAAAAGCCTTGTTAGCCACGTGGGTGGTTAACGGCGTGTAACACCAACGAGTTAAGTAATGTGATTGAAGTATATTTCCGCTGCAGATTGTTGTTATGTGTTTGTTGTTGGATGGGGTGTTACATGAACAATGGTGGATAAGTAGGTTAAGTAAGTTGGGATGAGTTAAGTAACTAATAACCTAAAACTGAATGAATGTTTTAGGACTTGTGAATTGGGACCCGGAAGGAGATTAAACAAGCAACCACCGACGGTGAACGGTACAATCTTCTTGTGACCTGCTTGCTAACGAGGTGTCCCTCGGCTTGTGTGCTATTTGTTTTGGTGTGCCCACTAAACAAGATAAAGCATGCAACCGGAATATTATGTTGATTATATTGTTGTGTGATGTTTGAAAACTAACACAACTTACGTGAGAACTTACTAACTAGTGTTTAGTAAAGTATTGTGTGAGATTAAGGAACACTCCCAAAAAAAATTGTTTACTTAGTAACTGAAAGAGGTTAACTAACAAACATTAACTTGAGACTTACTACTAACTAGAACTTGGGAGGAGTGAGGAATTCGGAATGGTACCGGCACATGTGTATTGGGGGAGGTCAGTATCCTTATCAGATACCGACTTCCAAATATGACTTGTCTTCGGGCTCGTCGCCTAGGGTCGACATATAGACTCGGCCTCCGCGGACTACTTGTTCTAGGAGGGAGGCATACTAAGATGGCGTGGGGGGATCTAGCCTACATCCCCAACAATTTAAGAATGTTGTTTATTGCCAGTAAGTGTCCTACTGCTGGCTAGGGCTAACCAAGCCCTACGAAATAAACAACGAACTAAGGGTTAACCAGTTCTAATGAGAGAACGGTTGACATATATGAGATAAGGTTTGAGATAAGTTGCAACCATTCCTATTTAAAGGATGGTTTGTATTATAAGACTGAGATAAGCTACATCCATTCCTTTCTAAAGGATGGTTGTTTTCTAAGACTAAGATGAGACTAAGATTGAGGTAAGATAAGGATGGATTAAGATTAAGAGGAAACATAACCTAAGGAGTTAAATAATTAACCCTCTATTAAGGGAACGCATTTAAGTCGTTCATTGTGTTTGAACTTTGATTGTTCATATTTGGATTGTTGTTTATTGCACCTTCTATTATGTTGTGCATCTAATCAACCTCCATGCTATCGACAATTAGTCGTCGTAGCCACGTTAGCTTGGGGGCCATGAGAGGATCGTACTAGCATTTTTGCTGACCCCCTTTGGGGGCTGTTTTTACTACACAGGTGAACGTCAGGAGGCGGCCGTCACGAGAGTAAGATGGGGTACAAGAGTTACGGGTTAAGTGTGGCCTACGAGTTATGCATGTACACTCGTATGGCAATTTGAGTTAGTAAGATGTATAGGATGTGAGGGGATTGTAAGAAGGATATGTAGTTGGTTAAGGTTTGTAAGTACTAATGTTGGTATATTCTGTTAGTCAGACCGTGGCAAGGTCCTGGTATGTATTGAATCCGCTGCAGTAATTGTATATATGGTGATAAGTTTGTGGTAGCCACGATTGGATCGAGACGGGGTGTTACAAATTCCCTCTAGGTTTCAACAAGTTTTTAAATGTCCTTTAAGCTTCAAACAGTTTAGTTCTTCTTCCACATTACCCTACTACTCAATACTATTTTCATTACTCATTTACACTACTAAAAATCTGTTACATACTACATTACTAAACTACACAAAAGAATGTAATTTACCTTGTTTCTTTACTAGCTTCTCCTTTCTTCTTCTTTCCTTCTTCCTTTTCTTTTCTTTCCACCGGTTTGTAGATTAAATTCTCTAACACTACATCCCATATACACACCATTTTAATACCAATAACCCTTAACCATTCTTTAAAAGCCTTAAGGTAAGTTTTTAGGGTTTAGGAATACATTACCTTGCAAGGGAGTAGATGAAGCTTAGAATAGCTCAAGAACAATATTTCTACTCCTCCAAAGATGCCAAAATCGGCTGGGAACAAAAGAATAGGGACTCAACACTTAGAAATCTCTATTTTGCAAATAAGAGTGAGAAAGGTAATGTTTTTGGATTTCTTTTTACCTTAAACCAAAGAGGTGAAGAAGGGGCTTCTAATGGTGGTCTTGAAGCTCCAAAGCAAGAACACCCATGGAGATGAAATTGCTTGTTTTCGAATTTTGAAAGGAGGAATATGTTCTCCTTGATGAGAGGAACACAATGGTATAATTTTCGTAATTTTTAGAGTAGGTTTGGACACTTTGCAAGAGGAGAGAAGTGGGAGTTTGTGTGGGTATATGCAAACCGCCATTGCAGTCGTCCAAGGAAAAAGAAGAGAAATTAGAGAGTGAGGGAGTGGTGCTGTACTCAGAGCATGTGAGGAATGAGGGGATAGGAGAGAGAATAAGGTAAAGTAAGTCTTCTTTTTGCTTTTTAATGGTTTTGTCCTTTGTACATAAGAAGAGAATTAAGGGGGTGTGAGTGGGGGGCATCCATCGGCTGACACACAGCCCACATGGGTTTTTAAAATTTTTATTTACAATAGTGGACACACTAGTTTGGTTTATTTATGGTTTTACCCCCACAACTTCCCGTTTTTGACAGTTTTTACTATTTTCTCGTTTTATTGATTTTATTGGTTCTAGACCTTCACTAATGTTTATTAATGACTATTTAGTTGACCAAAATTGTTACGAGTCTATTTGACCCGCTTAAAGTCACGTTTTCCCGGTTTCCTCGAAAAACCGCTTTAAGGTTCGTTAGCGTTTTTAATCCGTTTTAAGGATCCGTTTTCTTCGGGATTTGTTCCCTCATGATTATTTTGACATAATTAAGCTTCTAAATTACTTATTAGCCTAATTAATCACTATTTTTAATTACGGGGTATTTCACGTGAATTCTAACGTATTGAGGTGATAGTGGTTGTAGTGGCTGAGAATGTGGAGGAGGAAGTCTTCCCACTTGTTCTCTTTTTACGGAAAATGTGTCAACTATTTACAATAAATAGAATAAATAAATAAAGATAAAAATAAACAAAATTAAGAAGATGGTAGACGTGGGAGGATAAAGTCTTCCAACAATCTGATATATTTTGTTATTCTTATCTCTATTTAGTGAGTAATCAAGACAATAAAAAGTAGATAAAAAATAAGGTAAACTAAGAAGACTAAAAATATTGGAGTTGTTGGTAAGAGTAAAAAATGAATGTTAATTTTTTTTAGAGTGGCTGAGTGGGTAAGTATTTATCTACAAAATAAAACTAAAAGAAAATAGAAATATATATGATAAAACCTATGCCTAATTCATGAATATTAAAAGGCTAGTATATTCAACGTTTTCGTTTTTTGCCTACAAATATGGAAATGATAATAACAAAACAGGAATAATAGATAAAAAGGAATTGAAATGATAGAGTAAACTAAAACAACCAACACTACAATCTAATGAGAATAAAAAAAGCTAAATTTAAAATACAAAAAGTATAATCCTTGATAGAAATCCTCGATAAATAGAAATTTAAATAATTAACTAAGCCAAAATAACCAACACTATAATCTAATGAGAATAAAGAAAGTAATAATTAAAAATAACTAAATACAAAAAGTGTAATCTTTGTGCCTTGAACCTGTGACCTCTAGTCTAAAATTAATTACAACTACCATCTAACTACAAAAGCTTGTGTGCACAAATAAATGAAAATATGATGAAATATTCGGTGTCTACAGATGCCACCCATTGACTGAGTTTGATGCAATCAAAGGAAAGTCAATGTACGATGACACTTAATATTTAACCAAGCTTAGCAGCGTCACATAAATGAGAATGTGGTAAAATATTCGGTGTTTACATCGTGCTAAACCACTCATGACTCAAGTGCGCTTGTAACCTTGCGTGCTAAGCCACTTATTCATCTGTCTATCTGAATCATGAATCTTGACAAACGCATTAGATAGACAATACAAGGTTTGCTATCATCAAAACTAAAGGATCTTGTCTTAACAATTTCCCTCTTTTTGATGATGGCAACCTATACACTTATATGTACTTGGCAATTCAAAAATTGAGAGATTCCCCCTAAGAAAGATTCCCCCTGAGTTAACTAAAGGGTTTTAAGAATGAAATTTTTTTAACGAATGATAGTAATAAGTAATAGCGTTTATGCACAACACAATAAGACAGCTTTTATGTTATACTATAACCAAAGTAGATAAAGTTTTCATTCAGACAATACATAATACAAGGATGATAGACATAGTCTCACAAGTACTCTCACAAGTACATATACTTTTCTTTCCCCCTTTGCCATACAGCAAAATAGGGAGCAACTACATGACGTAAGATATTGTAAAGGCCATGACATTCCATAGAGTATAAACTACAAAACATGATCAAGATAATCTAAATGGAGTAACGTAGTTTGGTATCCCATTCATAATCCTCTGAGCCAAAAGGCTCTTCCTCCGAAACACCGGCTTTGATACAAGAAGGTTTGGCTTTGGTTAGATTGATCAAAGGTGATTCAGCTGTCGTAGAAAGGTCTGACTCATCAGACTCTATGGTGAAGTCCATGTAGTGTGGAGAACGTGAATGTGATAGAGTGACACTTGAGGTGATGGACCAAGCTCTAAGGGAGTTGAAGTCTGGTTGAACACAACTTTAGGCGACATATTTCTTTGGATGTTTAGTGGCCATGAACTTGTGAATGGTTGAGTGAATGGT
The DNA here is from genome assembly GCA_023374045.1 of Limonium bicolor. Taxonomy (NCBI): domain Eukaryota; kingdom Viridiplantae; phylum Streptophyta; class Magnoliopsida; order Caryophyllales; family Plumbaginaceae; genus Limonium; species Limonium bicolor. Next base: position 236,774,829 of record CM041777.1, read on the forward strand.
TTGCTCATTTGAGCTAGATGAACTTTGTGGAGTTTGTGCCATTGTGTGATATGTGAAGGACTGGGTGTGAGTGGCGGATGGAGTAAGCAAGTTTTTATAGACAGTTTGGATATGATCAACAACTGGTCGGTGAGTGGCATTTAATGAGATGCTACATCTTGTGGGCTATGTTTGTAGGCTTTTTAGGTGTCAAGGTCCGAGATTGGATTAGTGGAATGGATGGGACTAAATATCTCAGATCATTTTGTAATTTTTACTCAAGGAAGAAGCAACCAAGATACTAAATTATTTCGTACCCATCATAAGCATTCAAGTAACAAAAACCAGTTGCATTTTCATTGATATCCAAAAGGTACTTTGAAGCAGATAGTCAAGGGCAAATAAAGTAATTGATGAAAAAAAATCTAATCCTAAATCTAACTCTCACAGTTTCACTCGAGTCTCTAGCAGACCAAGAACGCTCAGGCTATGTAAGAATCTATGAAATCTATTGCTCCTTGAACCATGTGATGAACACTTGGTTCAGTGGAGACAGCCTGCACAGCAGTAAGAGTGACTCTTACTCGCTGAAGAACGTCCCAAGTTGAAGTATCCAGACTGGTCCCCGACCTGTCATGGACCGGTGAGAGACTTCTCTTCCTCTTGAGTCCTGAACCTCTTGCTGTTGGTCGCGGTTCTGATTGTGCTTCCGCACTCTTTGTGGGCTTCTGGATGGCAACCAGCTTATCTCCCTTAGTCTTTATCCCCATTTTGGATAGCATCTTGGAGCAGATGCAGTCCTGAGCGATGCGCACGCACTCGTGGAACCTTGGTGTCCACTCCACTTTCTACAAGTGCCGCGTGGTGACCTTGGTTTACTTGACGACTCTCATCTAGTGTGAGGAGAATTATGGCTGGCAGATCGATTTTCTCCTTGGTCTTGAGTGCGAACAGCAGTCTTACATCCCGGGCATTGACAATGTGGGTGCGCTGGTTCCTTGGGGTGATGTTGTGGGTGACTAAGTTGAATAGAACTCTATCGGTGATGGACATGTCCACGACATTTAAGTTTTTCATCGTTGCTCCTTTGTTGAGCAGGTTGACCATCTTTCCTCCTTGGTGTCCTAAGTCATTCCAAGTTGTTTCCTTGGGGATGATAAGACCTTCTGGCTCTAGGTTGAAAGTCTTGCAAATCCAAGACTTGGAGATAGTAACTTGAGCAGTTTGGACCGTTGAGAGGAGGTGGTCGTCTTTTTCATCACTCCGGAGTGGTCCAAGATATCTCATATGCTCCTTGAGCAGCTCGGTGTAGATAGGGATAGGCTCCTGGAAGAAGTCTACCCATCCTTGGAATTCCAACAGCTCGATGATCTCACCTAGACCCATCTTCTTCAACCACTCTATATCCAATGTCTTTGGTAAGACGGGACAGCGGTCGTTGACGTTCTCGGCCTTGATCAATGGAGGCTCTAGTTCTTCGGTCCCTTCAGACGCTTTAAGGACTGTGGAGGTTGGGGCTTGGCAGCTGATTTTTCAGCGTGAGCAAGCTCCTCGACCTCCTTGGTGCTAGAGGAAGCGCCCATCTTTCTTTTACCCATTGTTTTCTCCAAGTGAGCACGCTCCTCGAGCGTATAAATAATAGGTGATTATGATTCTGTGACACTATCACCGTTTTTATGTTGTCGTTGAGGTGTTGGAGACCTGTCGGCGACTGGTTCTCCAGAAGAGGTTGTGAGGTTTGCCTCTTCTTCGAAGTCAGGTGCAGTTACGCCTTCCTCCCGGCCTTTCTCTTCTACTGAGGCTTCCTTTTGTGATGGTTCGTCACTTTGAACCTCCTCTTCCCCTAGTGATTGAACCACTTCCTTGATGACAGCTAAAGAAAAGGCTTCTTTTTCCTCGGTGAAGTGTAACCGATGTGTTATTATTTCTGGTGTTGAATGGGATTGTTGTGGAGCTTTTTGTTTTTGGGCACGCCTAGATGCACGAGTTATACGACTAGGTTTGGTGGTTGATTGGCTCTTGGATTTTGGTTGTTTGGCTTTTGATTGTTTTATGGTGATTTTGGAGATTTTAGGTGAGGGAATAGGAGAAGACATTTTTGGTTCTTGTGTGGGAGTAGGATCAGGGATGATAGTGGGTTTGAAAGTGCCAGATTCGATGAGGTAGTAGGTTTTAGGAATGTGGGATTTTATATACTCTACCTCACTGGCGAGAAGGTTCCCTTCCTGTATTACTTTAACCATAAGCTCATTTCCCTCCTCCCTTTTTAGTCGAGTTGGAGATTCTGTCTACTGGATGTCGCCCACTTGTTGCGTGGAAACTTCTATGAGAATGTCTCTAGTTTTTGATCGTAGAGTAGTCTTGGGTGCCATTTTTAGTGTAGAGGATTTTGTACTAGAATTTAGAACTATTTGCTCGGGTGTTCTTTAACGGCTGTGAGGCAAGGGATTTTTTGCTCTAAATCTCACAGGAAGTTTTGTGAGAGAGGAGAATATGCTCTGAGTGCTTAGAGTGATTAGAGAGTGAGGGCAATAGTGTGACAGGAGTAAAACTCCCATCGCCCTTTTATAGATATTGAGTAACGGTCGGCGACTGCTCCTCGTCCGCTTGTTAACATGTCCTAACAGTACTATTCATAATGGACAGCAGTCGTGACGATTGTCAGCCATCCGTTGAGGAGTTTTCCCGTTTCTATCCGTTAGACTATCTCTAACCTAATCTCACTTTGTGGAAAATGACATATCTGCTTCAAGTAGTCGTTTGACATGATTTCTATGCATTAAACTGATTGTTGACTATAGAACGACAACATAAATAGTGTTGCTCACATGTTGTTGACCGATCGTGGGAAATAAAAGTCAGTTTAACTGTGATTAATGAATATCATTCCAAGATCATGAACAATCTTAGTAAACCTTTCCCTACTTAATGGCTTAGTAAAGATGTCAGCTAGTTGGTATTCAATAGAATATACTTTAAACCAACTAATTCCTTTTCACAACAATCTCTAAGAAAGTGATGTCTAATGTCAATATGTTTGGTACGAGAATGATGCACAGGATTTTTGGAAATAGAGATAGCACTTGTATTATCACACATAATTGGTAAAGTACTTGTTTTGATGCCATGGTCTCCAATTTGTTGTTTAAGCGATAGGAGTTAAGCACAGCAGCTTGCCGCAGCAATGTATTCAAATTCAGCTGTTGAGATTGCACCACTTTGTTGTTTCTTTGGTCCCCATGCAATCAGACAAGACCCAACGAAGAATGCTGTCCCTGAAGTGCTCTTTCTATCGGTGATAGATCCTCCATAGTCTGCATCTGAAAATCCTACAATGTCACAGTTACTGAACTTAGGATAAAAGAGACCAAGATTCATGGTTCCTTTTAAGTAACGTAAGATTCTTTTTACAGCTGTGAGGTGACTTTCTCTTGGATCTGCCTGAAACCTGGCACATAAGCAAACGCTATACATGATGTAGGTCTACTAGAAGTTAAATATAGTAGAGAACCAATCATCTCTCTGTAAGATCGCTGGTCGACCGGTCGGTCACCAATCATGATGCCCATCTTTATGCAAACTGCCATTGGTGTGTCAAACGTCTTACATCCCTCCATTTTAAATCTTTTCAGCAAATCTTTTATGTACTTTTCTTGGGATATGATGGTCCCTTCATCATTCTGCTTGACTTGAAGTCCTAAGAAAAACTTTAATTCTCCCAGATCACTCATCTCAAATTCCTTTTTCATCAATGCTTCAAACTTTTTGCAATATTTCTCATCAGAGGCTCCAAAAATTATATCATCAACATATACTTGCACAATTAGGAAATCTCTTTTTTTGTTGTAAACAAATAGAGTTTTGTCTACTTTGTCTACTTTATCTCTTTTAAAGTGGTTTTCCAATAGATAGAGGACAAGCGAACATACCACGATCTTGGTGCTTGTTTGAGCCCGTAAAGAGCTTTGTCAAGTTTGAGTAACATGTATTTTCCTTCTTGTGTTCAAAACCTGGAGGTTGCTCAACATACACTTACTCTTTGACGTACCCATTTAGGAAGGCACTCTTGATTTCAAGTTGGAAGAGTTTGATTCCTTTGTGTGCAGCAAATGCAATTAGTAATCTGATAGATTCCATCCTTGCTACTGGAGCAAAGGTTTCTTGGAAGTCTATTCCTCTTGTTGACAATATCCTTGAGCCACCAGACGAGCTTTGTTCCTGACAACTTCTCCCATTTCATTTAGCTTGTTTCTAAAGACCCATTTTATGCCAAGTACTCCTTGATGAGTAGGACTGTTAACCCAAAATTCAACCCCCCTAGTAGTCTCAAAGGCATACGTGTTACAAAGGGCAAAATGGTCAAAGTGCACCAATGCAGGATTTTCCAGGACATTTTCGGGATTTTCTATTTTCATATGACTTGTACATCATCACCAAACAATTCCAAATATCGTAGTCATTATGAAAGGTATTTCATGATTTTCTGATAATATTTATTCTGGAAATTTAGCTTTTAATTCATATTATAAGCTAATTTCTTTAATTAACACATGAAATAACCTCAAAATAGAAATAATAAAAGGTTTCCAAAATTAAAATAAAATTGTCACATGGTTAGCATGACTACATACGGTCATAAACCTGAAATTATTTATTTGGAACCTTGTCCAAAATTTAAAAGAGAAATTCAATCATTTTTGCAATGTTCTCTCTCCTATGGAAAATACCGAATCAAAACAAAACGTCATGAAATTTTAACACAAGATAGAGGATGATTATTAAAGACTAATGCCGTTGGAATTTCGTTATTTCACAATTTTAATAGTTATGAATTATGGGAGATTCCAGATTGTGAGATTTTTATCTAATCGGTTATTTATCAAAATAACCCGATTCCAACTCTAAAAATTCTTAAAATTCATCCTTTACCTTCAGTTAAAATTTCATAATTTTTATCGGCCTGCATCATATTTTAAAAAATCAGATTCCCTTAGAGCACAAAATCAGGGTTTTAGATAAAAATCTTGTTCTATCAACATGGCCTTGCTCTTTCTATAAAGGACCTTCCAAAAACGACCTAGGGCAGAGGAGATCATCCCCAAAGTCAGAGAACTCAGCCGTCAACCTACTTCCAACTTTTTTGCAACCCCGAGCCTCGAATCTATACCGAAATCATCCCGAAATCACCAAAAAAACACATTCCTTCTTCTCCCATTGAGATTCCTAGCACCAAAACACAAAAAATACAGAAGCAAACCGTGGCTAACAATACAAGGAGAAGGAGCCGAAGATTGGGTCAAAGTCGAACCGGATTGGCCATCAACGAAGCTCTCGAAGATTCCCGACGTGAAGAACAATCAAATCCCGAAGTCAAAATAGGTTGCAATTTGACTTCCTTAACCCTCTGATCAGAATACACTTATGTGTGAAATTTCTCGAATTGACTTTTTATTGCTTCTGAATTAAGGTTTGTTTGTGTTTCTGTCTAAATAACTTGTTAACTAACTTCGTATAATTTTGACTTCAATTGGAATTCTTCATCACTAACGTTTGTACATACTTCAGGTTACACACCCATAAAATTTGAGCCAAAAACACCTTCGGGAACAGCCTCAACGCCGAGCCGTCCGAGGGCGGTCCGCACCCACGGACGTCATGTCCGGGGTCCCGGACTCCCTGTCTGTTAAGCCCGGACGCCCACGGACGGCGGCGGGATTTTAAAATTCAAAATTTAGGTTTTCAATAATGTGGGCCCACGGACAGCCTGTCCGTGGCCCCGGACTTTGCAAATTTTGTTTTCCTTTAAATTTCGACTCTTCTGTATAATTAGGTTAACTGGGGTCCGTGGTCTCGGACATGGGGTCCGTGGCTACGGACGTAAGCAAATTCGACCTAATTCTGCCTCCGAAACCCTAGTTTAGGTAGCTTTTAAGTTCACTTTAACTTTCTGTCAAAAAATGCTAAAAAAAACACAAAAAAGCAGAAGCTCGCGCACTTAGGTTAAAACGACTCGTAATAAGCCGTAAATAAACCAAGTAGAGGAAAAACGACCTAGGAAGGGTAATGAAAGTAATTGAACCCTAAATAAGTCGAATATCAAGCCCCCGAACCCGAACTCTCCTTTCCTAATTTGATCTAGGTTAAAATTAGGTGGCGACTCATAATAGGTTCCAGTGCGCTAGCTTAGGTTAATAATTATGTTTTTATGACATAGTTATTAATCTTAGGTTATAAGTGGACCTAAAACCCGACTAGATCCCAATCAACTTAATCCACATAGGATAGGGTTTTAAAATCGAGGCTCACAGACTGGCGACTCTGCTGGGGACTAAACTTCTTAATTAACTTGTTAATTTTAAGAAAGAGGGCTTAACTCGAAAAATGTTTATTTTATGGCTTTATTACTTGTTTGTTACTTTTGTGCGCATTTAATTTTCTGCACCTTTGCATTCATATGAGCGAGGGTCCACCTAAACCGATTTCATCCCGGGACCCGTTTGAGGGTCCCCTGTCAGGGACTCACACCTTTTAGGTGATGTGAATAAGCGGGGGAAAAGAGGAGGATGTGTCTAACCACATCCCCTTAATACCTGGGCCTTAGCCCCAAGCGTTTCCTGGCAGTGTCCTTACCTACCCATTGTTTGGTCAGTCCAGACCCAATCGTAGACGCACACCCAGGTGATGTGAAAAAAGTGGGGAAAGCCAAAGAGAATAGGTGCAAGCCCTATTCCTTTGTGGCGACCTGGGCCATGCCCCAGCACCTCTCCGGATCGATCCTACCCGGTTTTGATTTTAACGTCGGTGAGGACATGTTGAATTTGTGTGGGCCTGTGTTACCATGTATGATCAGCCCACTACCCAGCCTAGAAATTGATAGGAACTTTTCCTACATCAACTCAGCCCAACCCGATATCGCGACTTTTATTGCTCGCGCGGCCAAAAGGCCTTGCTTGATTAGAATGTGTGAGTTATTTGTTCGGGCTTCGGCCCAAAAGCTTAGACTTAGGTGATTTCTCTTCTGGCCCAATTTGAAGTATCCAATTAGTTTTAGGCCCATAAAAAAGGAATCCACTAGCTTGAAATAACTCACAAGTCCTGAAAATAAAGATTTTTTTTCGCTTAGCAACCATCTTCTCTGCCCAAAGAAAGTTAGGCCATTTTGTGATTAGGGACCATTCCAGCCCATTGCTTTACTCTAGCCCAAACGCACTCCAAGCCTAAGGCTCATTTAGTCTAGGTAGAACTTTTTATCCGCGGGCCCTAGCCCAAACCCTAGATCTAGTGTCACCTCTCAAGCCCAATCTCAAAGCCATCTATTCCAGGTCTCAGTCCAAATTCCAATTCGCAGTCGTCTGAAAATACTCCGGCCCCAACACCTCATTTTCTGGTTATCTTAGCCCATTTGCATTCAGTCCAGCCTGTTCCGGTGAGTGTCATTCTCACCTTAGTTCATTCAGCCACTTCTTGTTAGCTAATAATGGACGCCTTGGAAACAGGTAGGCCGAATCACAAGCATGGCAGAAGGAGGAAGTCCAATCAATACGGATGCCCAGTTAGCCGTAGAATTCAATGGGATGCTGAAAAAGATTGAGCGCATGGAGAAGGCCAACAAGCCAGCCGGTTTCGACTACTTTTCCACTGGACTGTATCCCGAGGTTGATCTCCCTCCAAAGTTGAAATTGCCAACACTTCCTCTATCAAAGGTTCCTCCGACCCACAGCTTCATTTGGCAATGTTCGATAGAGAAATGTCTATCCTTATGCTGAGCGATATGCAGAAGGCCAAGGTGTTTGCTCGCTATCTTGATGAGACTCCTCAGCGTTGGTACATAACTCGAAGGATGAATACCAAGACCTACGAGGAGGTCTGTGAAGCTTTTTTGCATCATTTTGGGTACGCCAGGAGTTTCGGAGTCACCAGGGCTGATCTTGCAAGCACACGACAAACAAAAGGTGAATCAATGTCCGACTTCATCAGCGTTGGAGGATGAAGGCAGCGCTATGCTCACAAAGATGGACGAACAGGAGCAAATCCGAACGGTAATTGAGAATATGCAGAAGCAATACAATGACAAGCTGAAATTCACATACTTTCCTAATTTCGACTTACTGATGGGACAAGTTGGTGTCCTAGAGGAATTGGTCCATAAGGGAGAATTAAAGCTTGGGGACTCAGAAAACACCGGGAATGGTTCAAGGACAGCAGCTTGCATCCAAAGAGAACCAGGCAGCATGAGGTAAACACCGTTCGACGGTTAAAGGAGTCAGGTAGGGCCATTGGAGCATCAGAGCCACCTAGAAAGAAACTCCGTCAGAGAGAGTTCACAGACATTGGCCAACCGTTGAGCCAGGCTTTAAAAAGGCTCCTGGAGCGAAACATACTACAACCTCTCACCCCCCGGCCTGGGGTCCCTCAGAAAGGAAGGAATCTAAGTCAGTTTTGCCAGTACCACCAATTACCCGGTCACGACACTGATGATTGCAAGGCTTTGAGGCACACGATCCAGGACCTCTTTGACCAAGGATTTCAATGCGACGGTATTTAGGAGAATGTTTTTGTTAGAAATCACTTTAAATTCACAGTTCTTAGTTTAGACTTTAGAATATTTCGTTTCCATTCTGTTTTCCTTTTTAGTATACTTTGAGTAGCTTTTCGATGTATGTACTCAGTATTGTTCAATTTATTTGCCATTAATAAAGCTTCTTCATCCTTCACATCTTTAAGAAAGTCATGTACAAATGTTTCATAATAAAATGCTTTTTCTCTAACAAAACAAAAAAATGGTTTGAGTATGTCTTCTGATAAAGGCACATGAAACAATCATCTTCTGGCAATAGAACAAGACGAGTCGTCTTTTTGCTTCCAAAAGGGTGAACATGTCCGTCCAAACACTGTCACAAAACATCCAAAACAATCCACAAAGCGGTCCAAACTCTACATCTGTTTAAGTGTTGTCATAAACCCCTAATCGATACTGGGGGCAATCTGAGCTCGGGATCGCCGCCTTTAATCTTTCGTTTAAGCGTGCGAACTAGTCTCTGAGTGAAATTCACGAGAGTGTCTTGAGCGGAAAAACCATGAGTGAACGAGCGTGTCATTTTTACATGACTCTAGTGAGACCACATTCAAAGGTAAGGTAAACGGCATAACTCCAACCGAAGGAGATATTTTGTAAATTTACGCTTAGACCTTTGAAAAGTAACAATGAACGGATACACAACTATTAGGGATGACGAAGCACCTAGGTACAGCACCACACAGCCAAAAAGCTTGTGAACCCTGACATTACACCCTAGGCACCCCCGCTGAGCCTTTCATGTATGACCTCTTTTACAACACTACAAGCTCCACAAATAAGCCAGCCAATGATGAATAACCGATCCGGTGACCAAAGGAAGCAAGGAGCCCCGACTTCCGAACAACAACTTCACAAGTCCAAGGAAGCGAAACTGCTACCAGCATGACGAAACGATCCGCAAATGGTCCCAAAGTGACACAGGATCCAAGTGAGCTCACATGGAAAAAATAGCTCTCAAAGTTCAAAACCGGGAAACACAAGAACCCCGAAGAAAAAGATTCAAAGAAAGGCAAACCTGAAAAGCCTCAAAGAAGTCCAAAATTGGAAGAAAGAGAGAAGGTGCAAGGAACAATTCAAAAGTCCCATGTTCCAAGCTCACAAGCGAAGTCAACACGAAGTAGCCAAACGACTTCAAGACAAGGAAGATGAATCTGAGAGAAGACGCAAGTTGCAGCTTTGGTCACCCATTTAAGCTCCATATACCTCAAATATCCCTCCATGGTCCTGTTGTCTTTCATCACACCCTATGGCCACGTTATAAGCTTTAAAGACTTCGGACTTGATAGTTGTGTGTCCAATCACGTGAAAGTAACAGATCAAATGCGTAAATCCATCAAATATCGAATTCAATGGTCTAGAAGTTATGACCATGAGCGAGAAATGAGTGCAAACGCCAACCACGTCGAGTGTAGGTTAGGAAGCACCACATCAAAGCATAAGCCTCGACCCTGTGAGGATGAGACTTGTTCGCACGTTTAATCAAAGAAAATACTGGGGGCAATCGATCGTTCTGATCGATTGCCATGAATTCTAGCTCAGATTGTCTTAAAATACTGGGGGCAATTGTTAGTTCCAACAATTGCTATGAAGCACCAATCGCAACTCAAACATTAAGCACCACCATCACACAACGGCCCCATATAAGCCTTTACCTCCACATCATACCACACAGGCCCACATGAGCCCTTACCTCCACATAAATTCCATGGCCCTTCATAAGCCTTGGTCACCACTCAAGACATCTCCACGTCAAACATCACACCACACCAGTGGCATGTTCATCTCCTAGGAGATAAATTACGAATCTGAAATCTTTAGTCAGGAAATAATTTCACTTTCCTTTTCAGTAGACAGAATTTTCTTTAAATATTGCCATGTTTGCACCTCTTTCAGCAACTTCTTGTCCTGGACAATTTTCCATCAAACACTTCGGTTTCATAAATCTCATCATGGCCATGTTTGGCATATTTCTAGCAATTTCTTACTTTGGACAATTTTCAGTCTTTTCAAGCACTTCAATTTCATTTTGCAATACCCACGTAAACCTCTTCATTTTCATGTTTGGAACTTTGACAATTTGCTTTTTGCCACAATCATTTGCATAAAACATACTTCACATCTTTGCATCATCAAACATACTGCATTCCTCAATTAGCCTAGTTAAGAGTAGAATGGATCTCGGTCTCCATAAGCAACCGAGTAGAACGGATCTCAGTCTCCATAAGCAACTGAGTTAGACGGATCTCGGTCTCCATAAGCAACCGAGTAGAACGGATCTCAGTCTCCATAAGCAACTGAGTTAGATGGATCTCGGTCTCCATAAGCAACCGAGTAGAACGGATCTCAGTCTCCATAAGCAACTGAGTTAGATGGATCTCGGTCTCCATAAGCAACCGAGTTAGATGGGTCTCGGTCTCCATAAGCAACCGAGCAGAACGGATCTCAGTCTCCATAAGCAACTGAGTTAGATGGATCTCGGTCTCCATAAGCAACCGAGTTAGGTGGGTCTCGGTCTCCATAAGCAACCGAGCAGAACGGATCTCAGTCTCCATAAGCAACTGAGTTAGATGGATCTCGGTCTCCATAAGCAACCGAGTTAGGTGGGTCTCGGTCTCCATAAGCAACCGAGTTAGGATGGGTTTCACCTCCAAACCTTAGGCACACATAAGTCCTATCACCACAAAAAAAAAAAACCTTAGGCACCCATAAGACCTACCCTACATTCAACCATTTCACACCCATACCTTTCAACCATTTCAGGCACCCATAAGACCTCCCTTACATTCATTCACTTTAGGCTCGTCATAAGACCTAGAATCATCCCTTTAGGCTCGTAGTAAGACCTAGCACCACTCCCTAGTTTACCTGCTTCCATTAAAAACATTGCATCATTTTCACCATTTTTAGGTAGTCAACGCCTTAGAATAGCTTGACATCATTTTCATCACTTTAGGTAGTCAACCCTTAGAATAGCTTGACATCATTTTCATCACTTTAGGTAGTCAGCGCCTTAGAATAGCTCAACAACATATCATCATTTCAGGTAGTTGGCGCCTTCGAATAGTTCAACAACATCTCCTTCTCCTTTAGGTAGTCAGCGCCTTCGAATAGCTCGGCACAACCCACTAGATTTCAAACGGCATACGAGGTCTTTTAGGATCAAAAATTTTGGGGTATCACTCAAGCATCAACTAGTCTTTTCATCTTCATTACAAAGCCTAGTTGACGGGGGGCAATCTGTTATACCCAAAATTTCAACCCCCCTAGTAGTCTCAAAGGCATACGTGTTACAAAGGGCAAAATGGTCAAAGTGCACCAATGCAGGATTTTCCAGGGACATTTCGGGATTTTCTATTTTCATATGACTTGTACATCATCACCAAACAATTCCAAATATCGTAGTCATTATGAAAGGTATTTCATGATTTTCTGATAATATTTATTCTGGAAATTTAGCTTTTAATTCATATTATAAGCTAATTTCTTTAATTAACACATGAAATAACCTCAAAATAGAAATAATAAAAGGTTTCCAAAATTAAAATAAAATTGTCACATGGTTAGCATGACTACATACAGTCATAAACCTGAAATTATTTTATTTGGAACCTTGTCCCAAAATTTAAAAGAGAAATTCAATCATTTTTGCAATTTTCTCTCTCCTATGGAAAATACCGAAATCAAAACAAAACGTCATGAAATTTTAACACAAGATAGAGGATGATTATTAAAGACTAATGCCGTTGGAATTTCGTTATTTCAACTTTCCAATAATAAGTTATGAATTATGGGAGATTCCAGATTGTGAGATTTTTATCTAATCGGTTATTTATCAAAATAACCCGATTCCAACTCTAAAAATTCTTAAAATTCATCCTTTACCTTCAGTTAAAATTTCATAATTTTTATCGGCCTGCATCATATTTTAAAAAATCAGATTCCCTTAGAGCACAAAATCAGGGTTTTAGATAAAAATCTTGTTCTATCAACATGGCCTTGTTCTTTCTATAAAAGGACCTTCCAAAAACGACCTAGGGCAGAGGAGATCATCCCCAAAGTCAGAGAACTCAGCCGTCAACCTACTTCCAACGTTTTTGCAACCCCGAGCCTCGAATCTATACCGAAATCATCCCGAAATCACCAAAAAACACATTCCTTCTTCTCCCATTGAGATTCCTAGCACCAAAACACAAAAAATACAGAAGCAAACCGTGGCTAACAATACAAGGAAGAAGGAGCCAGAAGCTTGGGTCAAAGTCGAACCGGATTGGCCATCAACGAAGCTCTCGAAGATTCCCGACGTGAAAGAACAATCAAATCCCGAAGTCAAAATAGGTTGGAATTTGACTTCCTTAACCCCTCTGATCAGAATACACTTATGTGTGAAATTTCTAATCGAATTGACTTTTTATTGCTTCTGAATTAAGGTTTGTTTGTGTTTCTGTCTAATAACTTGTTAACTAAGTTTCGTATTAATTTTGACTTCAAATTGAATTCTTTCAATCACTAACGTCTTGTACATCTTCAGGTTACACACCCATAAAATTTGAGCCAAAAACACCTTCGGGAACAGCCTCAACGCCGCCGTCCGAGGGCGGTCCGCACCCACGGACGTCATGTCCGGGTCCCGGACTCCCTGTCTAAGCCCGGACGCCCACGGACGGCGGCGGGATTTTAAAAATTCAAAATTTAGGTTTTCTAATAATGTCCGGGCCCACGGACAGCCTGTCCGTGGCCCCGGACTTTGCAAATTTTTGTTTTCCTTTAAATTTCGACTCTTCTGTATAATTAGGTTAACTGGGGTCCGTGGTCTCGGACATGGGGTCCGTGGCTACGGACGTAAGCAAAATTCGACCTAATTCTGCCTCCGAAACCCTAGTTTAGGTAGCTTTTAAGTTCACTTTAACTTTCTGTCAAAAAATGCTAAAAAACACAAAAAAGCAGAAGCTCGCGCACTTAGGTTAAAACGACTCGTAATAAGCCGTAATAAACCAAGTAGAGGAAAAACGACCTAGGAAGGGTAATGAAAGTAATTGAACCCTAAATAAGTCGAATATCAAGCCCCCGAACCCGAACTCTCCTTTCCTAATTTGATCTAGGTTAAAATTAGGTGGCGACTCATAATAGGTTCCAGTGAGCTAGCTTAGGTTTTAATAATTATTGTTTTTATGACATAGTTATTAATCTTAGGTTATAAGTGGACCTAAAACCCGACTAGATCCCAATCAACTTAATCCACATAGGATAGGGTTTAAAAGAGGCTCACAAGGACGAGGCACAAGATGGAAGACTTTGCATCTTTCTAACTGGTTTAGTTCTTCTTGCATTGCATTTATCTAGTCTGAATCTCGAAGAGCTTCCTTGATGTTCTTGGGCTCGATGGGTGAGACTGTCTTTGAGAAGGCTAGAAGATCTCGAGTTTGTGCTCTTATCTGAGTTCCTTTGGATATGTCTGATATGATATTCTCCAATGGATGATTTTTGTACAAGGCACGAGATTGATGAATGGTTGATGGAGAGAGAGGTCTTCGACATCATTGTTTCCTTCATCGACCTGTTGTTGACCTGTCGGGCAAGTTTTCTTCAGTCGGTGATTCATCTTTGGGATTATCTATATGATCCTGATTAGCTAGATTGAATCCAAGTTCTTTATCTTCATCAGATTCCTTGACCTTATGTACGTCAGCCTCATCAAAGACTACGTGCACACTTTCCTCCACCTTCAGTTCCTTTTGTTGTATACTTGTATGCCCGGCTTCTTTCAGAGTATCCAAGGAAGATGACCACATCACTTCTGGCATCAAACTTTCCAAGGGGACTCTTTTCATTGTTGTGGACATAACATTTACAAACGAATGTCGTGAAGTGACTTATGTTTGGTATTCTTCCCTTGATTAACTCATAGGGAGTTTTGTTGAGGATAGGTCGTATGAGCGTTCTATTTGTGATGTTGCATGCAGTCGCCACCGCTTCTTCCCAGAAGACCTGAGGAAGACTGCTCCCCAATAGCATGGCCCTGGCTACCTCTTGTAGTGTTCAGTTCTTTCGCTCAACTACCCCATTCTGTTGGGGTGTTCTTGGTCCTAAATATATGTAACTAATCCCATGTTGTTTTCATATATCCATAAATTGTTGATTCTCAAACTCTGACCCATGATCACACCGAAGAGTTTTGATCTAGAGATTGAGTTGTACTTGGACTTTTCCTGCAAAGGCTTGAATTTTCTAAAAGACTTCATCTTTGGAAGCATTAAAGAGTGTCCAAACAAACCGTGAGTAATCATCAAAATTACAAAAACATATACCAATTTCCTCCAAAGCTTTTGCTCATAGGTCCATATAAGTCCATGTGAAGTAATTCAAGTGGCTTGGATGTACTAAGTTCTTTGATTTAAAAGAAGTCTTAGTCTATCTACTTCTAACACAAGCATCACAAAGATTGGTCTCAGATTCTTTAATCTCAGGAGACCTCTTGCCAACTGTTTATTGACAAGTTTTCTTAGTAAAGAAGTGCAACATGCCCTAGTCTTCTGTGCCATAGTGTAGAGTCATCTATTGAAGCAGTCAAGCATGGAAGATTTGGACTGTCAATATCCACTAAGCTTGTACGTAAACATTTTTCCACCTTTTTCCCTTTAACAACTCTTTGCCATATTTTGACTTACTATGCTACAATGTGTAGGATAGAAATGAACTAATTTGTCTTTGTCACAAATTCAGAAACACTAAGCAAGTTGAATTTTAAACCATGAACAAGATTTACATTTATCTATGACATAATAAGAAGTAATGCCAACCTTACCTACACCGACGATTTTTCCTTTCTTGTTGTCGCCAAAGGAACGGTTCCTTGGCTTCCTGGCCTGAGTGAGAAGAACTTCTTTGTCTCCTGTCATGTGTTTAGAGCACCCTGTCGATGTACCAGCAGAGGTCCATTCTCATTCGATTCTGCACTTAACACATAGTGGTGTGGGGTTAGGGTCCATAGAAAGATTGGACCCATTTCCACCATTTAATGTTCTAAGATCATTTTGACTGCCCATTTAGTCCTAGTTTCTTGAGTTGTCAATGCCTCATAAAACTCGTTTATATAGTAATTAGATTCATGATGATCAGTGTCTGCATAAGCTGCAGACATCTCTACGACTGGTCTCTGACCGGTATCCAACCTGTCATTTGCTTTCTTCTCCTCATGGGTGTCTTGGAAACAGTACCTATCTTAGAATATTTTTCTTTGATGGAAGCTAGTTCCTTTTCTTTAGTGTTAAGAGCACAATCATTCATCGAATTCTCTGTTCATGCTTCATTTTTTCATGAACTGAGAGAATTTCACTATAATCTCTTTGTAATTTCATGAGTGCCCTCATGAGATTATCTACCTTGCTTTTATCCGAGGTTTTTCTTCAATTTTTTCATTTTCTTCCAAAAGTTCATTGTTTTCAGTTTTCTAATGCCTTTAGCTGATCAACTAATATAAGAGAAAACTTTCTAAGTCCTAGAAGTTCAGCCTTTTGAATTCTCCTTCTAAGTTTAGAATAGTTTACTTATTTTGTTGTTCTCTTCTTCTTCTGATTCTGAGACATCATTTCCGTGTGCCATCAAGCACACTTCTTCAAGGCATAGGTGAGCCTTCTCATCTTTTGAGATGTCGCTGTCTGAGGTTTGATTGTCATCACTCCTTTCAGAATCTCCTCATGCGGCACCGAAGGCTTCCTTCTTTGGTCCTTTGTTGAATGATCATCGGACAGGCTTCTTGACCCTGTCGTTGTCCTCCCTCGTGATCGCAGGGCAGTCTTTGATATGATGTCCGCGTTTTGAACACCCAAACACTTGTCATTGCTCTTCCTCTGATCATCCGACTCCTTGGACTCCTTGCCTTTCCTCATTTTATTTCTTATGAACTTTTGAACGTACCTCTTAGCATAGAAGACCATTTCATCATTGTCGTCTCCTCACTGGGCCTTTCATTTTTAGCTACTTGAAGGTTATGCTTTTACCTCTATCTCTTGATGCCTTTCTGAGTTCCTGTGTTGTAGTTTTAACTCAAAAGCCATTAGAGATCATAGCATGTCTGCCAGAGACATTTTGAAGAGAACATGCACTTCTTGCATGACATTGACTTTGGTGTCGAAGGAGGTAGGAAGAGGTCTGAGGAACTTCCGAATTTGATCCTCGTTAGAGATAGTTCTTCCAAGCACCACCATTTCGTTGATCAGCTTAGTGAACCTTGTATGCATTTCAGAAATGCTATCCTTTTCTTCCATCTTGAATAGCTCCTAGTGAGTGAGCAACAACTCAATGCGAGTCTTTTTTATCTCACCATTCCATTCATAGGTGACCTCAAGAGTTTTCCAAATCTCTTGGGCTGTTTCAGTTGAAGCAATTTTGGAGTATTGCTCAGGTAGTAGTGCACAATGAAGTATTCTTATAGCTCGAGCGTTGAATACCAGCTTTTTGATTTGATTATCCGTCATGCTGCCGATAGATATGTCTTGTCCTTGAGGATCATGGAAGGTGTCACTAGTAGAAAAAACGTCATTTAGGACGCTATTTTATAGGATGGTTATTTATAAAATGTCATATAAAATCTTTTAGTATGATGGTTTGTTGAATTAGCGTCTTATATAACTGTTGTAAAAAAAACTTATTTATAATATAGAACGGAGTAAAGTAACCGACCTATATTTACTATAATTTTATAGGATAGTTGATCAAATAAACCATCCTATATAATATAAATACGATGGTTTTCAAACAGACCCGTCTTATATAAACTATTTAATACGGTTACCAATACTCTCTGTCATATATCATGGTGTTTACTTATATTGAAAACTACAGATCTTTAAACGTGGCGTTTTATTCCTTTCTTTCTTTTTTTGAACCTCAAAACACTGTGTTTGATTCATAAAAGTCCTACACGCCCGAAATTTTCACTTACATAAAAAAACCATTCTCGCGCGTATATCAGTCTTCCTCCCACGTTCGTCCACAGTACTCTTTTCATGCTCAAACAAGAAAAATAGTGCTACTGATGAGCTTCGTTCTTCGTCGCGCTGCTGTATACGGTTCAAGTGCATGCGATTTCTTTGGGATGCTTTGATTGATATCTTCTAACTTCTAAGCAATTTGTCGTTCTTTTTGTTGCTGCTGGTGCACTCGCTTAATTGCTAATTAGCAAAATGTGGGTTTATGGGTCCAAGATTGGTTGACCTTAAGTTCTATATTATTTCTAAATTGTGTACGTGGGTTCTCCAACCAACATTCTTTGAATTTATTTTTCTTTAATTTTTTAATATTAATTTATTCATAATAATTTGTGTCTTTTTGCTATTAATTTCACAGCCCTAGAGTTGCGTACGTGGTGTTGTACGAGGTAAGTTGGGTAAGCTTGCCCTCTTTGGACAGATTTTTTTAAGAATATGTTACTGTTGTAACCGAAGACTTCCTCTCATTTGATTTTTCTAAGAATGTTTTACGGTCTTAAATTATTGTTCTTGAGTACAACCTATGAAGGCATTAAAATTAGAAGTCATCTTGAAGGTGCAATTTTTCAGAAATTAATTTCTAGTGTCAAGCTAAAAAATTTTGTATGTCTTTGTCAAACTGAGAGAGTTGTAGTCGACAGAATCAGAAAAGGAATGTGTATATTGACAATAGGGTTGGCGAGAGGAAGAAGAGAACCTTCGCCCCTTTTACAATGTATGTGTATTCTATACAGTGAGTATGTAATATCTAACTGACTATCTAACTATATATAAAGGAGATTTGACAGACAACGAGTTACACGTATTACTGTATTACATATAACATAGACGTTACATATAATAACAGAGAGGAGTAATAATAGAGAATATAATATGCTCTAATACACCCCCTCAAGACTTAATTTGGGTATCAAATTGAAGTCTTGTTGTTGAAGAAGACATGCCGAGGTTGGGTAGGATATCTCGATAAGCCTTTCCAGTGAGAGGCTTGGTGAGAATGTCGGCCAACTGTCTGGAACTCTGGATATGTTGAACTTGTATTAGTCCTCCTTGGATCTGGTCTCATACAAAATGGCAATCCAGCTCAACATGTTTCGTTCTTTCACGTAAGACTGGATTTTTGTGAATGGCAGCCATGTTGTCACACTTCAGGTGGAATGGGCTTGCCACTCTTGACTTCCAGCTCATCTAAGAGGTGTGTCATCCAGCTCAGCTCAGTGGTAACTTGTCTCATGGCTCTGTATTCGGCTTCATCTGAGGAGAGAGCTATGGAGACTTGCTTCTTGGACTTCTAGCTTAGGAGTGAGTCACCTAGAAGGATGACATAACCTGAAACAGATTTTCTAGTTATGGGGCATGAAGCCCATCAGAATCACAAAAGGCTGTCAAGTCTAGATTACTGTTTTTATTGAAACAAAGACCAAAACCAAGTGTGCCTTCGATGTAAGACAAGGTGTGGTAAGCAGCATTCAGATGTACATTAGTTGGTTGTTGGCAGAATTGACTCAAAAACTGAACACTATATGATAAATCTGGACAGTATTGGTAAGAAACATTAACATCCCTATTAAGCTTCTATACTGTTGGGTCTTCAAGGTAGGCTCCAATGTGTTTTTCCAGTTTCTGGTTCAGTTGCAGTGGGGAAACTGAAGGTCTGTAGTCCTCCATGTTATAATCTGAAAGAATCTGCTTTGCATACTTGTATTGAGTCATAATCAAACTGTTAGTTGATTCAGCAAATTCCATACCCAGAAAATATGACAGTTTTCCCAAATCTTTGATCTTAAACTCTTGGTGAAGTTTCTGTTTAGATTTTTGATTTCAGGGGTGTAGTTTCGTGTTATGATAATATCATAAGCATATACACCAACAAAGGTGTACTCTGTTCAGTTTTTTTTTGAACAGGGAGTAATCGTTTTTGGATTGTTTGTAGCCTAGGTTTTTAAGGAAGTTTGCAAGTTTATCATACCATTGTCTTGAGACCTGTTTGAGGCCATACAGTGATTTATGTAGCTTACAAACTTTGTTTTTACCAGAAACTACAAGACCTTGAGGAATATGCATGTAAACGTCTTCCTTCAAATCCCCATGAAGGAAGGCATTGTTAACATCCAATTGGTCAATAGTCCATCCCCTTTTTGTGGCTATGATTAAAGCTCTCACTGTTATTAGTTTCACGACTGGAGAGAAGGTTTCTTCATAATCGAAACTTTATCTCTGTGTGAAACCCCTAACAACAAGCCGGGCTTTAAATCTCTAGGCTGCCATCAGCCCTAAGTTTTGTCTTGCAAACCCATTTACAAGTGATGGGTTTTCTTCCCATGAGGGAGGTCTACTATGGACCATGTTTTGTTATCTTTTAGTGCTTGGAATTCAAGGTTCATAGCTTCAGTCCATCTAGATCTTTTCTACTAGCTTCTTCAAAGTTTATAGGTTCCTTGAAGGATTGGGCCTGATCTAGAATTCTATTGGAGAAGTGGGTGAGAGAAAAAGAAGTAACAGTTTTCTTAGGGATGATGTTGGTGAGACTATTTACGGGAAGAGAGTTGTGAGATAGGAGGTTTCAGAGAAGGTCTCTGTTGTGCAATTGTTTTCATGAAAGGGTTCATTATGGTTATTAGAGATGCAGACATAGTCTTGCAATCTAGCTGGGGTTTTATGAATTCTGGTCTACCTTCTAGGCTGAAAATTTTCTTCTGTCCTAGTGGGACTGGTGAGACTGGTGAGTTCAGTTGCATCGGGAATTTGGGCAGAAGGATCATCTAGGATCTGTTCAGTTTGAGGAATGGGATATGCAGTCTGTGGAGGTTCAGAATCATCTTTATCTGTTGTAGTATTAGGGGATTTTGGATTGTTTTCTACTGTAGGATGTTCAAGGTTGTTTCTGCTTGTTGAAAGAAAGGGGATATGTTGGTTTGGCCTGGGATCATGAAATTCTTATGGGCTGTTTGGGAATAGATCAGTGATGTCATCTGGCTTGGACTTGTTTTTGAAACTCTTATCGTGCCACACTTCTTGCCATTCTTTGTTTTGTAAAGGAAAAATGTTTTCAAAAAAGGTGACATCTCTACTGACTTTTATTTGACTTGTTTCTATATTAAGGATTAAATAACCCTTAGTATTGGAACAGTTTCCTAGATAAACACCAGTTGTGGATCTAGGATCTAGTTTTCCTCTGTTTGGAGAGCATTTGTGGTAAAGCTTAGGCATCCAAAGTTTTTAACACAGGGTGTAATCAGAAGGACAGTTGTATAATTTTTCAAAAGGGGTAAGAGGAGCTATGGATTTTGAGGGAATTCTATTGATAATGAATGTGGCATGGTTTAAGGCAAAACCCCAAAAGTTAGGTCCTAAACCTGATTGAAAAATAAAGGATCTAGTAACATCCATAATGTGACCTTGCTTTCTCTCAACCACCCCATTTTGTTGGGGTGTATGAGGGCAGGTCTTTTGATGGATGATACCCTTTTTCTTAAAAAAATTCAATTCCCTCCAAAGAGCAGCCTAATTCTTTGGCATTGTCGGACCTTATTACTTTAACTTTTTTTTTTCAAACTGTGTTTCAATGAGTTGAATAAAATCTTTTACAAACTTAAAGCTTCAGATTTATTTCTAAGAAGTCTAACCCAGGAACCTCTTGTGAAATCATCAACTATGGTAAGAAAATATCGATGTCCCACTTAGTCTCCTAAAGACATAAGCGAGTTGTGAGAAAAATTAGATCTAGGCTTAGATTTTGTTTTTCCATTACTATTTTTACTCGCCTTTGACTATCTGTTTCAAAGTATCAATGAAAATGCAACTGATTATAGTTACTTGAATGCTTATGATGGGTACGAAATAATTTATTGTCTTGGCTGCTCTTCTTCCTTGATTAAAAATTACAAAATGATCTGAGATATTTAGTCCTATCCATTCCACTAATCCAATCTCTGAACTTGACACCTAAAAAGCCTACAAACATAGCCCACAAGACGTAGCACCTCATTAAATGCCACTCACCGATCAATCGTTGAGCATACCCAAAGTGTCTATAAAACTTGCTCACTCATTTTACCACTCAAAATCATCTCACAAAATGGCTCAATATCCACAAAGCTCATCCAACTCAAATGAGCAAACCATTCACAAGTTTATGACCACCAAACACCCAAAGAAATACGTTGCCCAAAGCTATCTTCAACCAGACTCCGACTCCCTTACAGCTTGGTCTGTCACCTCAAGTATCACTCTATCACAATCACGTTCTCCACACTGCATGGAGTTCTCCATATATTCTGATGAGTCTGACCTTTCTACCACAATTGAATCACCTTTGATTAACCCAACCAAAGCCAAACCTTCTTGGATCAAAGTCGGTTTTTCGGAGGAAGAGCCTACTTGCTCAGAGGATTATGAATGGGATCCTCAACTACGTCACTCCATCTAGATTATCTTGATCATATTTTTTATTTTGTAATCTATGGAATGTCATGGCCTTTACAACATCTTACGCGGTGTAGTTACTCCCTATTTTACTGTATGACAAAGGGGGAAAGAAAAGTTATATGTACTTGTAAGAGTACCTGTGAGACTATGTCTATCGTCCTTGTATTATGGATCATCTGAATGAAACTTTATCTATGATATAACATAAAAGTTGTCACTTATGCCATCATTCGTTCAAATTTTTTTATTCTTAAAAACCCTTAATAAACTCAGGGGGAATCCTTCTCAGGGGGAATCTCTCAATTTTTGAATTTCCAAGTACATATGAGTATATAGGTTGCCATCACCAAAAAGGGGGAAATTGTTAAGGCAAGATCCTTTAGTTTTGATGATAGCAAACCTTGTGTTGTCTATCTAATGCGTTTTGCCAAGATTCATGATTTCAGATAGACATGTGAATAAGTGGCTTAGCAAGCAAGGTTGCAAGCGCACTTAAGTCATGAGTGGCTTAGCACTAAGGTTGCAAGCACGCTCAATCCATGACATGTGCTCTACCAGTCGGGCACCTGTCGGCGAGAGCTCCGAAGAACTTCTAGCAAGACACAAGCAGTCAAGAACCACACCATCATATATCTCTTTCATCAGACATTGAACAAGGACCAAACGGATTTAGCAACGTCGACAAACTCACTCAGATTATTCACAACCACACAAGAACTTGCTCATGACAAACACACGACAAAAGGTTTTTCACATTAATGTGTAGAATAACAAGATAAACAAAGGCTATTGAGGAACATCATTACATAGCCGTAATACTTTAGAAGAGATCATTTATGAGCATTAATGAGCCAGACAGGTTCAGACAAGTTGAAGTGTGCAAGTGGTGACCGACCATTGGAGACGCGCTGCCAACTTGCCCATTCACAAGGCAACGCGTGTGCTGGTGGCTCCAGATCAAGTTGGGCAAAGTCTGTTGTAGGGTGTGGATATTATATTCGTAGAAGAATGAGTATTCTACTCTTAGAGTCTACAACTCCTAGGTGTAGACACCAAAAATTCTCACCCCATAAAGCAAATTCCGAAATAATAAGAGGGGTCGTTGCCTTTCTTTTTCAAAACATATTAGCGTGCGTGCTAAGACGAAACCATCATTTTATAATCTTTTTCAAAGCATTTCAGAAAAAAACAATTCTTCAAAAATGAATTTCCATCGACAGTCCAGTTTCAAGGTCGTCCCCTTTTGTTTATTCACTTATTTTACTATCTTATTTTGTTTTGTTTATATTCTATTTATTATTTTATTTTATTTTATTTTTATTCATCTATCCACCTTTTCTTATATTTTATTTTATTCTACTATCAACATTGGTATTTTTATTATCATTTCAGTTCACTTCTATTTAGACATTTTTATTTTCATCTTTCAAACCCAATTCACACTTGGTTGAAGTCTAACCTAGCACAATTCCTTAAACCCACCCTATTTTCAGCCCATGGCTTAAAAAATCCCACATCAAAACCTCACCCATCACCTAAACCCTAGTGCCTTCTGGTTCTTCGATCGGGAGCCAACAGCCGACAATCTATCACATCCTCATTTCTCTCTTCATTGTCATCTTCTAATGATCATCGGATTTTTCAAACCCGAAAAAGAAAAAAAACACAGCACTCTGCTCGTCGAAACCATCACGATAAACACCCTTCTCCATTCTCTTCAAAAACCCAACACCTTCATCTTCTTCTTCTCTGCAAAAAACCCAGCCGACACACAACTAATCACCCATGTCTTATCGTTCTGAAACATTCTTCAATTCAAAGTCCCGAGAATATGTTCCGAAGAAAGAGCCTACTGATTGCGTGCATACTCCAAGAAACCTCCCTCATTTATCTATCTTTACTCAAAAATCGATTTCAAACCCATAGTTCTTCTCGGCATCTCCTTGCTTCCTGTTTTTCTTAGCAGTTGGCATGAATAAATCGACTTCACCGGCAAATGCTCGCTTCTAGCGTCGACATGCTTCCCCCCCCGTCTCTTTGTTCTTCTCTTTATTATTGTTTCTTTGTTTTTTTATATATTATTCTCTGATTACTCGATTTCATCAGCTTTCGTTTTACAATTCATTGTACTTACCAAGTAAATTGCCATGGTGATGGGTCGATGAGGGAAGGCTGGGGTTTATCGGAATTATTTCTCAACCTCGTACCAGTTTTTCTCCATCGTTACTCCCCTTCAATTTCTCTAGTTTTCTAAACCAGTTTGACTTCTTCATTATACGCTAGTCTGCAATAAGATGAATACCGGACCCTGAAAATGGGTCTACTGGTTCGAAGAATTGCATAAAGCAGGTTTGCAAGTTTGTTTCTGCTCAAATCTCCTCAGATTACTTGGTGTTTTTTTTTCTTTTGAATTATTCGTGAAGCAATCCTGATATCCTGACTTCATAAGCAAGACCCTGCACTTCCGCCCTTGTTCTTCGTTGATTCCAGATGGATCTATGCCGGATTTAAGTTTATCTGGATGATCTGCGTTCACTCTGTTAATCGTTTTGATGTGTCCTCTATTTGTTTGATTTTTGTTCGATTTCTCGCCATATGAACTTCAATAGGGATGGCTACATTCTCGGTTTCGTCGGAATAGTATCCGACGCCCAGTGCCAACCTCTCATGTTACTTTCTTCTCTCTGTTCCTTGCTCCATCACTGGTCTTATATATCACCATCTACAGAGGCTTCGAGAAAAAGCCCATCATGGATCTGATGATTTGTGAAGTCTCGTATGCAGATTTTGTTTGGTCAAAAACAAATATGTACGCTCTCGCTCTCACGCCAAAACGGGAGGTTTTTTTTATTTTATTATTTGATCCCTCTTGCGCATCCCAGTTCCACATCCTTCGTTGAATAACCATTTCTATTTTGCTGGTTGTTGGATTTTGTTTTGCCTTCGTTCAAAAGAGAAGGGCGGAGTGAACTGCCCGCTACCCTCAATTTCTTGCTCCGTTTCAAACATCACACCCTTCTCTTTGATTACGACCCATTTGAGGATATCGTGGGGTTTGAAATTCATTCTGGTTTACAGTGTTAGGCCTCCGGCCTTTGCTCTATATGGATCGAGTTTGTTCGGCTAAATTTGGGTTTTATGTTGTAGTCACTCAGGGTGAATTTCCAACGCGGGCTCATTTCTATCTTGCACTATTTTTTCTGTGCTCATCTCTAATGATTCTAAATGTCTTTCAAGGCTACTCTCAGTGAACCGGCTTCCAGCCTGATGTGTATTATCAGGCGTCGTCTTCCCCTCTCTCTACTTCTCTATTGATTCATTTATACCTGAAACTAATTTGTTTATTTGTCTTGCTGGTTATCACTCTCTGCAGGCTATATCTACCTCTAAGCGAGCCTTCAAATCCCGCATCTGGCATACACTCATTGTTTGTATTCCGTTTTTCATTCTCTTAATTCATACGATCATGCTGGTATATTGACGAGTTTGTTGTGTATATGCGCTTTGCTTACTCTTGAGTCACTAATCGCTCCCACTTGGTACCTACTCCTAAACTGAATGAGCCTATGTTTTTCACCCAAAGCATGCCTCGATAACACTCTGAAAACATGTGTTGGTCCTCCATTGATTGTACTGGCAGTTATTTAGTTTCTGTACTATGAGTACCCAGTTGAATGTGTATGTGTGGTAATAATCATTTTTTTAATGGTGGGATTGACTATCGGTTTGTATCCCTTTGCGTTTGTGTCTGCAAACCGTAGGGTAATAAAAAAAGAAGAGAATTCGTTTGAAGTACTCGTGTCTATGTGCTAATCTTTCCCTCCCGGTATAGGAGAACAGTAGTTAATAAAAGAGCTTCATGTCCTGTTGACGGATAATAATCCTTGGTTTTTAATGGAAACAAACAAAAAATGGTTCCCTAAATTTCGATTAGCGGTTCCCATCAACTTTTTCCTGCCATTCACCATGAATATCTGCTCTTATTTTATTTCTTCATTGTGCATATGTTGATTTGCCTCTATTTCTCATTCTATTAATTGCTTTATTGTTTCTAACTTTTATTAAGCCCTAGTTATCATCCTCTAGGATCCCTTTCACTGACAAAAGAGCTCGGGATAAAATACCGCCCCACATCTAGCGTATTTCTGATTCGTTTCGTGGGGTAGTATTTTCCTATAGCTTCACAAAACATCCAAACCATCCCTGTATATATATAAGAACAAAACCTTTAAAAACACGCCCTTAAGGGTATTGTAGGAAAGCTTAGGATGTGAAACCACCCCACGCCTAACGTATTTTTGATTCGTTTTGTGCGGGTGAGATCCTCCTTTGCTTTCAATTCACCCAATAACAAAGAATAATTCAATTCCAAATTCAACTTGAAGTTCCATATTTCACCTTCAACCCAAATAAAGCCCAACATCAAAAAAAAAAAGAGCCCAAGGCCAAGATTAGGACTGAAAATCATGTCAAGCCCAACATTCAAATTGACAAGTCCACTCAGCCCAATCAAAAATCCATTTCAGCCTAAATCAATAAGGCCCAAAGGTAGCCCAATTTCCAAGGCTCAAATTCAAACCCACTTCAAGGCTCAAGCCCACTCCAAGGCCCAACCCCACTTCGAGGCCCAACCTCATTTCAAGGCCCAAACCCACTTCAAGGCTCAAGCCCACTTCAAGGCCCAACCCCACTTCAGGCTCAAGCTCACTTCAAGGCCTAACCACACTTCAAAACCCAAGGCCCAAACCCATAAAATCAAAGGCCCAAAAGCCCAAGACCAAGATTAGGCCCAAAATCAAGTCTAATCTAGCCACACTCGAACTCAAAAGCCCAAACCGTTTCAAATCTAATTCCAAGGCCCTTCAGGCCCAAAGGCCCATCATCCAAGGCCTAATTCAGCTCATCTTCCAAGGCCCAAATTGGCCCATTTTCACGGTCTAACCCGGCCCGCTTCCGAGGTCCAAACCAGGCCCATTAGCTCAAATTTGGCCTACAACTTCAATTCTGATCCAAAATTGATTTAATTTCAATTCAAATCAAATTCCATTTCATTCAATTCTTAATTTAATTCAATTCAAAATTCATTTCCGTAATTCAATTCATTCAAACTTCAATTCAAAATTCATTTCCACTCAATTCATTCAAAATTCATTCCAATTCAATCTCAATTTTAATTCAATCTTAATTCAAATCGAAACTCATTCAACTCCAATTCAATCTCAATTTCAATTCAATCCCAATTCAAATCAAAATTCATTCCAATTCAATCTCAATTCCAATTCAATCCCAATTCAAATCAAAATTCATTCCAATTCAATCTCAATTTCAATTCAATCCCAATTCAAATCAAAATTCATTCCAATTCAATCTCAATTCAATTCAATCCAATTCAAATCAAATTCATTCAACTCCACTTCACATCGATTTCAATTCATTTCAATTCCATTCCAAATTCCACTACACTTTAAATGTCTCACAGACCCGAGTGTCTCACAGATTTTGTCATCCCAATGATTTGAATGTCTCACAGACCCGAGCATCTCATAGACCCGAGCGTCTCACAGATCCGAGCGTCTCACAGACTTCGACATCTCAAGGTTTCAAGTGTCTCATAGACCCGAGCGTCTCACAGACCTTGATATCTCATACCTCTCATTACATGAACACTTCAAATGTCTCATAGACCCGAGCGTCTCACAGACTAACCTCTCAAACACCTCAAAACCCTCAAAACCTTAAAATCTCCTAATAAAACGTGAACTACGTAAGGTCTGATCTCAACAGGGAGTTGAGTACGTAGGCAACCCACACAGGGTGCGACCCCATTTCAAAAAAAAAAAAACCTTTCCCCCTTCTGAGGTGACTCTCATATCTCTCAAAACTCTCAAACCTTCTTCGGTTCCCACAAATTTCAAACCATCAGACTCCAAGTCTTGTTTATTCACTAAACCCCAGACTTTCCTAGATCTTTATCCTATACTCATCCAAATTCTTCAATTCCCTCTTCTAGGCGTTGGCTTGGCAGAAAAGCTCGCCTCATCCACTCTCTCTCTCCCTCTCTTTTCTCATCCTAATCCTATCCTTTGGCTTTAACTGAATCTCTATAATAAGGTTTTGAAAGAAGGTAATCCCGACAATTGGAGACCGAGGTTTCCTCGGGCACCAATCCGAAGTCGTGGTCGTTGCCACTTCTAAGGGGTGTAACCTAGTGCGAACCCACACAGAATCTTTGGTATGACCAGATAAGTTCTATCCATAGGCAACAAATCACAGAGTCAATTAACGGTTCTTAGAACCCTTCTCCTCCCTTCCTAGTTCCTTAGGTCAAACTCGGTGGCGACTCTAGTCAATTTCCGCCCTTAGGGCATAAGTCCGCGTGGGGCCCATTGAGAGTGGGTGTAGTGCTCACTAGCATTCCCCTTAAGCTTTCTGGGAAAGACGGACGATGTAGGTATTTTGAGGGATGCCAAAATAACGGGTTTTCACCCTCCACAGAATGGCATTTTCTAGGATCTCGACTTCTCAGCCGGACCATATTTAGATAGACCCCCCTCATACCGAAAAATCACCCTCCACACTAGGTTGTTAGTTGGCATCTCAACTAACTTATAAATACATGCTTTAATGTTCCTTGTAACAGTAGCCCTATACAAGAGAAAAGATAGAGATAATATGGGCAAGTGTGGATCAGACTAAGGAGTGTGTGTAAGTGCTACAGAGTTTGTGAGCTAGGGAAGACAGGTTAGAGTATCAATACATTGGGTATTTGATAGGACGACAGGTCGGGGAACGGTCGGTGAACCGTAGGCCGATAGTCAAGAGAGGGTTGACCACTTTAGGGGTAAAGTCGAACTTGTCCCGGGAGTCTGTGTGTGGGGCAAGGGTGGATGAGTGAATTTTGTGTGTGTAAATTCTCAAATCGAAATGTGTTTTCCAGTTTAAAAGTTCTCTCATCTATCAAGTCTTATTAAGAGTCCACGATACATCCGCGACACATCGGGGACGCATCAGGAGCGCTTGCTAGTTTCACCCACCCTCCACATTCTTGGATCGTCAGACTTGATATGAAACTCCATCTTGTTCTTCTAGTGAGTGTAGTTGTCTCAATTGAAGAGTGGTGGTCGATTCTGTGCAGAACCTTCTTCTGCTGCTAGAATGCTTGCATGAGATATCTTGATCGTCTTCCAAAGCAGTTAGCTTTCTAGAAGAGACCCGCTCTGATACCAATTGAAACCAGCAAGCGCTCCTGATGCGTCCCCGACGTGTCGTGGACGTATCGTGGACTATAATAAAACTTGATAGTTTAGGGAGGGACGAGAGATAACTTTAAACTGGAAAACACATTTCGATTGAGAATTTACACACACGAAATTCACTCAACCTCCCTTACCCCACACACGAACTCCCGGGACAGTTTCGACTTTACCCCTAAAGTCGTCAACCCTCTCCTGACTATCGGCCTACGGTTCACTGACCGTTCCCCGACCTGTCATCCTATCAAATACCCAATGTATTGATACTCTTACCCAGTCCTCTCTAGCTCACCAACTCTCTAGCACTTACACACACTCCAAAGTCTAATCCACACTTGCCCAGATTATCTCTATCTTTTTACTCGTACAGGGCTTACTTACATATGGAATAAATGTAAGTATATATACACGGTTGTTAGGATGTAACTACCGTCCTATTAATCCCTAGACTTCTAGGAGTCAACTATAACTTTGATTACTCACATAGCAGCCACACTAGTCTTACAGAGTTTCTTCAACTTGATCTGGAGACTTCAGCTACGTGTCGCCTCCTGGTTGGTCAAGTTGGTGGAAGCCCTCTTGATAGGTCGATCACCACTTGTATGCCCCACTTGCCTGATTCTGTCTAGTTCATTAAATGCTCATAAATGCCCTCTTTTGAATTCATTACGACTATGTAATGATGTTCTTTTATAGCTTTGTTATCTTGTGCATTAATGAACTTCTTCTTTTGTTGCGAGCTTGTGTTGAACAAGTTGCTCTCGTGGATGTATGTGTCTTAACTGAATGTGTCGATCCTTTGCAGTCTTCTGTCTTTGATTTGCATATTTAAGCATAAGAGATATCTTCGTGCGGTGTATGACTGGTTGTCTGTGCTAGAAGTCCTCCAGAGCTCTCGCGTTTGCAACCTTGCGTGCTAAGCCACTCATGACTTAAGTGTACTTGCAACCTTGTGTGCTAAGCCACTTGTTAACCTGTCTATATGAATCATGAATCTTGACAAACACATTAGATAGACAATACAAGGTTTGCTATCATCAAAACTAAAGGATCTTGTCTTAACAGGGTGTACAGCTCTTGATGAACTAGAACCCACAGAAAACACTCGACCTCCACTTGAGCTCCACTGTTTAAGCTCATCACAGTATGACTCCATAGCAGCCATGAATTCCTCACCATTCTTAGCCAGTAGGTTACCACCGAAGGATGAAGGCACTTCACCTTTATTCTCATCTCTAAGCCCATGAAAGAATCCAAGTGCTAGAGATGTAGTGTCCTATCCATGGTGAGGGAACTGTCGTAGAAGCTCCTTGAAGCAGTCCCAAGCTTCATAGATTGTCTCAGATCCTAACTGCTTGAAGGTCATCAACCCGGCAATCAACTGGCGAGTCCTCGAAATAGGCAAGTACTTCTCATAAAATTTCTCTGTCATCTGATCCCAAGAAGTGATAATGCCTGGAGGCAAGTGATGATACCATTTAGATGCCTCTCCTGAAAGGCTGTTTGAAAATAAGCACAACCTCACATACTCCTCCAAACCAGGAACAAGACCTAGAGTGTCCAGATGAAGCAAGAACCGGTGCACATGGTCTAACGCATCTGTAGGGTCTGCTCCAGAGAAACACCCAGCTGGATGATTGCACACAGCAGTCGATTGATGTGAGGGCTTCAGCTTTTGCCACTCAACAGGAACTCAGCAGTCAACTGTGGCAGAACAACAGGTCTCCCTCTTACAGTAGCAGGCGGTCTATTGATTGTACCCATCGTAGCATTATTATGGGCATTCACGATTTAAGGAATATTATCAGCCATGTCAAAATCTAGCTGCCTTCTCACTTTGAGAGCCTCGAGGAAAGTCCTTTCAATCTCAGGATCAAAGTTTGCCTCGGGAGGACCAAAGGAACGCGTTCTGCGCATCCACTAGGTACCTGCAACAGCAAAGAAGAAAGAAACAAAGGGATTTGAAATTAGAACTAAATAAAGCAATAGAAAGATAACAATAAAAAAACTTAATGAAATAGCTAAAACAAATAAACTCACAATAAATTGAAAATAAAACAAAACAAAGAAAACAATATAAACTAAGAATAGAGTAGAAAACAGAAATAAAAATAAAACGAAAACAAAGAAACTAAAAAATTGAACTATAATAAAATAAAAATTAAACAAAACAAAACAAATGACAACCAAAGTCAAAGACTAGACAAAAGTCAAGTCCCCGGCAACGGCGTCAATTTGTAAAACGGGAAATTTGATCTACTAAAAGCTAAGAAATTAATCCTAGAAATTAATAAATTAAATCCCTACAGGTTGCAAAAATAAATCCCGGTCAAAGAGTATAGTGAACTAGAAGCTACCGGGGCCGAATCCACGGGGACTTTGTTATTAAATCTAATCCTAGAAAATAACGAATTAAGAGGGTTGTCATTTGTTTTGGTGAACTAAAAATATGTGAAATAACTAGTAAGTAAATTGCATGAAAAGTAAGGGTGAGATGGAACTCCGGGTCAGGCTGTTTCTCTTGGATAGATCTAGCAATTCCTACAATTTGTCACGAGAGTGGATTGGTGAATTCTTTAACTTTCTTCTCTGCACTAAATCCTAGTTTCAGAAAAGCTCACCTAACAGAACATGAGAGTTCTAATTCAGAAACAAGCAGAACACGTAGAGGTGGATTAAGCACAAAGAATTAATTTAACTCCTGAGGGAAAACCTAATCTATCCAATTCGATTCTCCACAGGTTTTCAGATTAATATGACCTTCCTATTACTCACCGATCAATAATAAGATACACAAGACAACTCTGATAATTCATGAGAATAAAGGAGAAGCGCAAAAATTAACATTAATCTGAAATAATCCTAGAAATCTCATATACAAACTGTAGAAAGATAAAACTAAATCATATCCAAAATACTACAGCCTTCCCTAGAGTCAAATCCTTTAGCCTAGCATAATCAAAGAACAAATACAAGAAGAGAGAGAAGAAATCATCTTGATATTAGTTCTGAAATTTGCCAGATGGAAGGTTGCGCAGATGAGCGAAACTAGAGCAGAAATCTTCTTGTCCGGAGTTGAAGTGGTCACGGCAGGGAAAGAGAATGAGAGAGGAGCAGCGTATGTTTGTGCGTGAGTTGTGTCTAAATTGTGAATTCTGAATGTCTTTTCAGTCTCGCGCACGCTCCTTTAAAAAGAATTTTTTTGACATAAAATACAACGTCCGGCTCACCTGTCCGGGTCACTTAGCCGGACGTGAGATAGAGTGTCTGACTAGTTTTCTGCCGTATGTGAGACATCTGGCTCTACATCCAGGTCACTTAGCCGGACAGCCTGGCTGGACGCGTATATGTATCGAAATCTCCGTGCTACACTCGTGGTCGTAAATATTTCTGTCCTTCTGAGCACGTCCGAGTCACAAGGTCGGACAGGAGAGCCGAACATGTGAAAAATTAAAAAAAAACACACTTCTGGCCTATCCAGACCACCTGTCCGGGGCAGTTAGCCGGCCACGTTACAGCATGTCCTGGTCAATGGGCCGGACAGGTCAGTCGGACACATGTATATTTGTGCCTTTTTTCGTAAACTTCGACATGGTCCAAATTCTTCGTTTGAGCTCGATTTGCTCCTCGTTTACGGCATTGGAAAGCTCTTGAGGAGAACTATTAATTTTCACCATCATTTCCTGCTTTAAATATATAAATTTTCATCAGCTTTTGCCCAAAGTAAGATTCATGAAAAACATACGATAAGTATGAGAAAGCACATAAAAACGTTGCATAAAATAAGAATTTAGCACCTATAAAGAGAAGAAGGTTACAATTTTAGAGAAGAAGGTTACAATTTTAGATATGAAAAATCAGAGAGTGTAATCTCATGCAAAGAAGAGAAGAAACTTGATTATTGTAATTTAATTTAGGTTCTAGTTGAACTATGTGTTTTCTCATTAGAGAGGTTGTTCTGTATAAGTGTGAGGGTGTATTAACTTCAATACGAGTTAATCAAAATGAGAGTTCACATGACATCATCAAATCAATCTCTGGTTCTTTTCATTGCATGTCCAGTTCATCGTGAGATAGTTACAAAGTTCGTCGTGAGTAACTGCTCACAAAGAACAATGTTCTAAGAACTTTCAATTGGTATCAGAGCTGGTTCCCCTTCAGTGTTCGAAAAGAAATCTTTAGGGGTGATCAAGATGAGTTCTTACAATGTTAAAGCACCAAAACTCATAAAGTTCAACTATGCTTACTGGTTTGAACAAATGGGAGATCAATTGATGTCAATTAACTGCAATCTTTGGATAGTAGTCACCGAAGGTGATTTCTTTCAATAAATTACTAAAGGAGAAGTGTCCGAAGCCAAGCAAGGACTGGAATGACAAGGATAAGAAGTTACTCAGCAAGAACAAGCAAGCATTGCAAGTTATTATATCTTCTCTTTCTAAATTTGACCAACAAAAAGTTCTAGGTATTCGTTTTAAAGGAGGTCTGGAGTTTTCTCAAAATAGCTTATGAAGGAATTGACGTAATTAGAAAGGCTAAAGGAAAATACTACAAGAAGCAATTTGACAACTTCTAAATGCAAGATGGAAAATCTCTGACTCAAAATTTGAAGAAATTTGACAAGATAGTCAATGACATGAAGGTTGTTGGAGTAACACTAGATACTCTCATAATCAATGAGAGATGTCTCAATTGTCTAGGTAAAGAATGGCTCAACTATACTACACTGTTGGAAACCATAAAAGATCTATCTAAGACGTCTTGGGAGGAGGTGAGTTTTAAACTCATGGTCTATTAGGGAAAGACGAAAAAGAAACTTCTACCTGATCTACACAAGTCAAGGATCTGGCCTTAAAAGCATATGATACTACAGTAGAGTCAGAGGATGAAGATTTTGATGAGGAAATTAATTCACTTGAAAATTGAATTATGAGGCTACTTGATGGTCAACAAGGGCTAAAACGACAACATGATCTATACTAGTCAAAGAAAGAACCACTAATATGTTTTAAATGTAGCCTGGTCATATTGTCAAGGATTACCCTCTACAATAGAAAGCAAATTCTCAGACGAGGCTAAAAAACTCTAACATACAGTGACAACAGCATGGGGATATGACATCTCAGTAACAGACTCAGAACCAGAAGAGGAAACTCAGTTGTGAATGACACCAGTTGCTCATGAAGACGATGAAGTCAATACTGAGTACTTCATAAAGGAGAAGGGTAACTGGAAGGACACACTCGAGAAAAAAGAGATGCTTACTGAATTAACCTCTACACTATCTAAGATATAATTGTTGAAGCATCAGTGTGTTACTGAGATCCGAGAACTCAAAGCTAAAGTGGAAGATTTGAGTAAGTATTCAATTGAAAATAAAAACTGTGTCAAAGAGAGTCAGGATAAGCCAAGGATCAACTTTGTTAATCCTTTGGAGAGTAGAATTATCACTCTTCCATGTTGTGCACAAGAGGAAGTGAATTCCCTTTTAGATCACAACAAATCAATAAAAAGGGAATGTGAAACTCTCTCGAGTATGTTAGTTGATGCAAATCGGAAGCTAGAGCTTCAGACACACTAATTCCACTTGAGATATTGGAAAGGCAAATCTGAATCAGATGTTGTTAATGAACAAATTAGATAAGCGCGGTTTGGGATATAAACCAGAGAAACCCACTCAGTCTAACACGAGAAAGTTGAAGACTCAACCTCGGCATTATATGTCAAGACTGAACTCATGTCGGTAGTGCCATCAACTAGGACATAAGATAAGATGGTGTCCCAAATTGTTGAGGAAGCGATTGTAGGAAGAATCATTAAGACAAAGCTTATATAGAGTCAATAGATTATACACTAAAAGATGGGTTCCTATAAATCAGTCTATGTCTATAGGTGAGCACAAACAAGTTTGGGTACCAAAGTCTAATAAGCCCCATCAGACTCGTCAAGAACACGTCGCATCTCTTCATATTTTTCATCTTCTTTCTAGTGTTCAGTCCATGACATACCATTGCCCCCTACTTATGAGGTTCATGACTTTCTTTTTTATTTGGCAAAAGGAGGAAATATGTCTTGAACAAATATGTATGTGTGTGTTGTATGTGTGTATGTGTGTATGTGTGTCTAAATCTATCTGGATATGAAGAAAGATGCAATAACTCAAGGGGAACTTTCCCAGTTCCAAATTCCGCAACAATTCAGGGGGAACTTTAAATTCCGGGGGAACTTTCTCAGTTCCAAACACATGCTTTTGAGCAGCGACTAAGGGGGAAGACTCATCAGTTCAAGACTTAGAGTTTGTCCAATCAAAAGGGGGGAAAATGTTAATGCTTGAGGTTTCGATTGATCAAACTTTGACTAAGTCACAGACATAGAAGACTGAGTCTTGACTGACCAAGAAAGATGACTCTGATTAAGTCACGATCACAGAGGGCTGTTCAGTTTAGATTAATAGAGGATCAAGTCTCGTTTACGAGTAAATCCAAGTTTTTACTCTGGTTTTTTTCTTTAGGCAGTTCAATTTAGATTAATAGAGGATTCTATTCTAGCAAAGATAAAAAAATAGGTTGTTAGGATTTAGCTTCTATTAAAGATGATAAAATCTTAGAAATTCTTTTACTTATTGCATTGATATATATAGTAGTTGTAAAGAGAAGAAGGTTATCGTTTTAGAGAGGAAAAATTAGAGAGTATCATCTTGTGCAAAGAAGAGAAGAAACTTGATTATTGTAATTCAATTAGGGTTCTAGTTGAATTACATGTTTGCCCATTAGAGAGGTTATTCTCTATGAGTGTGAGGGTGTATTGACTTCAATATGAGTAAATAAAAGGGAGAGTTCACGTGAAATCATTAAATCAATCTCTAATTCTTATCATTGCATGTCTAGTTCATCGTGAGATTGTTATACAGTTTGTCGTGAGTTACTGCTCACAAAGACTAACGTTCTAAGAACTTTCACATCTTGCACATAACCTAAAATGTTTGATCTTCGGTAAGATATCCAGTGGTGAGGATTATCAAATGGTTGAATTAGCATAATAGACTAGCTGGAAAGAAAACTTTTCACCTTCCATCTTGATATGTGCACGGGCAAAAACCTCCTACGTTATTATTTTATTTTCTAATGGCTAATGACTTCTTATCTAATTACATGTCATCTTAGTTCACCTTACGTTGTTTTCTAATACACAAAATTTGAGTTTTTGTAGCATCTGAATTACTTGCTTGTAAGCTCTTGCCTGATGCTTTTTTTCATATGCTTAGTGATGTCTATTCTCTATTGATTTTTCTCTACATGGAGAAAACTTAAATATGATACAGGTTATGTTTATTGATTTATGTGAACACTCATCTGTTGAGTTTTGTTTTGGTATGGCCATTTTTCTTAAACATGTCATGGTTACCGGTAACAATCTATTTTCTTGTTAGAAGTATGTGGTATGGGTACAACCATGTTTTCTATCTAGTTTTGTAGTTGTTAGAGTGGTTGTTGAGAGCTCCATGTATTTAATTATTTTGTAGTTTTATTGACAAATCAAAACTAAATTTGTGTCTGTATAAAACAGAGTTGCATAAGAGGTGTTTAAATTGTGATAGTTATGTTACAACACTCCTTTCTAAATGATATAGTAGTACAATTCTCTCACAAATTAACTTTTTTTTCCGGACTCATATAATTTAGCTTGAAGAAATTGCCAAGAAAACTTCATTTTTCTTTACCAAATGGAAATAGGTCAGATGGTTGAGTCAAGAATCAAGAAGTATACCCCTGGCGCTTTTATGCATATGAGTGCTAATCATTAATAGTTAGTTTATCTAGATTTTCCTTAGTTCTCAATTTCAAGGATAATAGAACAAACATTTAGCATTTTTATGTTGTTATGAATTCTAATACCGAAAAGAAAATAGACATATTTATTTAACATTCTTTGTGTGAGGGGAACTATTTCCCAAGCTTTTAGTTGGTTTCCTTTTTTAATTAGTCAAAACTAGTTAACTTTAACTTCACTATGTAATGATATTTTTTTTATTATGTATACATAATTTTATTTTGTATGTCTCTTATAACATGATGTTAGAGTAATAAAATAATGTCATATACATGATATTAAAAAAACAAAGCAAATGCAACAATGTTCTAAATAATAAATATATTGGTAGTTATTTGCGAGGCAAGAAGAGAAAAAAAATCATGTAAAATTATAAGACATGTCAACGTTGACAATTATGAGTGTAATTAAATTAAGACAATTGTAAATATCACAATTTTTATGATACTTAAAAGTGTCATTTTGAATTAGATGACACGGTTTTTATGACACTTGGTTCAAATGTCACCATTATTCTTAATGACACTTTTAAATAACGTTAAATATGCAATTTTATTGTAGTGCGATCGATCTTGTATAATTGGATCACAGACTTTTACCATAAAATGACATAGATTGGAATCCTCTGAATACTAGATATATTTCTCAGCATTTATTTATATATATTGTGATAGTTAGTCTAATTCAAGCATCAAATTACTATCTAAAATTAATTATGTATAAAAGTCAGAACCATTCAGTAGTAAAATAACTAAATCAGTTATCAAATCAAACCAAACATGTCATTAGTCTACTTATCATATTATCTGATAATATATCAGCCCATTACTTGGCTAATCTGACCGGTCGAACTCAATCGTCTCAGCAATAGTTTAGTAATACTATACCCCAGTTTGTTTCTAGGTTATGTAACACTTAAATACATCTCTCCTTTTTTTAAAAAAAATAAAACTTAATAAATAATTAGTATATTAATTTTGATAAAACTTTTTTTTTTTGAAACAATTTTAATAAAACTTATCAGCATTAATTACTTTATCTAATACGAAAATAGTAACTTATTTATCAACACCTTTCTTCGGTTGGGCTCATAGCCTACATAACAACTATTTTCTTATTCCACCACAAGATCCATTAAATCATGCCCGCAATTTGCCAAATGCATCCATCCATCGCCTCTCATTAGTTGGCGTGTGTGAAACGTGTCCATTTCGCTTATAAATAATTAAGCTCCAGAAACCTTGAACGTGGTACAAAGATTCAACGTACTATGTTGACTAGTCGCCAACCAGAAGAACTCTCCTCCTACATATCATATCATACCTTACATTGCCCCACGTGTCTGATCCGCACACTCCCTTCCACGTAACTTCAAAGTCCTAACTCTGGTTAATCACATTTATCCACTTTCTATCCATTTCAGTACTAAAATTATTAATGTTCATTTCATACACCTCCCCTTGACTTGATCCTGCATCTAACTCTGGTTATATACTTCTCCCCACTCTCCCTCTTCCTTGGGGCTTCCACTCCACTGGACCACTGTCTATATATAAAGAGCGAAAAGTTTCCCTCAGATCATAACCGTCAACGCACAAGTCTCACAATTAATAACCCACTACTATCTCTTCCGAAAAGATATGGCTACCTCGCTTTCTCCCTCCTCATCCCTATCTTTCTCACACTTTGTTGCTTCAAGTTCCATCCATAAGGGAAAGAATCAGCTAACGTCTCAATGTTCAGCAGTGTCATCTCAATCAAAATCCACACGGCTAATTTCAGCCTGCAGAACTGCCGCCACTGCAACAGCAGCAGGCTCAGAGACAGACAGGACGTCGGCGAGCAGTAGGTCGTTTCTGCCGTCTACGCAGCCGTCAATGGAGTCACTATATGAAGTGCTTGGGGTGCAGGCTAGCGCTACGAGTCAGGAGATCAAGACTGCATACAGGACCTTGGCTAGAGTTCTACACCCTGACGTCGCGAGGAGGAACGGTCTACCGGCTGCTGAGTCGGCCGACAAGTTTAAGAGGATCCACGAAGCTTACTCCACGCTGTCCGATCCCAAGAAAAGGGAACACTATGACAGCACTATCTTCATGCGGCGTCCCTCCGTGGGAACCCCATTGCAAACCCGTGTTTCTTCTGGGATCACTCGGTTTACCCGCCGTTCATGGGAAACCGACCAGTGCTGGTAGTGAAAAACATTTAAATATGGATACCTTTCCGAGTGAGGACTAGTGAGCTATTTTTCCTTTTTTTAATTAACTTTGGATATAATGTAATTAAGCTAATTAATCACGTGTAAATCGATAGAGCTGGAGTTGCATCCGTTGATTGCAGATTCGTAGTCATGTTAGTATTATAATATCCTTTAATTAATACCACATTAATTATGTTGAAGGTATTAGTGAATATTTAGGGATCTTTGTTTTGGGTGATTAGAAAAAGGATTTCGAATGATTCTGTCTAAATATTGTTTGTTTAGCAAGTTTTTCTTATTTCTAAGAATTCAAGAAAGCATGGTATTATCCCAAATCATTCTAACTTGATTTCAACCCTTTATTCGGGAATAAGATTCCATTTCCCTATTATATTTTGACTAGTGACATATGGTCACTAATTGATAACCAACAACTATTGACCACTGACCGGTAGATGTTGACTGGCAGCTGGTGGTCATTGACTATTGACTGGACCAAGTGCCTATCAACAAACATTCTGGCACAAGTAACATATTCTTAAGATAAGGCCCAAGTCTCTATATATCAACAGTCATGACACCATTCTAGCCTGTGCGCTGATAAGTGTAAAATATATTTATTCCTAGAACTTTAATTCTTCCTATTTTTATAACAATGTATGTCATATTCTACACTTATCATATGCATTTCTTAGATTTATGTTTTAATGTCAACTCATATATTTTATTTTATTTATATAGGAAAATGTCTCACATACACGTTAATATTTAGACAATATCATGGGCTGGTCCGAGGCGCACACATTGAATTAATATGGGTTGAATTTCGTAGCCCTATTGCTTGACTAATACGGACCGACATCGACAGAAATAAACAACATGTTAACAGAGGGGTGAGTCAGGGGATCGATCGCACTATTCGTAAACTCGTCATCAACATTACTCACGGCTACCATATATACACGCTCTGCACACCGAGACAAGGGTCGTCGCCTTCATTCACCACCGCACCACACCACCACCATCTTCGCCTCACCCACCTTCTTCACCATCGACCCATCGCCACCATCTTCACCACCTACATTCCATCATCATCCCACTGCCACCGGTCATCCTCGCCTCACAACACCACCGTCCCGCATCGTCATTCATCACCATTCACACCCGACACCACAACCTCATCTCACACCACATCATCAACGCACCGCGCCACCATCTTCACCAGCGTCGACCATCATCATCCCACCTCAGCACCAGACGACCGTCTTCATCGGTGAACATCCACGCCGTCGACATGGATCTATCGTCTCCATACCATCATCACTTTCGCACCATATCAATTCACATACCCGCATATCATCAGTTCACGACGTTCATCCCGCCATCATCACTCATCTTCGTCATTCACCGCCTCTATTCACCCTCACCATATCGTCATCTCGCCATCGCCATCGCCATCACCCGACACCACCGTCATCCTCCATCGACGCCCGCATCGACTCAACGCCTCGCACCACATCCACGCCACCATCCATTTACACCACCGATTCACCGTCGACTCCCGCCATCACTGTCGCCTCGCCTTCACCACCGTCGACATCAACATCCTCCATCACCGATCTTCTTCACCATCGCTCATCATCGCATTCACTACGCCCGATATCGTTCTTCATCCCACGACGATTCATCACCACATTCGTATCGCCATCATCATTTCTCTTTCTCCGTCGTCGATTGTAAGAGGAGAGGAGGTGGGAGCGAGAATCATCCACGGCTTCATCGTCACCGTCGGGGCGAGAGCAAGAGTCGGCGTGAACAG
Organism: Limonium bicolor; assembly: GCA_023374045.1. NCBI lineage: Eukaryota > Viridiplantae > Streptophyta > Magnoliopsida > Caryophyllales > Plumbaginaceae > Limonium > Limonium bicolor. Next base: position 236,815,903 of record CM041777.1, read on the forward strand.
AGCGATATCGAATTCTCCAGTACTTCGATGAAGAGAACAGAGGCGAGAGGGAGAAACGACAAAGCAAACAGAACGGATTTTGAATGAGCCGGTTCAGACAGAGGCAAAGGAATGAACCGGTCTGGTTTATAATATAAGGGTTTATTAAACTAAACCCTTCATATTTGTTACATGTTACATGTTTATTAATTGCAGTTTTGGGTTATTACATAACATTTAATATTGGTTTTAACGCGTTCCTTTATTGAATTTATATTTTTACTGGTTTAGTTAACATATAGATTGTTACAATTAATGTGCTGATGCTGCAATAATTCTGATCGTTTAATTGCATTATCTTTCTAAATCTATTTTGACCCGATCCAGTGAAACATAGATAGGTTCGATTAATTCGTAAATTTGTGGAAAAATTGTTTTCATCGGACAAGTTAATACTTCATATGCATAAATATTATCTCTCAACTTATTTTGTTTACATGTGTTTTGCTAGTCTAAAATCAAGTCATAGCATGTTCTGGTAAACAAATTCGTCAGAGTTATTATTTTTGCCAATCTATAAACCAGAAGAAATAACATAATTAACCAAACTGCAATAACCGGAACCCGGAGTCCCGCTCAATCATATCATCCATCATTTTAATTTATTTGTTATTTTATTTATCTGCATTTTATCAGTTTCATTTACAATTCAGTAAAACCCCCTTTTGTGACATGCTTAGGAATTAGACATTTTCGCTTAAGTCCCACAGTTCGATTACCCGGTTGCTTCAATTTCACTATACTATTGCGACCGGGATTGTTTGCAGCCCGATAGATATTTTGACTCACTCTATATTTACTATTTTATCAGGTCAGAAAATCTTGTCTGCATGCGCCTCGTTTTTAACTCAACTAGCTAGATTCAGGCCCGAGTGCCCACACACCACCAAAAATTCTTTTAACCCAAGTGCCTCTTTTCTAAATGTTCTGACCCAAATGCCTCACACACAGTTCAAGAGCATTTCGGCTTAAGTGCCTAGATTTATGGTGATCGAGGGGATCACTTTGACAAGATGTCTAAAGAGTTTTACAAAGCGGCAGTGCAGTACAAGGATAGGAAAAAGACGGTGAAAATTCCATGTCATTGTGTTGACTGCGATGTCATAAAGAATTTTTCACGCATCAAGGAAATTTAATTCCATCTGAACACCCGTGGTTTCATGCCACACAATAGAAGATGGACTTTTCATGGAGAAAATTTTGAAGATAATGTGGTGTCATCGTACAGTCATGATCAGAAGAGGATGAGAACCGACCACACATCTATTTCTGTCAACGAGTCGGAACTCCCAAGTGATTCCGGAGTCAATGACAGTGAGTCGTCTTACCATGATGGGCAAACAGACGAGATGCTTGATAACGTTGAGGATAATTTTGTCGACCATTGAGATGAGTATGAAAGGTTGTTGGATGCGTCCAAGATAGCCTTGTACCCTTCGTACATTAAGTGCACAAAATTGATGGTAGTATTGAATTTGTTCAACCTGAAGAGAAGATACAGATGAAGGGGCAAGAGTTCCACGACACTTCTCGAGTTGCTTCATGATATGCTACCGAATTGGAACGGTCTCCCTGCCACCACCTACAAGGCGAAGAAATGGTTGTGTCCAATGAGAGTTGAGTACACAAAGATTCATGCATGTCCAAACAACTGTGTTTTTTATAGGGGTAATTATGAACATCTAGACAATTGTCTGAAATGTTCATTGTCCCGATATAAGCATAAGGATGGTGACTCCTCCTTCATACAGGAAAAAAGCCCTCCAGCTAAATTAGTATGGTATTTGCCCATCATACCTAGATTTAAACGGTTGTTCACCAATCCTAAAGATGCAAAGAACTTACGATGGCACGCATAGGGTAGAAAAAGTGTGAGAAATTAAGATATCCAACAGATGGACCACAATTGGAAACATCAACAGAGGGTTCAAAGAACATTTCAGGGGTGAAGATAGGAATCTGAGGCTTGAGCTATGTACTGATGGGATGAACCCATACGACACGTTAAGTAGTCAACACAACACTTGGCCTGTTTTGCTAGTGATCTATAGTTTTCCCTCATGGTTGTATATGAAACACAAGTAAATAATGTTATCACTCCTGATATCTGGTCCCAAGCAGCCATGTAATAACATTGATGTATATCTTGTCCCACTGATTGATGATTTGAAGTTATTGTGGAATGAGGGAACCGTGGTGTTTGATCTTATGCAAGCAAAAATTTCACGCTCAAGGCGTTGTTGTTCTATACTGTCAACGACTTCCTTGCATACGGGAACTTGTCTGGATACACGGTGAAAGGAACATTTGCATGTCCAGTATGCGAGGATGACACATGTTAGGACTGTTTAAAAAAATTTAGTAAGAATTTTTGTATGTGTCATCGATGTCTTCTATCAGAAGATCACCCTTATCGTAAGAAGAAGAAGAAACTGTTCAATGGTAGGCTGAGACTCGTATGGCCCGTCTACCTTTGATATCTGAGGAAGTGTATGAAAAAGGTTAAAGAAATTGTAAATGTATTTGGAAACACATCAAAACCGGCAAAGAACATTTAGAAAAAACGCTCTATCTTTTGGAGTTTATCGTACTGGCGTCATCTGCCTAACATACACTATTAATATATCATGCACATCATAAAGAACATTGGTGAGGCAATGAGCGGGACTTTGCTCAACATACCCGGCAAAACACAAGACGGATTGAAAGTGAGAAGCATATGCAAGCCCTGGGTATACGAAAAGAGTTACACCCACAAGAGAATGGGAAATGAATATACCTACCTCTTGCATGCTACACACTTTCAAAGAATGAAAATATTAGCTTCTACAAATGTCTGCACTCCGTAAAAGTATCATCTGGATACTCTTCAAACTGGAAGAACATTGTATCAATGAAGGATTTGAAACTGTTAGGCATGAAATCTCATGATTATCATGTACTAATTTTACATCTTCTTCTAGATGCAATCTGAGGGATATTACCAAATGATGTCAGGAATGCATTAACCCAATTATGTTTCTTCTTCAACACCGTCTGCTACAAGGTAATTGTTGTAAACTCTCCCGATGATCTAAAACGTGAAAATTGTTGTAACACCCCAACTCCAAATGCAATGATCGTCGCCCTAAGTCCATCTCATTCATTAACAACGCAGCGGAGAAGTTCTCCTAAATTGGTGTTACCGCCGTTAGTCACCCACGTGACTAACTAGGCCTATTCTCTTACAAGTCACGGTCTGACTAACCGGATAATTACTCGAGCATCTATACAATACAATTCATAAACCATAACTTATACCGAGTATCTCATATCCTAATACATCATACTAACATCTCATCAATTACTAAACGAGTGTACATGCACAACTCGTGTAACAAATGTAAAAGCAACCCGAAGTACTCTACCCACTCCTACTCTCAGGTTGAGTCCTCGTCTGGTACCTGCCTGCAAAGTTTAAATCACAGGCCCCAAGGGGCTCAGCATATTGCTAGTACAGAAAACATGCAGCCCACAAGCTAGCAGGGTTACACATGACTACTTTGTCGTATACATGCAATTGTTTATTCATACAAATAATAATGAGAAGTACGATAACAAACAACACATTTATGTGAAACATTCATAGCTCAAATAAATCGAACGTCGTAATGGATGCCCATTAATGAGTAAATTAGATTCCTAACTCCTGAGGCCTGAGAATTGTTTAGTTATCGTGTTTGACCATACCTTATAAGTGTCAACCGTTCTCTTTAAAAGAACTGGTTGTTCTCTAACTGAATTGTTTATTTTTGTCAAGTCAAGGTAACCCTAGCCAATGAGTTATTAGCTCCATTGGGTTAATAAACATTAATTCTTGACTTATGAGGGGTGTAGGCTTGACCCTCCCGCGCCTCCTGAATTTGCCTCCCACCTCGAACTGTTCACTCGAGCTGGTCGGGTCTGTTTGTCGACCCTAGGCGACAAGTCGTAGACGAGCCATATGTGGAAGACAGATCTGATACAGACGCCGACCTCCTAACCTAAACATGCATGACCGGAGTCAGTCCCGAATTCCTCTCCTCCCAAGTTCCAGTTAGTTGAAGTCTCATTGACAATTTGTTAGTTAACCTCTCTCGGTATTAACCAACTAACAACAGGGAGTATTTATAACCTTATACAATTGTTACTAAACATAGTTAATGAACAAGCTCTGAATCAATTCGTGTTAGTGTGCAATGGACACACAATAACAATACAGTAAATCGGTTTCATGCTTAATCTTGTTTGGTCGTATCACAATAACACATAGCACACAAACCGAGGTAGACCCCGTCGTTAGCAAACAAGCTACAAGAATCCCATACCGTACACCGGAGATTGGCTAGCTCTTAATCCCACGTTCGCCTAATCCGCCGAATGCCTCTGACTATCTAGATCTGTAACCAGAACTAGTATTATATCCTGTGTCTTAGAACTAATTTGGTTCTCTTTTCAACTTAAACCTCTTCCTAGGTTAACCCGGGTATAATAGTATACCGTTAAACGGGTTCGTTCATTTAGGAGCGTTTTCAAACTCAATTCTGATTCATTAACATACTAACGTCGTTTTAGTTGCTTAGTTAGCAAATTTAGACTTATACGGACCTTGTATTAGGTTTTCGTATTTTTCACTATTCATCCATATTTCACTATTCATTTAAACAGTCTCGTATTCTACTATTCAATTGTATGGCCTCATATTTTACTATTCACCGTATTTCACTATTCACGTATACATATTTTTACTATTCACATATGCGTCTCGTATTTGACTATTCATATATACATAGTTACTATTCATGTATACGTATTTACTATTCATTTATACGTATACCATTCATGTATATGAGTACTATTCATGTACACCAAAAATTTCGTATACGTCCGTATGATACTCCGTATCATAAGTATTTATTTCTTTTTCCAATATAACTTGTATTTTTATTAAAAATACTTTAAGTATTGATTTCTCCTTTACTTATTAAATTACGGATATACCCCTCGTATACCTTAATTTATATACGGGTCTCGTTTAACCCCGTCTCAACTCTGTTTCTTTTACAACTTGTTTCTAAATTCTTTATTTAATTTCCTTAACCTTCTAAACACATAAAAAGTGTTATTTACATTCTTACCCATAGTTTTCTCTTAATTTTATTTTACTCATGATAAGTTCTAAACTTTATCTTTTATTTCTAATTTCTTTCTTCCAAAGTCTTTCTTAATTAATTTCTTCTATACTTTTGGTCAATTACCAAAACATACCCAAGTTTGACCGTCTTTTATGGTCAAACCCCTAACTTTCCATTATTTACACATATTACCGCTAAAGTTAATTTAACTTAACTTTTTATTCCTTTATACTTTTAATATCTAATCTTTTGCTAAAAAATTTATTCTAGCTCCTCTAAACATTTCACAACTGTCATTGACCAATTTTGACCATGTTTGACCATGGTTGACCAGGGAAATTACCATTCTAACCCTTGTGGTCTTTTCTTTTATCCTAACTCATTTATTAACCAATTTAACTCCAATTAATTTCTAATTTCCTACAGATTTTTGAATATCAAAAATCATTTTAAACATCTCTAAACCACACCAGATTTAATTATCTAATGTTATAGTATATATAATACCATCTTTATTATCCTTAAATATCCAAAAACCTTATAATTCCTTATAACACTATAAACTCTTTATAAATTGTAAACTTAATTCTACAATTATTTCTCATCATCTAAACTCTCACAATTCCATATTGACCTCATATATTTTCGGTAATCACCATTAGGTACTAAAACTTCTTAAATTTTACATATTACTCTTAATTATACTAATTCCTTTAATTTAACTAAGTTAGATATTTTTTTCTAACTCAATGATACCCTTAATTTTCGGCCATATTATAAACCATAGTTTATGAATTTTTCTTGTATATTATGATAGCTTATATTGAAGCTTATATCATAAGGAGTATAAATCTATTCTTAGATTTAATAAACATTAACTTTTAATAAGCTAAAAACTGAATATTAATCACCAAAATTTCGGCAATAAATAATAAGATGAACAATATGTTAGATCATATATAGATCAACAATTAGAACCATGAAATAGGTAGTTGTAGGATTTACCTTGTATATTAACCATTAGCTTAATATTTAAGCTTGATTTCCTTAGAAATTTTGACAGCAATTTGCTAAAGAAATTGGCTCCAAAAATATAGAATAAGATGAAGAATAATATGGGTTAGTATCCCATGCCAATCGGCTGTAACAAAAACCAAAGAACAAGAAGTTTTCAAGAAGGCAATGTTTTACCTCGAGAATCAAAGGCACTTCTTTATGGTTTTTCCTGAGAATCTGGGGGCTCATGAACTATGGTTGTAAAGATATTTGAAAGAGGATTCCAACGAGCAATCAAGCTTGTGATTTGGACTTAAGATGAGAAAGTTATGATTTCTACAAGATAAGGTGTTCTTTAAGCTCCTAAATGGCAACAATGGAGGAAAACCAAGGTAAGAGAAGGGAGGGAGCTTCTCATTGTTGAAGACCCACGGTTGGGAATGGAGCAAATGAAAGGAATGATAGGCAATCATTGAATGGGATGAAAAAGAATGAGAAAATTAAAGAAAATGTAAAGTAATGTTATAATATATAAAGTAACTGTAACACCCCTACCGCTAATACCGTCATTACCGTACCATACTTACCTTCACAGCGGATATTACTTACTCAACGACGGGTGTACAATGCCGTTAGTCACCCACGTGACTAACAAGGCGAGTTACAATACTACATACTATCGGTCTGATGAATATGAACATACCGAGTGCTCTACACAATACATTACTTTCCTTTGCATACCATTTCATAATTCGATACAACTCCAATACAATACTATACCGAGTATACTACAATCCTTACATTACCGATACAGTTTAGACATCCAAATTCATACTACGTTTACACATATAATTCCCTTTACTCAACTACCCATGCTTATGTAGCAGTCCCCGTCCTACTCTCTCGAACGGTGAACAGCTTTGGTACCTGCACACTAAAAATGGTCCCCCTAGGGGGTCAGCTTACGCTGCATATGAAATCCGCATATACCGCGTGCTAACCGCGGTACGCCGACTACTTTGGGTCGGATTTACATGGAGTTCATTTTACATGCATACATACATACTCATACTACAATAATACAATCAAAGATACCTACATAAACACACAAGTTCGATACTTACTAAGGAAGACAATTCTATAGTCGACCATTCGTATTTGTTATACGTTCATTACTCTTCGTACTGTGTTCGATATTCGTTACTCTACTCATACTTACTCCTTACTCTTGCATACTCATCACTCCATGTTCAATACCTTACTCGTACACGATCCTTACTCTGTACTCATTACTATACTAGTGCATACTCACTACTCAATTCTCCATACTTACTCTTACATACTCAATACTCGCTACTTACTCATACGTGCTCAATACTCGGTACTCATTACATACTCATACTTGCTTCTTACTCGATACTCATTACTTTACTCATACATACGCAATACTCATTACTCATTACTTTGGTCTCTGGGCGGAGTCATACACAAGACTCGCCACCGGACCTACAATACGAGGGCTATACGCTTAGCTCCTCTAATACTCAATGTCCGTTCTTACCGGACTACTCATATTCCCAACACTCTTCTCTCAGAGCACAATACAATCTCATGGATTAGCCTAGAAGTATCTCTCTCGACAACCTCTATTAGCTTGGGGAATTACCACCGTCTAGTATCCTCAGATTTAAGGGTTTCCCCAACATATCGAATACTCTCTCGTTCGGGGCATACTTACATCAGTCGGGTCCTCTCATAATGGATCGACTAATTACTAAGGGGTTTGGAGATCCCTCATCATTCTTTACTACTCTCATGGTTCATGTTTTGCACCAAGATCGGTTCCTCTAATATAGGTTACTTATGTACTTCCACTACTTTTCGTTTGTGGATTACTCATTTCGTTTCTCCTACCGTTATCGGGAGGTTATTACTCCCGTACACTCTCTCACATTCTGGTGAGTTCATTGATTTACGTTATCGTTTATTGGTTCGTTGGTTTAGTGCGTTGCTACGGTTCCATTGGTTCACACATGACTCTTACCACGAGTCTATACACAATACGACTCATCTATGAGTCGGTCTACGCACTAAGTAAGGCCACACAATCAATCAAGAAAGGTTAGCTCAATCAACATACAACAAGACATGCAACGAAAGGCAATAATCCAGTTTTCATGCTTTAGTCTTGATTAGCCGGCATACAACACACAAATCAACGTAACTCGGTTAGCATACGGGGCATGAGGAAATCATACCTTTCACCGGAGTTAGCTTTAACCCGTGTTCCCTTGTTCCTTGGTTCACACTTGTTCCACTGATAATGTTTCAACATTATTATTAATACCATACTCTTACGATACACAAATAATTACTACTCCCGTACTTACCCCGTTATCCCGGTGTACTTAATGTTTTTATACTCTCAACTTGCTTGGTTACTTTTACACTTGTTTTCATACTCATATACTTACTTTCTTACCTTTATTATTTCAATTGTAGTGTACTACTACATATATACGCATATATGTGTATAGGCGTATATATATACATATGATTATTATAATCATATAGTAATAATATATTTTTTTTGACTCGACCGGACTGGCGACCGACCTTGCAAGTCCGGTCCATTCCAGTAGCTACCAGTACGGGAAATTTTCTGGCTCGACCGAACTTGCAAGTCCGGTCGCAAGTTCGGTCCATTCCAGTAGCTTGCATTACGGGAATTTTTCTGGCCGACCGAACTTGCAAGTCCGGTCGCAAGTTCGGTCCATTCCAGTAGCTTGCATTACGGGAATTTTTTCTGGCCGACCAAACTTGCAAGTCCGGTCGCAAGTTCGGTCCATTCCAGAAGGTTTCTGACGGGAGAATTTTCTGGTCCGACCGAACTTGCATGTCCGGTCGCAAGTCCGGTCGATTCCAGAAGGTTTCCCGTCTTTGTAAATCTGGGCTCGACCGAACTTGCAAGTCCGGTCGCAAGTCCGGTCCGGCCCAGTACTTCAGTTTTAAAATCTGTTTTCAGTCCTCTCTTTTACCCATTACTTCCCCAATCTTCCTACATGTAATACCACATGTTTAAACCCTGTCTAGGCCCTCCAAATTACCTTAGTTCATTCAACAATTCCTTACTCTTCTCTAAATCCACATACACAATTTCTTCTCACTTCCTTTCAATTCCTACAATTGTTTTCTTTACTCTCATGCTACAGATTTTCCTTCTAACCTTTACCATTCAATACTCCCTCTACCAATGCTACTCCTAGTATCCCAAATACATTTCCAAGCAATTACCATGCCTTAACCCAAGTCCAACATCTATTTCACTACATCTTGCCTTCTAATTTTTCTCTACCTTCTCCAATACATTCTCATCACTTCTTGCTACAGATTTCTATATACTTTATCCTCATCCTCCAATTCCCAATCCATGGTCATTAAACATCTCTACTAATCCCAATACATACCTTGGTTCTTCCATTCACCAAGTCATCCACTAATGCACAATTCCTACTAAAATTTTGCCATAGTTCACCTACTATTCCAGCTTCTCCACATACATACTTTTCCATCAAATTCATTCCTATTCTAGCCAAACCACAAGGGTTCTACCAGCACACATACTAAGCAATCTTAATACATCAATACCCATCAATCACAATACCAATACACATACTCATTACACTTGGCTCCAAAGCCTTCAATTCAAATACTTGCTCTTAAATACTCAAATTTCACAATCCTCAATACTAGTACAAGGTTTTGGGTTCTTTACATATTTTACCCATTCCCATTACTCTAATGCAATAGAATTTACATTAGGAAGGAGCTCTTACCTTGAGCTTTTGATTCCTTCTTTTCTTTTCTATTTCTCCTCTTCCTCTCTTTCTTGTCCAAATCGATTTTGTGGGGAATGGAGTTGCCAAACTCCATTCCCATTACCCAAGCACACAAAGACAAGCATAATTAACCTACTAACCCTCATAATAACACTAATTCATTGAAGTGTTTAAAATACAAATTCTAGGGTTTACCTTTGGAGTGCTTTAGGAGGGGTTTTAGCCCTTGGTTCAAGAAGGTGTTCTCACCACCATTGGAGGGTTGAAGCAAAGCTCCAAAACAAGAGGAAAAACAAGGTAAGAGAGAGAGACCAAAAATCGGCCATACCAAGAGATGGAGAAAAGTGAGGTCTTTTATGGAGATTTTTACCTTGTTGGAAAGAGGAGACTCCAAGCTTCACAATGGTGTGCTTTTCTCTTCAAATGGGGAAAACCCATGGAGATGAAGTTGCTCATTTTCGGATTTTGAAAAGATAGAAATGTAGAGCTTGAAGAGAGGAGTTCAAATATGTATTTTGTTTTTGATTTGGAGCTTACATGTGGATGGAGCATGAGGATGAAGTTGGAGTTGCCATGGAAGCCATGGGAGAGCTCTCAAAAATCTCCCAAGCCAGAGAGGAAAGGAGGGAGACGGTGAGAGAGGGGGAAATAGGAGAGAGAAGAGGAAAAGTGAGAATAGGAGGTGAGAGAGTGTGGTTTTACTTTTGTACTTTTATTTGTTTTGCTTTTTGGTTCCCTCTATTTATTAGCTAGTTACATGTGTATAAGAGGGTTATTTGACCCATTAAAAATTGGCCCCACACACCACTACTAGCTGGAGCGTTTTTCGTCTTTTACAGAAAACGCTCGTTATTTTACCCGGTTTTGATACTGTTCACTAACCGGGCCCGTTTTCCGGAATTTTCTCGTTTCTTTATTTTTTTATTGGTTATTAAGCTTCCATAAATGCTTAATAATTATTTAATGATTTATAATTTTTACGGGTCTGTTTGACCACTTAAAGTCACGTTTTCGGGTTTCCTCGAAAAACGTGCGCTAAAGCTCTTTTAGCGTTTTAATACATTTCTTGGATCCGTTTTCTTCGGGAATCATTCCCATATACTAATTAGGCATGAATAAGCCTTAGGAATCCTTACGATACTATAACCGAGGTCTCGTACCTCCTATGGTTATTTAACGCTCATTTTAGCGTTTTCCGCTTTCTAAGCGTTTTTCTCATTTCTTTGGATTTATTTTCTTTACCAAAATTACTTAGGCACTATTAGGCCCTTAAATACCATATTAAAATAATTAAATCACCATATTTAAGTTCGGGGTATTTCAATCTACCCCCCTTAAAGAACTTTGCCCTCAAAGTTGGTGAATCTAATACTGTTACTCGTACATATACTCTATGCTAAGGTTATGACCTCTACATATAACTTGTCAAACTCCAAATGTTTGACATGATGCATACTACGCATCCAAACAGCATGTCACTGCATGCATAGCAATCAAAAATATCCGTTTTACTCCTCTCCAAGGGGGTCCATCTGAAGACAATTAGGTACAATCCTCCCCCAATGGCGAGTGATCCCTCAGGTACCGGTCACGTTTGAACACTTACGCTTTCTGGTTCACGGCCGTCATGACTTGAGCACTTACGCTTTCTGGCTCTACGGTCCTTTGGTTCTGATCAAATTCATTTGCACAAATAGAGATCCTCAGGCACTTACTCATACTTACTTACTCATACTTTACTCATACTTACTCATACTTACTCGGGACTACACTGCCCCAGTGCCCTTGGAAAAATACAAAACACGCACTGTTACCGTACACCCGGTGTAGTGGTTTCAAACTACTCTACACTTCCACAGACTCAAAACTAGCTTCACCTCCTATGGTTTCGACCGGATACCCGTGCCTAGGCATGGAAGATCCACTAGCGTCTGTGGGAGCGGTTTTAAAACCGATCCTCATTCTCGAGTTTGAAGAAAACGTTGTACCAAATTAGTTTTGGAAATTCATTTGAAAACCTTGCATACATCTCCCAATTTCAATTTATGATGATCATTCCTATTACTAGTGTTATTATTGTGGCCACTTAGGGGAGCTTCCAGAGTCCTTCAACCCCAATGTGATCAGCATTGGTGTTGATTTATCCTTCCACCCCAATTTGTGTTCGGCTTCCCTTGATCGCTAGCAAATCAAGTTCCACTTCCCACCTCAATACAAACAGACAGATTGTCAAACATATTTCGTTTTCTATCTTTTAATCTTACTCTAATCATACACATACATTTCCCAATTTATATGATTCACTTACTTACTTACTAATCATTTCATCAATTATTGCTACATCTTCTCCAACTGCTATACTTTAAGAATTCAAGGGTATAATATCCCATTAATTTGCTATACTCCAATTTATACTCATAAAATACATCGGTTGTACACCGATTCATACTCATTACATACGTCGGTTGTATACCGATTCACTCATTACATACTACAGGTTCCGTACCGATTTATACTCCTCAAGTCTCACATACATACTCATTCTTCATACTATTACCAATCGGGTTTCTCATTACCCTGGAGTTTCTCTACTCCTTTTCCTATACTTGCTTCTCAAATAACCACAATTACACGATGAGTGAATACAAATGTTTATGTAACATAAGTATCAATCATCAAAACAATTCTTTTGCGCTATGCGCATTGTAGTTTACGCACCTATCACGTAAAACATACATTTCGCGGTTTTCGCTCTACCCCCCTTAAAAGGGATTACGCCCACGTAATCTACCATGTGTCAACATTGACATTGGTCGAAGGCATTCAGCCGTCATGGAGTGGTTCAGTTTCCATGCGGTCTATTATACAATGTTCCTTGATCAACGGGTCTTAACCGTACTATCGGTTAGTCCCTGCATCAAGAATTTTCATCGGAGTTTAACTCTTAACCGGGTTCGGTTCTAGCCTAATGGCTTTGAGGCATTGGTGATTAGCCTTTTATTCACTAGGTGTATTTCACTTAGAATTCTGGCCACTAGCTTCTGCTGCGCGACCCTGATAACTTGGGTTATTCGCCCTTCTTGTTATCTTAACGTGTGCATCACCTTTTATCCCTCTTATTGTGAGAATAAGGTTTATTGACCAAATGCGGTGTTCTCTTACCGTGCTCGAACTCGGTGAGTTGTAGATTCATAACCAGCTCTCTGGCAATGTATATACATACTGTTGTGTTTGTAGTGATCATTCACTTGGTTTCTCTGACTTATTGTCGGTTGAGGTTAAGTCACTACTTAGTTGTAGTGCTTCCTCTGTCGTTAGTAGCTTCTGAGCTACACCAGTTTCTCTGGTTCATTACAAGTGTTCTTTACTTGTATGACCTTGCATTTTCCATGCGTCGGTCCTTGTGACTTTCTCAAGTCTACTTTCACTTTTATTCCAATGGAATTCACATCTTGTGATTGTTGGTGTGTTTCACACTCTTCGTGCTCTTTGGCCTTAGGCCGCACGGTTTGTTTCCAAGCTTTTGCTCAACTGGCTTACGCCGTGTTTACTGGTGAAAGGAAGAATTTACCACTACTTTACGTTCTCCATATCCTTAGCTATCCCACTAGATCATTGACTACACAAGTGCAATACCAAAACACTCAGTCCTACAGAGTGCAGAGGCGTAAACGCTTGGCAGTAACTCTCTTATGAGATCGCAATAGGAATTATTGTTACTCCTTCAGGTGGTGTTTCATCATTTCGTGTGGACTCCTGGCTTGTTGCCCGGTCTGTCCACTATCTCGAATTAACAATTTCCATAGCATTAGTGATTACTCATATACATTGGTCGCCTGTTGTGCACCATGTTCTTACAGATTCCATAGTATTGGTTTACATGGCATCCACTGTTGCTAGCTTCAGCTCATGCATTTATACAATGGTTTCCCATGTATTTGGCAATACCGAATATGGTATTCCTTTATTTTTCTGAGCTCCCTGAGCATCATTGGTTTTATAACCGGTTATTCCTTGGTTGTCAACAATTGCTGTTGAAGCTTATTTCACATTGCTTGACAATAGTTGTATGCTCAAGCTTGACTACACTAGTAGTTCTGAAAGGAATATTTCCCGACAGTTACTGATGGTATCCCCTTCTTGGGATCCACGTGTTCACCGCCTTGCGGTTCACATTTATGAGGGGCGTCCTCATTCATCGATTGTTACTCTTTTATCGGTGCCGTCCTTGACACCTTCCATATTGTTCACATGGTTTTGCAACCGTTGGGTTATGTGTGGTATAGTTTCATGGCCTACTAGCCATATTGCCTAGAGCTCTGCTCATCATAGGTTGTTCCCAAGTGGTTATTTCTCCATAAGCTATTGCTGTTGGAGGTGATACTGGGCTCCATGATAAGATCGTCGCATCACGCTTCCGTGTTGGAGACCCTTTTTGTATCTCGGTATTGATCGATACCATTTATTGATTTGGGGTATCCCCTGTCAAGTGGGATCCCTTCGGTGTTCTAACCGGTTGCTCGTTCCGATTGTGGTGTTTTTACCACGACATCTCGTTCAACTGTGTTGACTTGCTACCCTTTATGGATTGCTCCTGGGTAGTGCCGATTATACGGTAGCATCTGACATGTATGAGTATTTCAGTTTGTTGTCCTACCTTGCGGTTCTGGATTGAGTTATCCGTTAGGGTTGTAACGTCTCCCGTTCTCGGCCCATTTGAGGTTATTTTCCACTACCGGGTTGATGGGATCCCTTGAGGCGGTTGTAACGAATCTCCCGTTGAGTTATGGTACCATTGGGTTTTTTCCCTTATGTTACGGATTAATTATCCCTTCCGTGATGAATGGTATTTCTGGTACCTTTGCCACATCCCCTGTGTGTTTGTGGTAGTTGTTCTGGAAATCTCATCCCGTCATTGAACACTGATGTGTTAATGTTAGGCATTCGCCTTACTGTGTTTAGACTGGGTATTCCTTCCAGCCATCATGTTTTACTTTAATATATCAGACATGTCCAATGTCTTTATTCAGTTGTTGGTGCTTCTCGCACCTTTAACACTTAAGCATCCTCCTGTAGTAGGTTTCTTGACTCCTTAGCTTGTAGCTTATCTGAGTTTCTTCTGCTCATTTGGGTATCCCACTGTTCCGTTTTGAATTTACTTATGGTCCGTAGAACGGAGTTGACTACTTCCCGTGTTTCGTACACTACATGTATACATACGTGGGGTACCGTCTTGGCACGTTACCACTTACCTACACTATTTGTCAGGCCCGCAAGCTCCTTCGGAGTGCGGTCGTCCCACATCCCGTATTTGGGTACACTCGTAGTGTTCGTCACACCACATAGGTGAAGTATCTATTGTCAACTCCTCTTGTATCATTCTATGATACTCACCGTAATTCCGTCTGTTTGGTTTTAAAAATCCAGGTTTAAAAGAAGAGTTTGTGATTTTGAAAGAAAAATTTGGGTTTTGAAATAACAGTTCAGTGTTAAAAGGAATCTTCATGGCGTTGCCATGTTTGCGGTCTTGACCAAGTTCAGCTTCTTGCTGATTGGCATGTCCTTAATACAATGGTCGTGCCGTTAGGCCTTCCCGAGGGTTCGTTATTTAACATCCTTAGGATTGGATCCTATATTTGCTCCATTCGTCATAGCGGTACCTTGACAAGTATCTGCGGGTTTGTTAAAGTATTCCAATCGTCTTGTAGTTGCTGCACTTGCCCTGGGCAGGTGCGCGGGTAGGTTGTTTTTCGGTTAACGCATACCGGTGGCAGTATCGTTTCCATCCATCAATTGGTGGTTTTATTAGGACTTCATTTGATCTTTTGATCTTGGTGATCGATCTCCTGAGTCGCTTCTCAGTGTACTTGACGTGTTTGTCGTCCATCCGGGTGTCTCACACCTTCAGTGTGGTTAATGAGACCTGACTTATCCTTAGGAACTAGGTTGTGGTCCTATAGGTGTGTGTGTTATGATTTCTTTCATAGTTATCTGAACTATGTTGTTCGGTTATTACGGCCTCTTGCATGTAGGTTTGGGGTTAATCCAACCTCGACTATTCCTTAGTCGGTTTGTATACCGTTGTTGGTATCCTCAAGTTACAGTCGTAGACTCTCTTGTCTAGGGTTCGTTACTCTATCTTCCTTGCTTTATTGCGCGATTGTGCTTCTCTTCTTGCTGGCTGCACATGGTTCTCGCGACTGCGAAGCATGTCGCCCCATGGTGCCATAAATCCCATTGTCATTGTGTTTAGGATCTTCATTTTTCCGCCATTCAGTGCGGTCATCGTCATCCAACGGGAACCGTCTTCGGGACTTCCAGTTCTTGGACTCTACCATATGACAGGTTTCTTTTCTAATAAGGTTTGTTTTATACTGCCAGATCGGGTTTTACCCGAGTGTGAGAGGTCTTTCCATCTCTTTGGCGTTATTCTCCTAACTTAATACCGTGGGTTGCGGAGGGCGGGGTATGGTTGTGGTAGGTTTCCGATTCATACGGAAGTTCCTAACTAGCGTCCTCGCACATTAGCACTCAACCCTTAGCCCTAAGTCTCTACCGCTTAACTCGGTATTTACCTAAACTCGGTTTTCATCTGATACCACTTTTTGTAACACCCCTACCGCTAATACCGTCATTACCGTACCATACTTACCTTCGCAGCGGATATTACTTACTCAACGGCGGGTGTACAATGCCGTTAGTCACCCACGTGACTAACAAGGCGAGTTACAATACTAC
Source organism: Limonium bicolor (assembly GCA_023374045.1). Classification (NCBI taxonomy): domain Eukaryota; kingdom Viridiplantae; phylum Streptophyta; class Magnoliopsida; order Caryophyllales; family Plumbaginaceae; genus Limonium; species Limonium bicolor. The sequence continues at coordinate 236,832,668 of CM041777.1, forward strand.
ATACTATCGGTCTGATGAATATGAACATACCGAGTGCTCTACACAATACATTACTTTCCCTTGCATACCATTTCATAATTCGATACAACTCCAATACAATACTATACCGAGTATACTACAATCCTTACATTACCGATACAGTTTAGACATCCAAATTCATACTACGTTTACACATATAATTCCCGTTTACTCAACTACCCATGCTTATGTAGCAGTCCCCGTCCTACTCTCGAACGGTGAACAGCTTCGGTACCCTGCACACTAAAAACGGTCCCCCCTAGGGGGTCAGCTTACGCTGCATATGAAATCCGTATATACCGCGTGCTAACCGCGGTACGCCGACTACTTTGGTCGAATTTACATGGAGTTCATTTTACATGCATACATACATACTCATATACTACAAAATACAATCAAAGATACCTACATAAAACCAGTGATACTTACTAAGGAAGACAATTCTATAGTCGACCATTCGTATTTGTTATACGTTCATTACTCTTCGTACTGTGTTCGATATTCGTTACTCTACTCATACTTACTCCTTACTCTTGCATACTCATCACTCCATGTTCAATACCTTACTCGTACACGATCCTTACTCTGTACTCATTACTATAACTAGTGCATACTCACTACTCAATTCTCCATCTTACTCTTACATACTCAATACTCAATACTCACTACTACTCATACATGCTCAATACTCGGTACTCATTACATACTCATACTTGCTTCTTACTCGATACTCATTACTTTACTCATACATACGCAATACTCATTACTCATTACTTTGGTCTCTGGGCGGAGTCATACACAAGACTCGCCACCGGACCTACAATACGAGGGCTATACGCTTAGCTCCTCTAATACTCAATGTCCGTTCTTACCGGACTACTCATATTCCCACTCCCAACACTCTTCTCTCAGAGCACAATACAATCTCATGGATTAGCCTAGAAGTATCTCTCTCGACAACCTCTATTAGCTGGGGAATTACCACCGTCTAGTATCCTCAGATTTAAGGGTTTCCCCAACATATCGAATACTCTCTCGTTCGGTGCATACTTACATCAGTCGGGTCCTCTCATAATGGATCGACTAATTACTAAGGGTTTGGAGATCCCTCGTCATTCTTTACTACTCTCATGGTTCATGTTTTGCACCAAGATCGTTTCCTCTAATATAGGTTACTTATGTACTTCCACTACTTTTCGTTTGTGGATTACTCATTTCGTTTCTCCTACCGTTATCGGGAGGTTATTACTCCCGTACACTCTCTCACATTCTGGTGATTCATTGATTTACGTTATCGTTTATTGGTTCGTTGGTTTAGTGCGTTGCTACGGTTCCATTGGTTCACACATGACTCTTACCACGAGTCTATACACAATAAGACTCATCTATGAGTCGGTCTACGCACTAAGTAAGGCCACACAATCAATCAAGAAAGGTTAGCTCAATCAACATACAACAAGACATGCAACGAAAGGCAATAATCCGTTTTCATGCTTTAGTCTTGATTAGCCGCATACAACACACAAATCAACGTAACTCGGTTAGCATACGGGGCATGAGGAAATCATACCTTTCACCGGAGTTAGCTTTAACCCGTGTTCCCTGTTCCTTGGTTCACACTTGTTCCACTGATAATGTTTCAACATTATTATTAATACCATACTCTTACGATACACAAATAATTACTACTCCCGTACTTACCCATTATCCCGGTGTACTTAATGTTTTTTTATACTCTCAACTTGCTTGGTTACTTTTACACTTGTTTTCATACTCAATACTTACTTTCTTACCTTTATTATTTCAATTGTAGTGTACTACTACATATATACGCATATATGTGTATAGGCGTATATATATATTACATATGATTATTAAATCATATAGTAATAATATTTTTTTTTTACTCGACCGGACTGGCGACCGACCTTGCAAGTCCTGTCCATTCCAGTAGCTACCAGTACGGGAATTTTCTGGCTCGAACCGAACTTGCAAGTCCGGTCGCAAGTTCGGTCCATTCCAGTAGCTTGCATTACGGGAATTTTTCTGGCCGACCGAACTTGCAAGTCCGGTCGCAAGTTCGGTCCATTCCAGTAGCTTGCATTACGGGAATTTTTATGGCCGACCGAACTTGCAAGTCCGGTCGCAAGTTCGGTCCATTCCAGAAGGTTTCTGACGGGAGAATTTTCTGGTCCGACCGAACTTGCATGTCCGGTCGCAAGTCCGGTCGATTCCAGAAGGTTTCCCGTCTTTGTAAATCTGGGCTCGACCGAACTTGCAAGTCTCGGTCGCAAGTCCGGTCCGGCCCAGTACTTCAGTTTTAAAATCTGTTTTCAGTCCTCTCTTTTACCCATTACTTCTTCCCAATCTTCCTACATGTAATACCACATGTTTAAACCCTATCTAGGCCCTCCAAATTACCTTAGTTCATTCAACATTCCTTACTCTTCTCTAAATCCACATACACAATTTCTCCTCACTTCCTTTCAATTCCTACAATTGTTTTTCTTTACTCTCATGCTACAGATTTTCCTTCTAACTTTACCATTCAATACTCCCTCTACCAATGCTACTCCTAGTATCCCAAATACATTTCCAAGCAATTACCATGCCTTAACCCAAGTCCAACATCTATTTCACTACATCTTACCTTCTAATTTTTCTCTACTACTTCTCCAATACATTCTCATCACTTCTTGCTACAGATTTCTATATACTTTATCCTCATCCTCCAATTCCCATCCATGGTCATTAAACATCTCTACTAATCCCAATACATACCTTGGTTCTTCCATTCACCAAGTCATCCACTAATGCACATTCCTACTAAAATTTGCCATAGTTCACCTACTATTCTAGCTTCTCCACATACATACTTTTCCATCAATTCATTCCTATTCTAGCCAAACCACAAGGGTTCTACCAGCACACATACTAAGCAATCTTAATACATCAATACCCATCAATCACAATACCAATACACATACTCATTACACTTGGCTCCAAAGCCTTCAATTCAAATACTTGCCCTTAAATACTCAAATTTCACAATCCTCAATACTAGTACAAGGTTTTGGGTTCTTTACATATTTTACCCATTCCCATTACTCTAATGCAATAGAATTTACATTAGGAAGGAGCTCTTACCTTGAGCTTTTGATTCCTTCTTTTCTTTTCCATTTCTCCTCTCTTCCTCTCTTTCTTGTCCAAATCGATTTTGTGGGGAATGGAGTTGCCAAACTCCATTCCCATTACCCAAGCACACAAAGACAAGCATAATTAACCTACTAACCCTCATAATAACACTAATTCATTGAAGTGTTTAAAATACAAATTCTAGGGTTTACCTTTGGAGTGCTTTAGGAGGGGTTTTAGCCCTTGGTTCAAGAAGGTGTTCTCACCACCATTGGAGGGTTGAAGCAAAGCTCCAAAACAAGAGGAAAAACAAGGTAAGAGAGAGAGACCAAAAATCGGCCATACCAAGAGATGGAGAAAAGTGAGGTCTTTTATGGAGATTTTTACCTTGTTGGAAAGAGGAGACTCCAAGCTTCACAATGGTGTGCTTTTCTCTTCAAATGGGGAAAACCCATGGAGATGAAGTTGCTCATTTTCGGATTTTGAAAAGATAGAAATGTAGAGCTTGAAGAGAGGAGTTCAAATATGTATTTTGTTTTTGATTTGGAGCTTACATGTGGATGGAGCATGAGGATGAAGTTGGAGTTGCCATGGAAGCCATGGGAGAGCTCTCAAAAATCTCCCAAGCCAGAGAGGAAAGGAGGGAGACGGTGAGAGAGGGGGAAATAGGAGAGAGAAGAGGGAAAAGTGAGAATAGGAGGTGAGAGAGTGTGGTTTTACTTTTGTACTTTTATTTGTTTTGCTTTTTGGTTCCCTCTACTTATTAGCTAGTTACATGTGTATAAGAGGGTTATTTGACCCATTAAAAATCGCCCCACACACCACTACTAGCTGGAGCGTTTTTCGTCTTTTACAGAAAGCTCGTTATTTTACCCGGTTTTGATACTGTTCACTAACCGGCCCGTTTTCCGGAATTTTCTCGTTTCTTTATTTTTTTATTGGTTATTAAGCTTCCATAAATGCTTAATAATTATTATTTAATGATTTATAATTTTTACGGGTCTGTTTGACCACTTAAAGTCACGTTTTCGGGTTTCCTCGAAAAACGTGCGCTAAAGCTCTTTTACCGTTTTAATACATTTCTTGGATCCGTTTTCTTCGGGAATCATTCCCATATACTAATTAGGCATGAATAAGCCTTAGGAATCCTTACGATACTATAACCGAGGTCTCGTACCTCCTATGGTTATTTAACGCTCATTTTAGCGTTTTCCGCTTTCTAAGCGTTTTTCTCATTTCTTGGATTTATTTTCTTTACCAAAATTACTTAGGCACTATTAGGCCCTTAAATACCATATTAAAATAATTAAATCACCATATTTAAGTTCGGGGTATTTCAGTAACAAATAAGTCTCCACATTAGGAAAGCTTTTAGGATGATTGATTATGCAAGCTGGCCTTCTCATTATTGTGGCTGCCGACTGGGTTGGTCAAGGATGGTCAATTTTTTTACCATTGACCATTCTTGGTCAACGTTTGACTAAATGGGCACTATTTCGGGTTACTATTCACATTAAATTTATATTTGTAAATTTTTGGTAAAATCTTCAAATTAAATTCCTAACATGTTATTAGGTAATATACATATATTTTAATATGTATAGAAGGCCAACTAGCCACTCAAAACCAATTTCGAAGGCACTTCGCAAAAATACGTTTTAAGGAGTTTCGGGCTCCTTTTTGTGTCTTAACTCTTTTTCGAGTTTGGTTTGCTTTGAAAATAATTTTATAATTTTTTTTTACATTCACATATAATAAAGCCTTTAAAACCATCCAAGACTCATTCATAAGACAATATATCCAAAGTATGCTTTAAGGGGTTTTTATGGCATATTTTTGTCTTGAGTTGTTTCTAAGCTTGGTTTTCTTTGGTAATGGTTTCATAATGTTCTTAGCTTGATTATAAGACTTATGAATTCACTTTGGATCCTTATTGAGGTCATTAAATCTCAATGGTTTTCTTAAAACACATTTTCCCTTAAAGCACATTTTTGTGCTCTAAGGTGCATTTTTGGTTTAAACGCTAATTCCGCTTAATGCGTATTACTAATCTTAGAGGTATTTCACATTTGAAATCTCTTGGGAACTTATTGGTAGTTCCCTAATTTATTTGTGCTCTTTAAAACACCTTTTTCTATAGTTGTTCCTACAACATGTTTTGGTGTAAATTGTTGTTTAACACTTCTTCTAATGTTTCTAAGGCACGTTCTAGCCTTAGTATCCTAATTAGATAGTTCATTAATATATTAAGGTTTAGGGTATTTCAATCTACCCCCCTTAAAAGAACTTTGTCCCCAAGTTCCTATGTATCTATATCTCTTAGAACACACAGGTAACTTCACACCAAAAGATCATATAGATCACTCAATATCTGTATAGGCATTCTGACTCATAAGCTCTGCCATATATATATTTACCACACTTGTCACACAACATTTCTTTTGCATGTTTTAGTAATCAAAATACTCTTTGTATATTCTTTTGATGTATACTCCTCAAGTAACCGGTCGGAGACAAAGGTTTTCATGTCCTCGAGTTCATGAGCGAGTAATACAGAAAATACATGTCAACTCCAAATCCACTTTATGCTACTGCATATACTCTTAACGTGGTTAATTGTGACCACTTGTAGGGAGTTTCAGGAATCATCCGACCCTGATGTGATCAGCATCAGTGTTGCTATCCTATCCTTTCCCCCAATTTGTGTTCAGTTTTCCTTGATCTGGCCAAGATCAAGTTCTACCTCCCACGTCAACTTCAAACATCCAAATAATTATTCATGTAGCATTTTATATCTTGTTAGTCCTTCTAGTCATAATCATAAATAAATAAATACATCCAAATTATGGAACTCAGTCCATCAGTCATTCTTAATTCACCTCTCAGCAATTACTTAGAGAATTTAATTCCTACCAGGTTCTATATCGGTCTCATACCGATTCATACCTCATAACATTACCATATTGGTCTCATATCAATACATATCATAGGGATTTTAATTCCCCTGGAGTTTCTACTCCTCTTTTCCTGAATTCTCGCACCGAAGTTAATGAGATAAGCCTCTAATACATCTGGTGTTCGCATCTAATTGTGCGTAATAACCACAATCACATAAGAATGAATACATGTGTTTATATAACATACGTATCAAACATCACAACTAATTTTATTGTGCTATGCACACTGTAGGTTACGTACTTAATACGTGAAACATACGCTAAGCGATTGGGCGCTCTACCCCCCTTAAAATGGATTACGCCCACGTAATCAACATTATATCATCCTTGAACATAGGTTCAAGATGTTTAGGTGTCATGGAGCATTCTGGCTCCCATGTAGTCTATCTCACATTATGATTGGGTCAGAGGGTCTTCACCATGGTAACGGCTTAGTCTCTGTATCAAGGATTCCTATTGGTGTTCACACCAATCTTACAACTGTGTTCCAGTGTAGTCTCTAAGGCTCCAAAGTATTTGGTAGATAAGTCGCATATTTTATTCGACTGGAAGATGTGAGACACATCCTTCCTTCTTCTCTTTGTTAGGTATATCAAACCTTTAAGATACGGTCCACTAGCTTCTGCTGCGCGACTCTGATAATCTTGGGGCTTAGTTTGCCCTTCCTATCCTCTTCAATATGTTTACAGCTCTTTTGTATCCTTATAATTTAGGAATAAAGGTCTCTTAATGGACGCGTGGTATCTTTATTTATACACGGTCTCAATGAGTTATCACTTGTCTATCCAGTTCTCTGGAGATCTGATGTTCATGCTGTTATTACGCCTTTCAGCGTCTGAATTGTTTCCTACTAACTGATCCTCAGTCTGAGATTTCTATATTATCTGATCTTACTGTTTAGTGCTTATTGCTCTTTACAGTTTCCTCAAAAATCTTGAAACATATGAACTGTTCATACTTACTAATTAGTGCTTCTCGCACTTCATAATTCTTAATTGTTTCCTCCTGGAATGAGTTCTCTGACTCTTTTAATCTCATTGGTTTAATTGAGTTCTTCCTCCTCAATTGTTCACGATAATTTGTTGTTCTGGTGTAAGTTGCATCTCTGACTGCTGTACGGAGTCGACTACTTCTCGTGTTCCTTACACTACTCGTTTACATATATGGGGTACCTTAATGATACATTGCTACTTACCCGACTAACTTATAAATAAGTCCATCAGGCCCACAAGCTCCTTTGGAGTGTGGTCGTCCCACATCTCATTTAAGTACACTCGTAGTGTTTGTCACACGCTTAGTTACAGCTAATTTGTGAAGTATTCTGTTGTCGATCCCCTCTTTCATCAATCCTTGATAACCCACATGTCGTTCTTCTTGAACTTAATCAAGGAATATCCACCTACTGGGTTCATAACTGCATTATTCCTTCTGTATTTAGTACGGACTCGATCCCTTAGTAATTCGCGGTCTCTTTCGTTAGAGCTTCTTATCTCATTTCTCATGTCGATCCACTAGGAATGCACTTCCAGTCCCTTACGGAATGGACAGTGTGCTTCTTGTGAAATCTTTCATCACATGTTCCAGACTACTGGAGTTACTGCACAGTCTGTCTCCCATTTCATCATCTTACTTACATCGGGTTTTAATTCATAAATCTGATTGCTTTCGTGTCAATATTTGATGGCTTATATATAGTGGTTGCTTTGCTGTGCACCGTAACTTAATCTACCTGAAAGGTATTATTCTCATGGCCTCCACTACCGAAGTAGCTTAGTTGTCTTATATTGCCCATTGATGGCACAATCCTTCAATTGTTGACTTCAATGTCTTGTCTTATTTTCAATCCCTTTCATGGTGTAACACACTGGAGTTCTCTAATTTCGGTGTTTGGCGGTTGCCGTATCGTGTTGTAAAATAGTTATCTCTTAATATGAAGGTGTTCTGCTTCAATCTCAGTTCAGTTCGTAAGTAGGATAATTTCTCTCACATTCTTTCATCCTTTATGATGTTTTTTACCATGTAATTTAACCGGTTACTGAAGAAGTCATCCGTTGAATCACAAGCTCTTTTGAGCGTTGGTCACTTGATGTCCATACTGCGCACTCACAATGTTTATCTCTGACGATTGCTGATTCTTAAATCCTGGGTGTTGGATTTAAGGTCTGTCTCTGCAGCCTTCCATATTATTTATGTGTAACTGGAATGTTCTAAGGTAATTTCAAGGTCTACGATTCCCATTCTCCAATAGAGAGTATTCAATCTCTAAGAAGTGAAAGCCCTTTTGAGGGGTTTATTCCCACTCATGGCCTCACAACAAGGAGAGGTATCCCCACCCTTAAAAGGAATGGTTCGTTCTCCACCCCTGTCAATAGCACTATCTCAACATTCTCATTGGTGCCCTTTCTTGGCAATTCTTCCTTAATTTAGTATAGGTTTTCATAACCACTCGTATGTACGAGTTGTAGTTCATTCATGGCCTAGATAAGCCTTTATGCTTTCCTGCGCCTCGAGCTCTGATGTATTTAACATCCTTGGCTCGTAGGCCCTTAATGCTTGATTAGTCTCAAGTGATAGCCGGTGTTCGGTTCACTATTGTATTCTTAATCATCTGTAGGTTATCCACGTAATTCTCTAGTTCTCTGAACTCTGTCAATGTTGGGTCACATCATTGGATGTACTATTGGGTTTCACAATAAATTGCTGTATCTCGCTTCCTGTTGTGGAAGTTCGGTTAGGTAATCCGATGTTAATCAGTGTCTGTGACAATACTTCGCTCTCATAGACTTGCGCCTTTTAGCAATTAAGGATTAGTTTTCATTAGGCCTCTACCTTCCGGTGTCTAAGTCGGATATTTATCCTGGCTATCATGTGCTGCCATGTCAATACTTTGTTCAACTGTCGTTGACTACGCCACCCACTAATGACTAATCATACTTGGGTGTTAATGAGTTAGGCAAGCAATACTAACCATCGTTTATAGGTCCTTTTCTGCTCAACTATACCGACTCTATGGTGTAGTTCTTTTGAGGTTCTCTCTTTTGTGATTGCACGTATTTGATCCTAGGTAGGTCATTACTTAAATTTGTTTTCTCTGATTCCGTTTCCGGGTTTATCAACATCCTCAATGAAGAGTGCTGTTAATGGTATTATTCTGGGAGTTCATCCCGTTTTTATTGAAAGTTGTTATGTCCTCCATCTTCATTGTATGTCGTAATACCTTCCTTGTTTTTTACTACCTACACCCGTCCTCTCACATTGTTGAGTAATTCCTTCGGTTCTTCCATTCAAGGTTAGGCTTGGTTTTGGCTGATGTTCTTACCTGTAGTGTCGGTTGTCTGTTGTTGATGATCACGTCGTTTAGTTTCCTGACCAAGTCCAGCTCCCTGCTGACTGGTGTATTGATTTAGTTGTCATGGTCAGGCCGTCAGGCCCTCCCGATATTTCGCTCTTCAGTCTTAAGGATTTGTAATCCGGTGTTAATATGTATTATACCTGTGGTTTTTACCATTCGGTCTTCACGCCTTCCCGTATAGCTTCATTGCGGCAGCACTTGCCAAAGCAAGTGCGCCATGCAAGATGGGCTATCGGTATTGTGTACGTCGGCAATGGTACATTCTCCTAGACTCCATGTGGGTGGTAGTCCATGGGACTCCTTCTTTGCCCTTTTTGGCTTGGTTAATTGATTATCTGGGTAGCTTCTTGACTGCTTTTGATTGTATAGTTACTTATCAGGGTATTCCTCTTTCTGAGGAACCCCCTTTTTCTTTCACTTTAGCCTTGGTTCTCACTCTCATTTCCACACCTTCGTCGAGGTTATCGAGTATTGACTCTGCTTAGGCACTACGTCGTAGTCCTATCTTGGAGTATGACTTGCATATGCATTCGTAGTCGTCTGGGCTATTGTAGTTAGGTCTTTGCAACCCCTTTTTTTGTAGGTTCGGAGTTACCCGCTTCATAATTGACTTTTAGGTAGTCCCTATGCTCTTGCGCGGTATTATCCCACTGTTATTGCTCCCTTGGACTGTTGTCCGGTGTTTCTGTCACTTCTCTTGTCCTCTTATTGCACTTGTAGTACTTTCCTTCTTACTGGTATGGCGGGGTTATATCGACTGCGTAGCATGTCGACCCAAGTTGCCGGTAATTATTATTCTCTCATTGGTAGGATTCTATGGGTAGCGCCTGATTCAACGTTGTGCTCCAATTAGGACCTTAAGTCTTGAAAGACTATTGCATAACGAGGTGCTTCTCGTATTGCATGATGCTAAGTAATTGCCAGATCGGGTTTTCCCGAGTAAGAGAAGGCTTGTCATCTCTCTGGCGTTCATTTCTGGTATCTTAGAACCAGGGGTGCAGAGGGCGGGCCAGGTATTATAGATATCCGATATACGTCAGGAATCCTAACTAACGCACCTCTCGCACTAATACTCAACCCTTATCCCAAAGTCTAAAGTTCCTAACTCGGTAATTCCTAAGCTCGGTAATTTCCAGTCATCAGAGCGTAACTACGCTCTGATACCACTTTTGTAACACCCCAACTCCAAATGCAATGATCGTCGCCCTAAGTCCATCTCATTCATTAACAACGCAGCGGAAAAGTTCTCCTAAATTGGTGTTACCGCCGTTAGTCACCCACGTGACTAACTAGGCCTATTCTCTTACAAGTCACGGTCTGACTAACCGGATAATTACTCGAGCATCTATACAATACAATTCATAAACCACAACTTATACCGAGTATCTCATATCCTAATACATCATACTAACATCTCATCAATTACTAAACGAGTGTACATGCACAACTCGTGTAACAAATGTAAAAGCAACCCGAAGTACTCTACCCGCTCCTACTCTCAGGTTGAGTCCTCGTCTGGTACCTGCCTGCAAAGTTTAAATCACAGGCCCCAAGGGGCTCAGCATATTGCTAGTACAGAAAACGTGCAGCCCACAAGCTAGCAGGGTTACACACGACTACTTTGTCGTATACATGCAATTGTTTATTCATACAAATAATAATGAGAAGTACGATAACAAACAACACATTTATGTGAAACATTCACAGCTCAAATAAATCGAACGTCGTAATGGACGCCCATTAATGAGTAAATTAGATTCCTAACTCCTGAGGCCTGAGAATTGTTTAGTTCTCGTGTTTGACCATACCTTATAAGTGTCAACCGTTCTCTTTAAAGAACTGGTTGTTCTCTAACTGAATTGTTTACTTTTTTCGAGTCAAGGTAACCCTAGCCAATGAGTTATTAGCTCCATTGGGTTAATAAACATTATTCTTGAGTTATGAGGGGTGTAGGCTTGACCCTCCCGCGCCTCCTGAATTTGCCTCCCACCTCGAACTGTTCACTCGAGCTAGTCGGGTCTGTTTGTCGACCCTAGGCGACAAGTCGTAGACGAGCCATATGCGGAAGACAGATCTGATACAGATGCCGACCTCCTAACCTAAACATGCATGACCGGAGTCAGTCCCGGATTCCTCTCCTCCTAAGTTCCAGTTAGTTGAAGTCTCATTGATAAGTTAAACCTCTCTCGGTATTAACCAACTAACAATAGGGAGTATTTATAACCTTATACAATTGTTACTAAACATAGTTAATGAACAAGCTCTGAATCAATTCGTGTTAGTGTGCAATGGACACACAATAACAATACAATAAATCGTTTTCATGCTTAATCTTGTTTGGTCGTATCACAATAACACATAGCACACAAACCGAGGTAGACCCCGTTAGCAAACAAGCTACAAGAATCCCATACCGTACACCGGAGATTGGCTAGCTCTTAATCCCGTTCGCCTAATCCGCCGAACGCCTCTGACTATCTAGATCTGTAACCAGAACTAGTATTAGTATCCTGTGTCTTAGAACTAATTTGGTTCTCTTTTCAACTTAAACCTCTTCATAGGTTAACCCGGGTACAATAGTATACCGTTAAACGGGTTCGTTCATTTAGGAGCGTTTTCAAACTCAATTCTACATTCATTACTACTAACGTCGTTAGCAGTTATTTCGTTGCAGTTATTTAGTTCTCAGTTAGCAACTTTGGACTTATACGGACCTTGTATTAGGTTTTCGTATTTTCACTATTCATCCGTATTTCACTATTCATTTATACGGTCTCGTATTCTACTATTCATTTGTACGGCCTCGTATTTTACTATTCACCGTATTTCACTATTCATGTATACGTATTTTACTATTCACGTATGCGTCTCGTATTTGACTATTCATATATACATAGTTACTATTCATGTATACATATTTACTATTCATGTATACGTATTTACTATTCATGTATACGTGTACTAATTCACATATACGATGTCTATTCATGTACACCAAAATTTTCGTATACGTCTGTATGATAATCCGTATCATAAGTATTTATTTCTTTTTCCAATATAACTTGTATTTTTATTAAAATACTTTAAGTATTGATATCTCCTTTACTTATTAAATTACGGATATACCTCTCGTATACCTTAATTTATATACAGGTCTCGTTTAACCCCGTCTTAACTCTGTTTCTTTTACAACTTGTTTCTAATTCTTTATTTAATTTCCTTAACCTTCTAAACACATAAAATGTGTTTTATTTACATTCTTACCCATAGTTTTCTCTTAATCTCTATTTTACTCATAATAAGTTCTAAACTTATTATCTTTTATTTCTAATTTCTTCCAAAGTCTTTCTTAATTAATTCTTCTATACTTTTGGTCAATTACCTAAACATACCCAAGTTGACCAGTCTTTTATGGTCAAACCACCTAACTTTCCATTATTTACAATATTACCCCTAAAGTTAATTTAACTTAACTTTTTATTCCTTTATACTTTTAATATCTAATCTTTCGCTAAAAAATTTATTCTAGCTCCTCTAAACATTTCACAAACTGTCATTGACCAAGTTTGACCATGTTTGACCACGGTTGACGAGGGAAATTACCATTCTACCCTTGTGGTCTTTTCTTTTATCCTAACTCATTTATTAACCAATTTAACTCCAATTAATTTCTAATTTTCGTAACTAATTTTCTACAGGTTGTTGAATATCAAAAATCATTTTAAACATCTCTAAACCACCAGATTTAATTATCTAATGTTATAGTATATAAATACCATCTTTTATTATCCATAAATATACCAAAAACCTTATAAATTCCTTATAACACTTATAAACTCTTATAAATTGTAAACTTAATTCTACAATATTTTCTCATCATCTAAACTCTCAAAAATTCCATATTGACCTCATATAATTTCAGTAATCACCATTAGGTACTAAACTTCTTAAATTTTACATATTACTCTTAATTATACTAATTCCTTTAATTTAACTAAGTTAGATATTTTTTCTAACACAATTAATCCCCTTATTTTCGGCCATAATATAAACCATAGTTTATGATTTTTTTCTTGTATATTATGATAGCTTATATTGAAGCTTATATCATAAGGAGTATAAATCTATTCTTAGATTTAATAAACATTAACTTTAATAAGCTAAAACTGAATATTAATGAAATACCCCAAACCTAGGTATGTTGTTTAAACATTAAAATAAGGTATATTAAGACTAAAAGAGTCTTAGAAACATTATAAACAATTTAAACCGTAGAAAACCAAATAAATACCTTATGGTCAATAAAGGCTAAAATGTGCTCTAAGCTTGGGATAAGCTTGGTTAAGACCTAATGAGCTTACCAAGACCTTATTTATATATTAATGAACATATAAACCAATGTACTACTTAGTATCACATTAGGAAGTCTAAGTCAATGGGAAATCAAAAATTTCACAACTATGTGCCTCGTTTTTGTGAATAGTAACCAAATTAACCAAGTTTATAACATATGTCAATATAAGTGTGACAATTGGTCAACAAAGACTAAAATACCCTTAGTATAATATGGGGGGCGGTTTTCTGGTGACTCACCACACTTAAACAAAAAAAAAGCTAAATAAAGTATAAAGTAAAGAGTACTATTTGCTTTACTACTTAAATATCCAAACTAGCAAACTTATCTTCATTCTCTTCTTTCCCTCTTCATTTCCCACGTCTCCAACCTCTCTTCTACCTTCCTTGTTGCTCTCCATTCACGGTTTTGCAATAGTACCAACACCACCAACTTCCATTGTCATTATCTCTCTAGCTCACCTTGCCAAATCAAAAACAAGACCACCATTCTCTTTGTCTTGCCAAGCTCTTCAATCCTATCCTTTCAAAACTCCAAGAGCTCCATTTCGGTGCCAAGAGGAATCTCCATGGGAGGAGCTTGAGCTCATCTTTTCACATATTATTGTTCTCCTTTGCTTCTAGGTAAGGAAACTCAAATAAAAACTCCATTTCCTTCTTGTTTTGATGTTGACCAAGAATCACCATTGATGGTGTTCCTTACCTTGCTTGTTCTAGCTCCATTCGAATCTTCCAAGGGCTTGGTGGAGTCCTCTCTTGCTACATATCCAAACTCTCTTTCATATCCAAGGTAAAACAATCATCTAAATGTTCTAAGACATATATGTATTTAAGGTTTACAATGAGATGAAGCTTAAAGCTTGAATACTCATTTCATTATTTGTATATGGTTTAGAAGTTGACAAGCAATCAAACATCCTTACCGATTTTAAACAAGGAACAAGAAAGAAGTTTGTGAGGAAGAAGAGGTAAATGTGCTAACCTAATGTAGTTTAAAGTCTTAGGAGAAATGAGCTTATGTTGCTTATTAAAATGATCTAAGGAGCCAATGGTGAATGACTTAGTAAAATGTTCTCAAGGAGACTAGTAAAAGGGCATATGTGTTGTTGAGTGTTTTTGCAGGTCAAAGGCAAATATATTATGGAAATTCAGTGTTTAAGGTTTATGCATCTTAAGGGCCTAAGAGCCATGTTATTTAAGGGCCTAAGTGCCAAGCAATTTAAATTATGCACTATATTGTGATGTAGTGTTAAATGAGTGAAGTTTTGTGTACAAGAATGCTCTTGATAGATCTAAGTGTTCTGAATATTTAATGGTGAAAACAATGTGTTTTGGCTTAGTAAAGTTCTAGGAGAACCCATGTCGAAATTTAGATAATGTATAAGAAGTGTTAGGTGTTTAAAATGAGTTTTGATGAGTTAGGAAGTGTTTAGGGTGGTTAAGTGTTCTACTAGGGAAAAAAATATGCACTAAGGTATTCTAAGGTGTAAAAAGGACTTAAGCATTATTTTAGAGGATTTAGAATGCAAATGAGTGTTTTGGGATACTTCAAGTTCATGTTGGGATTTGTGTTAGGACTTGTGCAATCTTAGTGGTTTAGGAAGAAAATGTTTTGGAGAGGATGTAGTAGTAGTGAGGAAACATTTGAGACTAGTGCTAGTCATAGGTATAAAACACCCCATGCAAACTTAGGGAAAAGTATTGCATGTGCCAACCTTTGTATAAGAATTTGTGTAAGGTTGAGGAGGTTTTTGATGAATGATTTAAGGGTTTAATGGAGGTCTTAAGGTGTGTTTGAGGTGCCCAAATAAGGTTAGAACATACTAGGAGATATGAGGTGAAGTTTGGAGTTAAATGGGCAATTAAAAACAAGGGTCTGGAGCAGACCGACCTTGGGGACCGGACCTGCAAGGTCGGTCGAGCCCAGTTTACCCTGCGAGAAATGGTCTCTGGAATGGACCGACCTTGGGGACCGGACTTGCAAGGTCGGTCGGGCATGGATTTTAGTACGGTTTGAGTCTCTGGAATAGACCGACCTTGGGACCAGACTTACTAGTTCGGTCATGCCTAAATATTTGTATGTAAGTAAGTCTCGGGAATCGACCGATCTTGCGACCGAACTTGCCAAGATCGGTCGGGCCTGAGTTTTCAAAGGGGAAAAACTCTCGAGAATAGACCGACCTTGTGGACCGAACTTGCAAGGTCGGTCGAAGTAGAATTTTTGACGGTAATATGTTCTGGAATGGACCGACCTTGTGTAAGGTCGGTCGGTAAGGTCGGTCGGACCAAAACTTGTAAAAAAAAACAAACAAAGAGTGGCTTAAGTAGTTAACCCTAGGGGTATGATGAAGGTAATCAAGGATAAGTTTGGGCATTAAAACATGTCATATAACCATGTAAAATGTTTAGTAAAATTTGAAGTTAAGTAAGTGAATTGACCGACGTTATTAATCATGTATAGGAGTGACCTACGGTGGAAACCAGTCGAAGCAAGGACCAAGGTATGGTTTTCTTGCAGTCTGTTGCCTACCGGTTTACACCGGCTTGTGTGTTGTTTGTTTTTCTGTGTGTTTATGACCTTGTAAGACTTAAGTCATGTAACGAGTTTACAGTTGTTAAATATTATTGTATTGTTAAGTGTGACTCTATTCCCTTGTGTGTGTCTAACAAGACTTAACCACTTGTATGTGATTGTTTGTTGAGTTCGATGTTGAACTTCTAACAAGTGCTAATGGGGAGTGAGGAGTCCGGTCTATTCCGGTCACGCGTGTGAGTATGGAGTCGATTCATAACCGGTTCGATTGTCTTTGTATGTTATGGTTGTTCTTCCATTTTGGTTTCCAACCTTCCCTTTAGCTTAACCAAGGCTATTTTACTGACTCACTCGGGCCACAGGGCATACTATGTTTGTTCGGTGTGCTTGGATCACTATATCCGAGGCACCTTGTTTAAGTTATTCGTTCAATCTAACAGAACGGTAACAAGTTATGTAACGAGCTTAGCATGAGTTTGGCAACATTCTCTAGGCTCTCCATGGGAACTATTGTTTTGGTTCGTTTCCTAAAAGGATTCGTTCTTGTATGTTATGTGTAATGTTGTTATGCAATATTCTTGCTATGATATGTATGTTGTATGTTTAAAATGAATACCATGTCATCATGACAATTAGTTGGCGTATCCCGGTAGCCGATGGGCTGCGCGTTAACCATACCAGCTAAGGGTTGCTGACCCCCTCGGGGGCTCCATATTTTTACTGCATATGGATCGAGGAAGCGGAATGGCTATAGATTCTAGCTGCAGGAATACTTTTGGTTATTTTGGATTTGAGCCCGGGATGCGCCTGTGCTCCCGTGGCGATATATTTTGGTACCGTTTGTATTACAGTGACGGTCGTTGACAGTTCACAGTGACAGATGGTGGTGTACAGTTTACAGTTATGGATGTAGTTACAACTCGTATTATGTTAATGTATTAAGGTTATTAGTTCTATACTCGGGAGTCTGATCATCAGACCGTACGTTTGTATTTATTCTGCCTTGTTGACCACGTGGGTGGTTAACGGCGTTGTAGCACCGAATCGTTTAGTTATTATTTAGTTGTTTATTCCGCTGCGATTTCAAGTATTGTAAGTGCGTAGTAGGGGTGTTACAAAAAGTGGTATCAAAGCGAAGTATCGCTCTGATGACTAGAATACCTAGCTTAGGAATATACCGAGTTAGGAAACCTAACCATAGTTACCTAAGAGAACAGTTGTGGAAGGGTTAACCACTAACTAAGTGTGGAGATACCTTATTGTCGGGAAGATGTTACAACCGTTGGACCGATAAGTGTGCAAGCACAGTGCTAATAAATGTTCATGTGAATTCAGATGTCAGGTAGACCACGAGGTCGAGGCCGCGGACGCGGTACTGGTGATACCGGGAACCAGGGAGAGAACCCTACGGCGCAAGTCATGGCCGACGCTGTCGCGGCCGCCGTAGCCCAGATGGTCCCACAGCTAGTAGCTGCGATGCAGCAGCAGCAAGGCGGTGTGGGTCAACAAGGGCCACAACCGCAACCACAGCACGCCGCGCGAGACCAACTGGGTCAAAGCGTTGGCGGATTTGAGACCCCCGTCATTCAGTGGGGAGACCGACCCTAGTAAGTTGGAGGCGTACATCTCCGAGATGGAGACCGCCTACGAGACCTTGAATGTGCCCGAGGAGGTCAAGGTTCGTCTAGCCGCTTACTACTTGAAGGGATCGGCTCAGAGTTGGTGGAACTGGTAAGGGAGGGCAGAGTTGGTGATCCTACCTTCCAGTGGAGGGAGTACACGGCCCTGCTGCGAGCCAAGTACTACCCGATTCATGTGCAAGAGGCCAAGCGCCTAGAGCTCGATAACTTGAGACAAGGGCATAAGATGACGGTTGATGAGTACTACTCCGCTTTCATCGGACTTATCCATCTGCTGCCGGATCTGGGTTACTTAGACCGGATTTTAGTGAACCGTTTCTACAACGGATTGAGCTACCGCCTACGCTACGGTATGGGGCCAAGCGGGTATACTACTTTGCAGGTAATGAACTACAGTATGAAGTGAATAAGTGTGTACAATGTGTTAATGTAAATGTGAGTTTGTTTAGCGGGGCATAACTAACACCCAAAATATAGGAGTGCTATCATGCCGCTGCTATTGTAGAGATCACCGTCCGTCTGAGGGACGAGGAGAATGCGCTCAAGCGCAAGGCCACGAGCGAGGGTGTAACACCCCTACTCTATTTTCCTAATCATCTTACTTAACAATATAATCGCAGCGGTAATCTCAACAATTGACTACTGGTGTCACCGTTCTTGCTCGCCATACGAGTAATAACGTGCTTCCTGATAAGCTCTTAAATACGAAACAATTTCTCGCAGTGACAACAAGAGATAGATCCAACCTTCCAGACCAATATAAAATTACATTCACAGTGAGCATTCTAAGTATCCCAACCCTATACACGTTTCTAGGTTTGTATCGAAATACATCAGTGCCTATCAAAACAACTGTAATTAAACTACCCAGTGCGTCACTCTCTTTGCTGACACCGGAAGTTGCATACCTGCAAAAATGGTAGTTTGTGGTATGGAATCAGCCCCTGCTGAGTATGTTATTACCTGACTGTCATGCATCCTCGGACCATTCAGTTATTTGGTCGAGAGCATGCAATTCATTTCCATGAAAATAGTTTAATGTTAAAACTGTAAAGCAACAATATATATTACAGTAAACTCAAATAACAAAAACAAGCCCCCGCTTCACACATCGCATCGTAATAAACCACTGAAGCGTTTACAGCGCTTATATGAGTACAGAGACTCCATTCCAACAAACACTTAATAATTCATAATTGAGTTCAGCGACTCACTCGACCAAACACCCAACCACAATCCACACATGAGTACGGTGACTCGACACAACCAGTTCACAACACACAATATGAGCACAATGGCTCGTTCAAACAAATCCACCAACATGCCAACATAACCACAAAGCACAACCATGAACAACAAGGCGAAACAACGAGAATCATAACGAGTATCAACTCTCGTCTTTGGCATGCAAGCCCAAACAATGTTCGCCTAATGTACGAGTTAGTATAGTCGTTCGTAATTGTTCAGTCATGTCTAAGGACAACGTCTCGTTAGAATGACGTGTCACTAAGTTACCCATCTCTTATGGCAGGTCACCCACGGCAGTAGCCACTCCAGCGGTAGAGTCTCCGTCCTACGAACAATCTGTAGTTCGTTGGAAATTTATCCTGATACTTACGGTTACCACACGGTATCCTAGTATCGTTAATGGATCACAGTTCACAGCAAGAGCCACATCCTCTTGATAACTTATCTATACCATCGCATCGGTTTTATTATTTTCCTACACCAGCAGACTAAAGTCGTTAGCCCAATCCAGGGTATGTCGACTCGGGATCCGGTGTTAGATACGAGAGCGGCGTTAAAGAGGCCAATGCTCCGTATATAAGTCTCAGGTAAATATATATCTTATTATCCTGATGCTACAACGTTTTACTTACGTTCCTTATGTTACACATATAAGATAGCATCTTTGCCGCTAGTTCGTTTATAATATGTTCATATATACGAACGGTACTGTTAACGTACAACAGTAATAACCAAGCAGCATTAATACACAACTCAGGCATATTAATTCACACAAGCAGACATTCGATCATATCACAGATTTTTCACACAAGGTCTGAACTGAGGAAATCCTCAGAGACAATCAAGCCACATAAAAAAATACCGTTCACCCAGATTGTATTACGGTGGAGTATGAATCAGCAAGATCCTATGCTCCTTGTGTCGTCTCTAACAGTCTAAACAATACATAACGCTACTGATTAGCATCCCGTATAACAATCATAACTCTACAGTACCCCGTACCGTTACTAATACCTCCCGGTTAATCCCCCGTTACTAACTGTCAACGTTTGTCGGGTTTCCGGTTTAACTCGAGATTTGGAAAAACGTTACATTACATGAGTCTAGTCTCGTATTGCACATTAATATACTTGATGTTGAACTTTGTTATCGCATGTAGCTTAATGTATATTTGTACATCATATAGTTTGTTTCTATATTGCATGTATGATTCTTTATCATGTATCATGCATCTCACCTTAGTATTTATTTTTCTAAGGTTTGTTTTTCCAAGTTTAATGGAGTATAATTCGTGTATAAAATATCTTGACTTATATAGATCCTTGTTATT
The DNA here is from genome assembly GCA_023374045.1 of Limonium bicolor. NCBI lineage: Eukaryota > Viridiplantae > Streptophyta > Magnoliopsida > Caryophyllales > Plumbaginaceae > Limonium > Limonium bicolor. The sequence continues at coordinate 236,853,234 of CM041777.1, forward strand.
TCATGTATCCTCCTAACATTAGAATTCCATATCTAATGTTTATAATTCTCTTCCCTTTATCTCATAACATCTCAATTATGGTAATATATAGTTATTGAACTATATTACATTTGTCTACACCATAACATATATTCATTTACATATATGTATCATAGGACTATTTATTATATGGTAAGCCTTATAATATATATTCATTCTTTTTAATGAATACCTCTCATATTATAAATGTCATAATTCCTATAACATTAAAACCTTATATAAATTCCATTCAAAAATGTTAATATTTCCGAACAGCACCTACCTTTCTTAAGTATTTACAAAATCCACCACACATTTTACATAATGTTATATTATAGTTATATAACATGTATTTTGACATTTATGTCATTAAAACAATTATAACCTATAGTTATATTTTGTTATAAAATACCATACAGCACTTAAAACTCTCGGTATTAATTAATTCCCACCAAACTTCCATAATTTACAAACCAGCCCCAAATTATATTTCTTTGTTATACTTTAGTATATACCTTATATTATAATCCTTATTCCTAATATAATTATAACCCATGGTTATATTCTCAAAACAACCGAACAGACCCATAGTCTATTAAATTTAATTTCCACCACTTAACTTCTTATACTCACCAAATAACCCCATCTAATAACATATAGTTTCTAATATCACCAAAACTATATATTATACATATATCTCATAAAACTTCATATATAATTCCAAAAATTACCAAACTATACCAAAAGGTTATAAATATCATTATTAACCTTATACTTTCTCTAAATCTCGGTTTCCCACATATGTTACCCATTTGTAATATTTTATGAAATATCTTATATTATACTCATATAATTCATATAAATTCCAAATTTAACCAAATCAACTTCTAAAAATTTCTAATAACCCAAGGTTTGTACTAAACTCCATTTAGTACCCAAGTTTTCGGAAATCACAATATCACCCCAAGGCTTATAAATCTTTTACAAATTAATAAGTATCTTTTAATAAGGTAGTATTTTAATTTCTTAAATTCTCCAAAATTGGTCAAAGTCTCCTATATAGTCAACTTTGACTTCTAATACCAAATGGGAACCAAATTTTTGGTAATCACCGACAATACCCCATATTTTTCTATTTTTACAATTTTGACCCAAAACTTTATAAAATGTTATAATTTTTTATTAAATTCATTTAAAAACCCTAAACTCCTCTAAATTAAGCCACGGCTTTATAATTTCCAGTAATTACGATTTGGCCCCAACTTAATTATATAAGCATAAATTTAACTAAATAAGCTTATAAACTTAAATTAAAATGGCCTAATGACATGGCCTTATTACAACCTTGAACTTGCAAAATAAATTACACAATAAATGTCTCAAAATATAATACATATCACGGCCTCACTTGTATTTGATTATTTTTCCACATAATGTCATAATTTGACCATTATGCTAATTAAATCTCTTAAATGACTAGCTTAATTTATCTTAGTCATTTTTTCCATTTCTAGGGCAATATAACCCATATTATCATTTCACTCTCGGCCATATATATATATGCTTAGAAATTATAAAAATCATAGATTTAAGGTGTTTATACCTTGATTTATCCTTGTATGCTCTCGGCCACTTGAAGGAAAATTCACCACATGATTTAGACATGTTTAATACACAAAAACAAGATATGGTTACACTCCAAGCTTGAGCTTAACCATAAGGAGTAATTAATGTAAGATTTAAGGCAAAAATCACCTTAAAAATGCAAGGAGAGTTCAAGATGGTTTCGGTGGCCTGAATAAAACACACCAAATGGTGTTAGATCCACCATATTGACATAGGAAATAGCTAGATCACAACAAGCTGCCTTGTTATTAGGTTTTACCTTGGAAAAGTGCCTTAAAAGAGGGTATTTCCTTTGGATCTCGGCCACCTTGCTCCAAATGGCTACCAACTGATTGAACATGTAAATATGAAGATTATGAGTGTATAAACTCATAAAAATCAGAGGAAGAAAATCGGATGAAGAGTAGAGAGGCTTAAGGTATGTTTTACCTTAAAATGAGATTTTGAGCAACCTTGGTCTCTAACTTGTTTCACCGAATTGATTGATGTTCTAACCTTAGAACACTGAGAATAAGCCATAGGAACTGATTAGCCACGAGATCTAAGCATAGGTGGTGAGAGATGAAGAGATGAGAAAAAGAGTCAAAAAACAGCCTTAAACCATTACTTAGAAGCTTAGAAGATGAGTTTACCTTCCTAACTCAATAGCTTCGGTTGGGAGAGCTTGCGAGAGCAGCTTCATCGGTTGGAATGAAGCTAGGAGAGAGAGGATGACTAGAATTGGTATTATTGATTAGAAAAGTAATTTAGATTAGTTTATTGTCTCATATTGAATGATGACTCACCTAAGGGTAAGAGGGGACAAGAGGTCGGCTGATTGAAGAAAGGAGAGGCTCTCACACGTTTTTCCAGCTGGAGGATTCAAATAATAGAGCTAGTGGTGTATTAACTAATAAAAGGCAAAAGTGAATCCTTAATTTAAGGAGGCATGTTGGAGTGTTGTCCATGGTCTGTATAAGTGACGAATTGGAGCCTCCTAAGCTTGTATATGCCGATCTCACATGGTCTAAGGGGTCAACTTTGACCTCTTGACCAATCTTAGTCAATGTTGACTCAAGCGGGCCCCCTTTTAGGGTTTTATTAATATTTTAATATTAAATTGTAAAAATTTGTAAATTTCTGGAATTAAATTCCTAATATGATATAATGTGATATATTATCATATTTAAAGGTAATTATAACCTTTAAGCCCATTAAAAATCAATTTAGAAGGCAATCTCACAAAAACGTGCTTTAAGGTGTTTTAGTGCACATTTTTGTGTCACAGGGTGTCCCTGAGCTTAGTTCTCCTTGAGAACGGTTTTTTTGTGTTCCTTACTTCATATAATCCTTAGGAATCCACTTGGATCCTATTTGAGGTCATACAATCTTTATGGTGCTTTAAAGCACATTTTTGGCTTACCGATCTTAAGACGTGTTTTGCCTTGTTGAGATCTTTTTTATTGTTCCCCAATAGTAATTAGATGTTTATTAATCATCTTAGATCATTAATAGATCATTTAATTAAGTTTTAAAGGTTAGGGGTATTTCAGTCTACCCCCCTTAAAAAGGCTTCGTCCCGAAGTCCTTAATCCTCTACAGTTCACCTAAGGAATCAAGTTCCACTAAGTAACCAAACAGTCCATTGCTAGGGAGTAACTCCCACTAGGTTCAGACCTAGTCTATACATACAGCATATATCAAGTAGTCAAACTCATGGTATAAGCTCATTCGTTTCATAGCACTAAACAAGGTGCACATCCAATTCATCCACAAAAGTACTCAGCGGTACTATTTATATATTCAACCAGGTGCAAATCTCATAGTACACAGCACTAGACAAGGTGCAAAACTCATGGTACACAGCACTAGACAAGGTGCAAAACTCATAATACACAGCACTAGACAAGGTGCAAAACTCATAATACACAGCACTAGACAAGGTGCAAAACTCATAAAGTACTCAAAGGTGTTTGCAAGGGATACTCCACGCATCCCTATCTACATGTTAGTATCTCGCGAGGATACCCACACATCATTCCACATGTATGTGTGCACATATAGTTAACGTTGACAGTTCACAGGGAAGCAGTCTTAAAGACCAGGACTTGACGATCCCCAACCCCAGCCAACGTCTACTACCCGCGGACACACCGGTTTAATAACGAAGGACACTGCGGTCCACGGCTCCTCGGACAGTATCACCTTATTTCCTTAGTCACCCACAGACACACCGGTCTAATGACAAAGGGCTCTGCGGTCCACGGCTCTCTGGGTGATGTCACTCGCAGACACACCGGTCTAATGACGAAGGGCTCCACGGTCCACGGCTCTTCGAGTGACGCCCTAAATTCCAATTTCTATTCATATCTGTGTCCACTTGTAGGAAGTTTCGAGAATCATTTAACCCCGACGTGGTCAGCGTCAGTGTTGAACTATCTCTCACCTCAATTTGTGTTCGGTTTCCCTTGATCGGACCAGGATCAAGTTCAACTTCCCACGTCAATTTCAATCAATCAATTGTTTATTCACTTCTAATCTTGTTTCCTCTTGATATTTGCCACCTTGTGTTCTATAGATACACAAGTCAACTAGTGTAATTAATCTAATCGACTTATAATTATTCATACAATTCCTAGAGGTTTTACCTCCACTAGGTTATACATCGGTCTCATGCCGACTCACTCATCGCATTCCAATAATCGGTTTCATACCGAGTCACAAATCATATAGTAGTATGGAGCTTTTTACTCCTAATATTTGCCATCTCCCACCGAAGCTACCAGATAGACCTACTTGAACTCTCAACCGGAGATAACAAGTTAGGCGTTTATGTGTTAGTGTTCGCAACGTTTGCATAAATAATCGGAATTAGGATAAGAACACTCTATCTGTTCTCCCTTTCCTATTCACCACAGGAATGCGAACTAATATATATATATATATATATATATATATATATTCATACACATAATACATCACAATATTACCTCAAGTAATATAACACATCATAATACTTGTGCTCTACGTACAATAATAGTTTGCAGCATGTGTACCATGCACTACGTACTCCTACGTACGGTATAATTTCATCGCTCTACCCCCCTTAAAAATGATTACGCCCACGTAATCTACGAATATATCATCGTGAAGTAATAAGTTCAAGGTGTACCATTCCCGTGGAATTATTCGTGCACTAATGTGCTACATATTTCATTTCCCCTTTTTTATAGGGTCGGGCTTTAGCCCCTCAGGTTATACTGTCTATCTTGGTTAGGTGTATGTATATTCATATACGGTTTGATCGGGAGATGTAAACACGTCATTTGTTTCCCCAAACCCGCTAGGTACGTCAAACCTAAGCAATATGGGCCCACTCGCTCCGCAAGCAGTATGCCCAACTACCTTATGTAGTTTACCCCTCTTAGGTAGTAGTCTTATGTCGGTTTCAACTGCATGTGACGGTGTTTTCTACACGGTCTTCCATAATTATGGGAATGGAGTAATTTATTTGACTGCGTGGTATCGTTAGTCACACACGCTTATTATTTCGACTAGCCATTCTATTCAATCCTCCTGAATTCTATACATGCTCATGGTATATTCCCATGAGTTCATGTCTCCCTACCGAACTAACTTTCGGTATAAGTGTTGTCGAGCTATGCTCTAGCATCTAGTGCTTGCAACCGTTGTCTCTAAAATATCAAGACGAGTCTGATATGCACATCTAACTGGCGCCTCATGACTCCAAGTTATTTCCCTCTGGAATGAGTTCGTTCTTGGGTACCTTGCAGGTCCGCTTTTGCTAGTGTGAACTCGTATCCCTCGTGTGTTGGTATTTTAGTATCCGCATATATGGTTCATCCCTCTTCTCCATTAGGGGAATCCATTTGTTTATCTGATCTTCCACCTTCTATTCTCACCTGCATAATTCGGTTAACAGTTATTATAATGGTCGCTTGTTGCGCACCATGTACCAGTCGATTGGACGGTTATCCGCCATTGCGGTTTGCATGGAGTATCTAATCTCCAGCTTAGAGTATCTCTTGTAACTCGCTTTTGCCCTTCGTCTGTTGTAAACATACAATACGACTGTGGGTTTTAGCTTGGTATTCATTCTGTTCAAACCTATTTGGTACTAACATACTAACGTTTATGGCTTGAGCATGTGGTTATTATTATTTAATGCGACATCATCGCAACGCCCTCAGCGCGTGGTATAACTCTCTCTGTGCCCCCTTTTTGGGTAGCATCTATTATCACAAAGGTTTCTCTAATATAACTTCCTTAAATACCACAATTCCTTTTCTCAGTCATGAGTTCAACTTGCCATTACCATTAAATTGGCCTTAGTTTCCTCGTTTACTAAAATCCGTAAAACTTATGTTCTGACTCCTCCACTGTGGAGTTGCGGCCTTATGTCACTTTATTATTAAGCTATCCTTGATTTTCCTAACCTTGCTAGTTTGACTAAGATCTCTCTCGTCGTTACATGGTTTACCTAGTCAGGGTTCCATTCGCTGACTTAGACACAGAGTTGATTATCTCCTGGGTCCTTACACTACTCGTTTACATGCATGGGGTACCATACTGATACATTACTACTTACCCAACTAACTTAATATAGTTTGTCAGGCCCACAAGCTCCTAGGAGTGCGGTCGTCCCATGTCTCGTTTAGTGCACTCGTAGCGTTCGTACCCGGTGATTATCGTACTCTTAGTCTCGGTAATTTATGTTTGAGTAGCTATGCTGCCAATTCTTAACCTTTAATGTCAGAATGGCCCTAATATTAGGTTCTATGGTTTCCTTTATTAATGTGTATTTCCTTTACTTTCTCCAAGATAGGTGTTTGCGACTTATCGCTCTAATTCTGATTTCCACATGCTCGTCCCTGGTATTTGTGAGTGGGGATCAGTAACTACTTATTGTCTCTCCCGTTCACTCCTAGGCTGTTAACGCCTTCAGATATGAGTTTTCAGTATTCGAATTCCACCCAATCTATTGGGTTACACCCCATGGTGTAGTTCGGACTCCATGATAAAGGTTGACACCTCGTGTTTCCCCTGTCTTATGGTAGTCCCGTTAGTCTGATATTAATCAGTACTTGTGATTCATCACCCTTGTTCCCCTAGTTTTGGGTCACTTTGGTGGTATTAAGGTATCCCTCTGTAGGCCTATGCCATACGATATTCAGACTCAATACTTATTCTGATAGTTAAATGATTGTTAGTCTTGTTATTTAATTTATTCCTAGTTGGTTCTAATACTTTCTCCTGAGGTTACAATTGGATACCCACAACTTAGTGGTTTCCGCTAATCATTCCTCTTCATTGCGTGGTCCTTACTCTTATTCAACTCATATTTCCTCCATCTCTTTGATGAGGTAACGGTATCTTCCGTCATCAGGCAATTTTCACTTTTTTTGTTTATATCCACTGCCCTCCATACGGGAGTCTAGCAGTATAATGGATCACAACACCTCGTGTGTGTGGTGCGGCATTACATCGGCCCCTTTTTATTGCACGTTCACATCTGCCTATTAATTATTATTATTTTTTTAAGGTCCTGACTCATATAGCTCACTTCTTGCCCTCTGGCAATGTTCGATGGTAGTGGTTTAACCACGAGTGTCACGCACTCTCTAAATATGGTTATACTGGTCCTGAAGACCCGTCACTCCCCACCGGTAATGATTGACGTTTAATGTCCGTACCGGCACTGGGGTTAGACTTGTAGGCACTAATTATTGTTATTCTCATTTACTCCCCTTTTAATATTCTACTAAATGGTGTATTATTTTCAGGTTTAATGGTCAGACCGGCTAGGTCTTCTCGAGGTTTTATCGACCTCAAACCCAAGGGTTTCGTACCCCTGCCCTTAAGAAGGTTGTGTCCTGCTTTATTGCATTACGGACTTACATAAGATTTAGTGTTTATTGGTAACCGCCTGGACCACCACGTCCCTTAAGGGTTAGTTTACCGTCGCTGCACTTGCTGTAGCAAGTGCGCAAGGCAGGTTGAATTTTAATGCTTTGGTTAATGTGGCACTTGCAGTGGCAAGTGCACCATGCAGACTGAGCCACCAGTACGTCGGTGTGTCAGTGCAGTGTTATTCCCTAATCGGGTTCCTGTTCTGGTCAAAAGTTCTTGTTCAAATTGATACAGTCTCACTCCCGCACTCGTTCCCACAAGTTTACCGTGGTAGTAAGTTCTTACTTTCCTCACGAGGTGTTGCATGATAGCAACTTAGCGAGTTTTTTGTTGCTACAGTTCTCATGATCTCTCCTCATGCACGTCGGGCCATCTTGAACCTTCAGTGTTGCATGGTTTTAGATTTACTCGCTTTGGGTGAGACTTCTATAAGGTCATCCATTCCGTCCGTTACATATATCATAACTAATCATTACTCGCCGTTTCTACCTCTTTTCTCCCCAAGCACACCATCGGTGCTTCCTGGATGTAAGACAGGGTTGCCTTGCTTATAGCAAGCTAGCCCCATTAGTCCTACAGGGAGTTTCTCCTCAAACTCGGTCTATTTTTTATCTCAGCCTCGTATGGTAGACATTACGTCATTACCAGGACCCCCGGTCCTAAACATTACATCAAAACACAAAGTCTTATTTTCTACCTTTAACATAATCCTTTTAGCATCCACATCGGGTCTTTCCGATCAGGAGAGTTATCTCCGTGGTGTTTCTCATTTCATTATTTCACTAGATAGCACTCGAGTTACGGGCTGCGGCGGGTGGGGTACCATTGCAAATTTCCTGGGATGCTCTCCCATCGAGTGCGAGCGGTTCATACCATCTTCGCGTTACTTGGGGTTGCTGGACCTTCACCACCTTCCGCTGCTCCGTGTTCTTCCTTAGTACTGTTACCCTGACCTCTCTCTGACATAAGTCAAGAGGACGGGTTAGACCTTTACTTGGTCTAATATCGTAGTCTCGGTCATTTATTATTGAAGTGCCTCCACGGCTATGGTGTGCAAGCTTTAAGCATTGCATCAACCCCGCAAGGTCACGTATCCTCACAACGTTTCCCGTATTCCCAAAACTATGCTCACTGTATAAATCCTACTATCTCTTGTCATCAGAGCGGTACTCCGCTCTGATACACTTTTGTAACACCCCTACTCTATTCGGCTCCTAATCATCTTACTTAACAATATAATCGCAGCGGTAATCTCAACAATTGACTACTGGTGTCACCGTTCTTGCTCGCCCATACGAGTAATAACGTGCTTCCTGATAAGCTCTTAAATACGAAACAATTTCTCGCAGTGACAACAAGAGATAGATCCAACCTTCCAGACCAATATAAAATTACATTCACAGTGAGCATTCTAAGTATCCCAACCCTATACACGTTTCTAGGTTGTATCGAAATACATCAGTGCATATCAAAACAACTGTAATTAAACTACCCAGTGCGTCACTCTCTTTGCTGACACCGGAAGTTGCATACCTGCAAAAATGGTAGTTTGTGGTATGGAATCAGCCCCTGCTGAGTATGTTATTACCTGACTGTCATGCATCCTCGGACCATTCAGTTATTTGGTCGAGAGCATGCAATTCATTTCCATGCAAATAGTTTAATGTTAAAACTGTAAAGCAACAATATATATTGCAGTAAACTCAAATAACAAACAAGCCCCCGGCTTCACACATCGCATCGTAATAAACCACTGAAAGCGTTTACAGCGCTTATATGAGTACAGAGACTCCATTCCAACAAACACTTAATAATTCATAATTGAGTTCAGCGACTCACTCGACCAAACACCCAACCACAATCCACACATGAGTACGGTGACTCGACACAACCAGTTCACAACACACAATATGAGCACAATGGCTCGTTCAAACAAATCCACCAACATGCCACACATAACCACAAAGCACAACCAATGAACAACAAGGCGAAACAACGAGAATCATAAACGAGTATCAACTCTCGTCTTTGGCATGCAAGCCCAAACAATGTTCGCCTAATGTACGAGTTAGTATAGTCGTTCGTAATTGTTCAGTCATGTCTAAGGACAACGTCTCGTTAGAATGACGTGTCACTAAGTTACCCATCTCTTATGGCAGGGTCACCCACGGCAGTAGCCACTCCAGCGGTAGAGTCTCCGTCCTACGAACAATCTGTAGTTCGTTGGAAATTTATCCTGATACTTACGGTTACCACACGGTATCCTAGTATCGTTAATGGATCACAGTTCACAGCAAGAGCCACATCCTCTTGATAACTTATCTATACCATCGCATCGTTTTATTATTTTTCCTAACCCAGCAGACTAAAGTCGTTAGCCCAATCCAGGGTATGTCGACTCGGGATCCGGTGTTAGATACGAGAGCGGCATTAAAGAGGCCAATGCTCCGTATATAAGTCTCAGGTAAATATATATCTTATTATCCTGATGCTACAACGTTTTACTTACGTTCCTTATGTTACACATATAAGATAGCATCTTTGCCGCTAGTTCGTTTTATAATATGTTCATATATACGAACGGTACTGTTAACGTACAACAGTAATAACCAAGCAGCATTAATACACATCAGGCATATTAATTCACACAAGCAGACATTCGATCATATCACAGATTTTCACACAAGGTCTGAACTGAGGAAATCCTCAGAGACAATCAAGCCACATAAATAACATACCGTTCACCGGATTGTATTACGGTGGAGTATGAATCAGCAAGATCCTATGCTCCTTGTGTCGTCTCTAACAGTCTAAACAATACATAACGCTACTGATTAGCATCGTATATAACAATCATAACTCTACAGTACCCCGTACCGTTACTAATACCTCCCGGTTAATCCCCCGTTACTAACTGTCAACGTTTGTCGGGTTTCCGGTTTAACTCGAGATTTGGAAAAACGTTACATTACATGCGTAGTCTCGTATTGCACATTAATATACTTGATGTTGAACTTTGTTATCGCATGTAGCTTAATGTATATTTGTACATCATATAGTTTGTTTCTATATTGCATGTATGATTCTTTATCATGTATCATGCATCTCACCTTAGTATTTATTTATCTAAGGTTTGTTTTTCCAAGTTTAATGGAGTATAATTCGTGTATAAAATATCTTGACTTATATAGATCCTTGTTATTTATCATGTATCCTCCTAACATTAGAATTCCATATCTAATGTTTATAATTCTCTTCCCTTATCTCAAACATCTCAATTATGGTAATATATAGTTATTGAACTATATTACATTTGTCTACACCATAACATATATTCATTTACATATATGTATCATAGGACTATTTATTATATGGTAAGCCTTATAATATATATTCATTCTTTTTAATGAATACCTCTCATATTATAAATGTCATAATTCCTATAACATTAAAACCTTATTATAAATTCCATTCAAAAATGTTAATTTTCCGAACAGCACCTACCTTTCTTAAGTATTTACAAAATCCACCACACATTTTACATAATGTTATATTATAGTTATATAACATGTATTTTGACATTTATGTCATTAAAACAATTATAACCTATAGTTATATTTGTTATAAAATACCATACAGCACTTAAAACTCTCGGTATTAATTAATTCCCACCAAACTTCCATAATTTACAAACCAGCCCCAAATTATATTTCCTTGTTATACTTATAGTATATACCTTATATTATAATCCTTATTCCTTAATATAATTATAACCCATGGTTATATTTTCTCAAACAACCGAACAGACCCCATAGTCTATTTAAATTTAATTTCCACCACTTAACTTCTTATACTCACCAAATAACCCCATCTAATAACATATAGTTTCTAATATCACCAAAACTATATAATACATATTCTTCATAAAACTTCCATATATAATTCCAAAAATTTACCAAACTATACCAAAGGTTATAAATCGTTATAACCTTATACTTTCTCTAAATCTCGTTTCATCACATATGTTACCCATTAGTCATTATTTTATGAAATATCTTATATTATAATCATATAATTCATATAAATTCCAAATTTAACCAAATCAACTTCTAAAAATTCCTAATAACCCAAGGTTTGTACTAAACTCCATTTAGTACCCCAAGTTTCGGAAATCACAATATCACCCCAAGGCTTATAAATCTTTTACAAATTAATAAGTATCTTTTAATAAGGTAGTATTTTAATTTCTTAAATTCTCCAAAATTGGTCAAAGTCTCCTATATAGTCAACTTTGACTTCTAATACCAAATGGGAACCAAATTTTTGGTAATCACCGACAATACCCCCATTTTTTCTATTTTTACAATTTTGACCCAAAAACTTTATAAAATGTTATAATTTATTAAATTCATTTAAAAACCCTAAACTCCTCTAAATTAAGCCCACGTCTTTATAATTTCTAGTAATTATGATTTGGCCCCAACTTAATTATATAAGCATAAATTAACTAAATAAGCTTATAAACTTAAATTAAAATGGCCTAATGACATGGCCTTATTACAACCTTGAACTTGCAAAATAAATTACACAATAAATGTCTCATAATATAATACATACTCACGGCCTCACTTGTATTTGATTATTTTCCACATAATGTCATAATTTGACCATTATGCTAATTAAATCTCTTAAATGACTAGCTTATTTATCTTAGTATTTTTTTTTTCCATTTCTAGGGCAATATAACCCAATTTATCATTTCACTCTCGGCCATATATATATATGCTTAGAAATTATAGAAATCATAGATTTAAGGTGTTTATACCTTGATTTATCCTTGTATGCTCTCGGCCACTTGAAGGAAAATTCACCACATGATTTAGACATGTTTAATACACAAAAACAAGATATGGTTACACTCCAAGCTTGAGCTTAACCATAAGGAGTAATTAAGGTAAGATTAAGGCAAAAATCACCTTAAAAATGCAAGGAGAGTTCAGATGGTTTCGGCCTGAATCAAACACACCACAGGGTGTTAGATCCACCATATTGACATAGGAAATAGCTAGATTACAACAATCTGCTTGTTATTAGGTTATACCTTGGAAAAGTGCCTTAAAAGAGGGTATTTCCTTGGATCTCGGCCGCCTTGCTCCAAATGGCTAGCCAACTGATTGAACATGTAAATATGAAGATTATGAGTGTATAAACTCATAAAAATCAGAGGAAGAAAATCGGATGAAGATTTGAGAGGCTTAAGGTATGTTTTACCTTAAAATGAGATTTTGAGCAACCTTGGTCTCTAAACTTGTTTCAACGAATTTGATTGATGTTCTAACCTTAGAACACTGAGAATAAGCCATAGGAACTGATTAGCCACGAGATCTAAGCATAGGTGGTGAAGAGATGAAGAAAAAGAGTCAAAAACAAGCCTTAAACCATTACTTAGAAGCTTAGAAGATGAGTTACCTTCCTAACTCAATAGCTTCGGTTGGGAGAGCTGGGAGAGCTTGAGAGAGCAGCTTCATCGGTTGGAATGAAGCTAGGAGAGAGAGGATGACTAGAATTGGTATTATTTGATTAGAAAAGTAATTTAGATTAGTTTTATGTCTCATAATTGAATGATGACTCACCTAAGGGATAAGAGGGGACAAGAGGTCGGCTGATTGAATAAAGGAGAGCTCTCACACGTTTTTCCAGCTGGAGGATTCAAATAATAGAGCTAGTGGTGTATTAACTAATAAAAGGCACAAGTGAATCCTTAATTTAAGGAGGCATGTTGGAGTGTTGTCCATGGTCTGTATAAGTGACGAATTGGAGCCTCCTAAGCTGTATATGCCGATCTCACATGGTCTAAGGGGTCAACTTTGACCTCTTGACCAATCTTAGTCAATGTTGACTCAAGCGGGCCCCCTTTTAGGGTTTTATTAATATTTTAATATTAAATTGTAAAAATTTGTAAATTTTTGGAATTAAATTCCTAATATGATATAATGTGATATATTATCATATTTAAAGGTAATTATAACCTTAAGCCCATTAAAAATCAATTTAGAAGGCAATCTCACAAAACGTGCTTTAAGGTGTTTTAGTGCACATTTGTGTCACAGGGTGTCCCTGAGCTTAGTTCTCTTGAGAACGGTTTTTTTTGTGTTCCTTACTTCATTATAATCCTTAGGAATCCACTCTGGATCCTATTTGAGGTCATACAATCTTTATGGTGCTTTAAAGCACATTTGGTTACCGATCTTAGACGTTGTTTTGCCTGTTGAGATCTTTGATTGTTCCCCAATAGTAATTAGATGTTTATTAATCATCTTAGATCATTAATAGATCATTTAATAAGTTTTAAAGGTTAGGGGTATTTCAGAGGGCCAAAGCACGAAAGGGCACGGGGGAGGAAGGAAGAAGAAGCCATACCCCCAGTCCCAGAAAGGACAAACAGGGTGGCAAAGGCCAAGTCCAGACCACCACTGCTGAGGAGCCTCTGCAGCTCACCTATGCATATGCGGCTAAGCCCTTACGCTCTTACCCACCCTAGGGTAATTAATAAAATTCGAATGCCGAATTCTGGTGTGTGTTGCTATTTTGTGAAGTATGTACTGAGTGTGTGATGTGTTAGCAGCTAGCACGGGCTCTGGACCGGAGCGCCACTACTACTGTAAGTGGTGTAACGGAGACCACCCCGGAAAGGACTGCAAGGGCAATGATGTGCACTGTTGATACTACAAGAAGATGGGGCACCGCGACTACGAGTGCTGGCAGAACCCGAATAGCAGAAACTACAGGCCTAAGGGGCAGTGGAAGGGTAAGGCCACCGTGACCACCGATGGCCCGAAGACGGCGAACCAGCCACCCCCAGATCAGAGGTACACAGATTCCCATAAGGGGAAGGGGTCGGGATCCGGCAAGGCCGCCCTGAATGTGGTGGACCGGTCTGAGGCACCAGGGCCCTCTACTAGACCAGGTACCGCCTAAATGTTGAATGAAATAAGTGATTGCATACCGCATTTCATGCATGTGTGTTAGTGAGTTTAAGTAAACAACCATGTAAGTAAATAGTTAAAGTATATGTGAGAACATGATTAGGTAATTGAAAACTTAGGAACCTTCAATATTTGCTATCCAATCCCGCCCACACCAAACCCTGAAGAAACCACCATCAGCATCACCGACTTTCCAATGGAGCAATGTCAGGTCATCCAACCAGGTATGGTACTCTTAAATGGATACCTGACACCGGAAGCACAAATCCACATTATCCGACGATGCGACGAACTGGGAGCAGCACCGGAGGTTTCTACACACCCGAATACCCGAGCGGATCGAAGATGAAATTGAAGATGATGTGCATGGGTAAGGACTGGAATCCTTACACCAAGACATATCAAGACGTGCGAGCTGATGATGGAGCAACTGTACCAAGTATACCTGAGGAGTTCCTTGCGGTCGTTGACCACGCCGTGGGAAATTGCTCAGCAAGTTGAATCAGATTCAATACCAAGTTTAAAGCGGTTATGTATTGTGAACTTCTACCAGAAGGGTGGACGGTTAGGGTTACACCAAGACAAGGACGAGTCACCCGAGTCTCTAAGTAAGGGAGTACCCGTGGTGTCTTGGTCCATTGGTGACACCGTAGTGTTTGTGTACGGCGAGCAGAAGTGTGCTGATCTCGCAAAGAAGCTAGTGTTGAAATCAGGAGATGTGTTAATCATGGGTGGGCAGTCAAGGATGCTATATCATGGCATCAAGAAGATCAAACTGAATACCGCACCATCGGCAGTGATCAATGCCACACACATGAAACCCGGACGTTTGAATTTGACCTTCAGACAGTTTTAAAGCCTTGTGTGAACATGTAATGTGTTAAACCAGTGTATGTTAAGGATGTTGTATGGGTTAGTTATGTCAACAGTGTAAACCAACGTATGTGTAAGAAGAGTGTTAATGAATAAAGTGGAGTTGTTTGAAGTATGTCAACCGTGTTATTACCAAATACTTATTAGTTTGCCAATGAATTAGGCTGTGCACTCGGAACGGGAGGTATACTGAGTGTCTGAATGAGCAGAAGCCGGCAAGAGCGGCACAATCCTCACCGGACCTTTCCAGTCAATGGCGTGGACGCTTCGATCTTGTTCAACTCCGGAGCCTCACATACATTTATTTCGCTATCTTTTGCGAAGAGGCTAGGGTTAGACGGTGAAGAGATGCCTGACTTTCTAGTCACTCTCCCGTCGAAAGAGCGGATCAGGTGTACCCGCTACCACCGAGATGTTGTTGTACGAATCAGAGACGAAGAGTTTCCGATCGACTTGATAGAGTTCGAGGGACTTGGTTTTGATGTGATTATCGGGATGAACTGGTTGGAGCGGTACAAGGGCAGAATCCTGTGTGCCGAGCATCGTCTGCTTCTTCGGAGTCCGTCTGGGGTTACAATATCTACCGCCAGAGGCCCAGGGAGCCTTCGACTCAGATCATCACCGCCATGGCTATGTATCGTGAACTACGACGAGGGAATGATGTATACCTCTGCTATGTCCAGGACATAGAGAGAGACCCGGAGAGTTTAGCCCTGATGTGCCGGTAGTGTCGGAGTTTCCTGATGTATTTCTAAGGAACTGCCGGGCATGCCGCCAGCACGGGAAGTTGAGTTTGAGATTGATTTGGTTCCGGGCACCGGACCAATTGCGAAGGCGCCCTATCGTATGGCTCCAGCAGAGATGACAGAGCTCAAGGAGAGCAGCTGAGAGACCTACTCGACAAGGGATTATCCGCCCTAGCGTTTCACCATGGGGAGCGCCGGTCCTCTTCGTGAAGAAGAAGGACGGTAGCCTCCGCCTCTGCATCGACTATCGTGAGCTGAATGCAGTTACGGTGAAGAACCGTTATCCTTTACCACACATTGACGACTTATTTGATCAGTTGAAAGGGGCATCAGTATTCTCCAAGATAGATCTACGATCCGGATACCATCAGATTGCCATCCGTGAGAGTGACATTGAGAAGACCGCATTCAGAACCAGATATGGACATTATGAGTTTACGGTTATGCGTTTGGTTTATCCAATGCACCAGCTAAGTTCATGGACTTAATGAACCGCTTGTTCCAAGATCAGTTGGACAAGTCAGTGGTAGTCTTCATCGACGATATACTTTGTCGTATTCGAAATCAAGGGTGACACGAAAGCCACCTGAGAAGTGTGTTGCAAAACATGAGAAAGAATCAGTTGTTTGCGAAATTTTCAAAGTGTGAGTTTTGGTTGAACCAAGTATCTTTTCTTGGACATGTGATTTCTGAGGCCGGGATCGCTGTTGATCTGGCAAAGATTGATGCAGTGCGCACCTGGCCTAGGCCGAAGACATTTACCGATATCAGGAGCTTCCTCGGTCTGGGCAGGATATTATAGGAGATTTGTGAAGGACTTCTCCAATGTCTCGAAGCCGATGACTTCCTTGATGAAAAGGATGCTCCATTCGAGTGGACAGATGACTGCGAGAGTTCATTTCAGAGTCTAAAGGATGCTCTGACATCTGCACAGTCTTGACTTTACCAGACGGTACAGATGGTTTTGAGGTCTATTGCGACGCATCAGGCAGAGGTATGGGTTGTGTGTTAATGCAACACGTGAAGGTCGTCGCGTACGCCTTCCGACAGCTGAAGAAGCATGAAGAAATACCCTACCCACGACTTAGAATTGGGTGACATTGTCTTCGCATTGAAGATATGGCGACATCATTTGTATGGGGTAAGCGTGACAATCTATTCCGACCACAAGAGTTTATAGTACTTGTTCACTCAGAAGGAGTTGAACATGAGACAGAGAAGGTGGGTCGAGTTCTTAAACGACTACGACATCAATTTACAGTACAAAGAGGGGAAAGCAAATGTGGTAGCTGACGCACTGAGTCGCCGAGCACACTCTCTCCATTCGCTAGTCTCTCATTCTAGCTTTGTTTAAGAGGTGCGGAGTGCTCAGATGACGGATCAGTATATGTTGGAGATCAGGCAGAAGCTTATTGATGGCACATTCGAGGGTCAGAAGTACGACTTCCGGCTCCACGATGATGACCTGATTAGGCTTAATGGCCGAAGTGTATTCTGAGGAGTAGCGCTGAGCTGAAGGAGCGCATACTGAGTGAATCCCACTGTTCTACGACTTCGATTCACCCCGGAGCTTCAAAAATGTATAAGGATATGAAACGTTACTTTTGGTGGACTGGCATGAAAAAGGATGTAAATGATTATGTATTGAGGTGTCTCACTTGTCAGAAGGTCAAGTTTGAGCACTGACGACCTGGTGGTATGGTACAGCCAACGCCAGTGCCTGAGTGGAAGTTCCATGACATTTCTATAGACTTCGTAGTAGGGCTTCCGCCTATAAGGGGAGGTCTAAATATGATTTGGGTTGTTGTTGACCTACTGACCAAGGTGGCCCGATTCATTCCGATGAAGACACTTGGAAAGTGGCAAGACTTGCAGAGCTCTTTGATAGAGAGATTGTTCGGCACCATGGGGTACCGAAGACTATCGTTTCTGATAGGGATACTAGATTCCTCTCGAGGTACTGGAAATCCACACGGGAAGCGCTTGGTACCGAGCTGATGCTAAGTACAGCGTTCACACACACAGACAGACATCAGAGTGAGCGTACCATCCAGACACTCGAGGATATTTTACGTGCATGTGCACTTGATTTTCAGACCAGCTGGATTGACAAGTTACATCTGATTGAGTTTAGTTACAACAACAGCTACCATGCTTCGATCAAGATGTCTCCCTTCAGGCTTTGTACGGTACCATGCCGCACGCCATTATGCTGGGATGAGTCGAGTGAGACGGTCATTATAGGACCAGAGTATCTGGAACAAGTTCAAGCAGAGGTACGACAGATCGGGCTAACATGAAGGCAGCTCAGGATAGGCAGAAATCATACGCCGATGTGAGCAGACGTGACCTGGAGTTCACCGTGGGCGACCAGGTATTTCTTAGAGTATCCCCCATGAAGGGAGTGTTTTGTTTTGGCCAGAAGGCAAGTTGAGCCCGAAATATGTGGGGCCTTATGTTGTGACGGAGAGGAACGGCCCGGTAGCTTACAGATTAGAACTACCCGCCGAGCTGGGCAAGGTACATGATGTATTTCATGTGTCCCAGTTGAAGAAATATAGTCTCATCCGTCTCATGTACTTCAGCCTGAAAGGCTAACCTTAGAGCCGACCATGCGATCAGTGGAGACACCCGTACGGATTCTGGACACTAAGACTTGAGACACTCGCCATAAGTCTGTGAGACTGGTGAAGATTCTTTGGTCTAACCAGGACGTTGAGGAGGCCACTTGGGAGCTGGAAGATAAGATGAAGGCGAAGTACCCGTCATTGTTTTACTTCTTAGCGTTTGTATGTATAGGGTACGGGGCGTACCCCTATTTAAGGGGGTAGAGCCATTTCGGTTTGTGTGTGTGCGACATGTATTTATATACATTGTCTATGTTATGTTATCATCTTGTTATGTTGCAGACCGTTATGTCTGAATGATGTTGTGTTGTTTGGACCTTGTGTCCGGTGCTATATAAGTATATTGTTAATGTTGTTATGGAAGTATTGTATATATGTGTTCCCGTGATCTAATATTTAGGATATGTGGGAAGTATCAACTTTGGGACCAAAGTTCTTTTAAGGGAGGTAGATTGAAATACCCCAAACCTAGGTATGTTGTTTAAACATTAAAATAAGGTATATTAAGACTAAAAAGAGTGTTAGAAACATTAGTAAACAATTTAAACCATAGAAAACACAAATAAATACCTTAAGGTCAAATAAAGCTAAAATGTGCTCTAAGCTTGGGATAAGCTTGGTTAAGACCTAATGAGCTTACCAAGACCTTATTTATATATTAATGAACATATTAAACCATTACCAAAGAAAATCAAGCTTGAAAACAAGTTAAAACACACAATGTGCTTTAAGGAGTCTTAAAGCACGTTTTTGAAAAATTGTCTTGTAAATGAGTTTTGAGTGGCTAAATGTCCATCATTACTCTTTAATTAACATGTGTACTACTTAGTATCACATTAGGAAGTCTAAGTCAATGGGAAATCAAAAATTTCACAACTATGTGCCTCGTTTTTGTGAATAGTAACCAAATTAACTAAGTTTATAACATATGTCAATATAAGTGTGACAATTGGTCAACAAAGACTAAATACCCCTTAGTATAATATGGGGCCGGTTTTCTTGGTGACTCACCACACTTAAACAAAAAATAAGCTAAATAAGTATAAAGTAAAGAGTACTATTTGTTTTACTACTTATATCCAAACTAGCAAACTGATCTTCATTCTCTTCTTTCCTCTTCATTTCCCACGTCTCCAACCTCTCTTCTACCTTCCTTCTTGCTCTCCATCACGGTTTTGCAATAGTACCAACACCAACACCAACTTCCATTGTCATTATCTCCTAGCTCACCTTGCCAAATCAAAAACAAAGACCACCATTCTCTTTGTCTTGCCAGCTCTTCAATCCTATCCTTTCAAAACTCCAAGAGCTCCATTTCGGTGCCAAGAGGAATCTCCATGGGAGGAGCTTGAGCTCATCTTTTCACATATTATTGTTCTCCTTTGCTTCTAGGTAAGGAAACTCAAATAAAAACTCCATTTCCTTCTTGTTTTGATGTTGACCGAGAATCACCATTGATGGTGTTCCTTACCTTGCTTGTTCTAGCTCCATTCGAATCTTCCAAGGGCTTGGTGGAGTCCTCTCTTGCTACATATCCAAACTCTCCTTCATATCCAAGGTAAAACATCATCTAAATGTTCTAAGACAATATATGTATTGGGTTTACAATGAGATGAAGCTTAAAGCTTGAATACTCATTTCATTATTTGTATATTGTTTAGAAGTTGACAAGCAATCAAACATCCTTACCGATTTTAAAACAAGGAAACAAGAAAGAAGTTTGTGAGGAAGAAGAGGTAAATGTGCTAACCTAATGTAGTTTAAAGTCTTTGGAGAAATGAGCTTATGTTGCTTATTAAAATGATCTAAGGAGCCAATGGTGAATGACTTAGTAAAATGTTCTCAAGGAGACTAGTAAAAGGGCATATGTGTTGTTGAGTGTTGTTGCAGGTCAAAGGCAATATATTGTGGAAATTCAGTGTTTAAGGTTTATGCATCTTAAGGGCCTAAGAGCCATGTTATTTAAGGGCCTAAGTGCCAGCAATTTAAATTATGCACTATATTGTGATGTAGTGTTAAATGAGTGAAGTTTTGTGTACAAGAATGCTCTTGATAGATCTAAGTGTTCTTGAATATTTAATGGTGAAAACAATGTGTTTTGGCTTAGTAAAGTTCTAGGAGAACCCATGTCGAAATTTAGATAATGTATAAGAAGTGTTAGGTGTTTAAAATGAGTTTTGATGAGTTAGGAAGTGTTTAGGGTGGTTAAGTGTTCTACTAGGGAAAAATATGCACTAAGGTATTCTAAGGTGTAAAAGGACTTAAGCATTATTTTAGAGGATTTAGAATGCAAATGAGTGTTTTGGGATACTTCAAGTTCATGTTGGGATTGTGTTTAGGACTTGTGCAATGTTAGTGGTTTAGGAAGAAAAGATGTTTGGGAGAGGATAGTAGTAAGTGAGGAAACATTTGAGACTAGTGCTAGTCATAGGTATAAAACACCCCATGCAAACTTAGGGAAAAGTATTGCATGTGCCAACCTTTGTATAAAATTTGTGTAAGGTTGAGGAGGTTTTTGATGAATGATTTAAGGGTTTAATGGAGGTCTTAAGGTGTGTTTGAGGTGCCCAAATAAGGTTAGAACATACTAGGAGATATGAGGTGAAGTTTGGAGTTAAATGGGCAATTAAAACAAGGGTCTGGAGCAGACCGACCTTGGGGACCGGACCTGCAAGGTCGGTCGAGCCCAGTTTACCTGCGAGAAATGGTCTCTAGAATGGACCGACCTTGGGGACCGCACCTGCAAGGTCGTCGGGCATGAATTTTTTAGTACGGTTTGAGTCTCTGGAATAGACCGACCGGGACCGGACTTACAAGTTCGGTCATGCCTAAATCTTTGTACGTAAGTAAGTCTCGGGAATCGACCGATCTTGCGACCGAACTTGCCAAGATCGGTCGGGCCTGAGTTTTCAAAGGGGAAAAAACTCTCGGGAATAGACCGACCTTGTGGACCGAACTTGCAAGGTCGGTCGGAGAAGAATTTTTGACGGTAATATGTTCTGGAATGGACCGACCTTGTGTAAGTCGGTCGGTCGGACCAAAACTTGTAAAAAAAAAAAAAAACAAACAAAGAGTGGCTCAAGTAGTTAACCCTAGGGGGTATGATGAAGGTAATCAAGGATAAGTTTAGGCATTAAAACATGTCATATAACCATGTAAAATGTTTAGTAAAATTCGAAGTTAAGTAAGTGAATTGACCGACGTTATTAATCATGTATAGGAGTGACCTACGGTGGAAACCAGTCGAAGCAAGGACCAAGGTATGGTTTTCTTGCAATCTGTTGCCTACCGGTTTACACCGGCTTGTGTGTTGTTTGTTTTTCTGTGTGTTTATGACCTTGTAAGCCTTAAGTCATGTAACGAGTTTACAGTTGTTAAATATTGTTGTATTGTTAAGTGTGACTCTATTCCCTTGTGCGTGTCTAACAAGACTTAACCACTTGTATGTGATTGTTTGTTGAGTTCGATGTTGAACTTCTAACAAGTGCTAACGGGGAGTGAGGAGTCCGGTCTGTTCCGGCCACGCGTGTGAGTATGGGAGTCGATGTCATAACCGGTTCGATTCTCTTTGTATGTTATGGTTGTTCTTCCATTTTGGTTTCCAACCTTCCCTTTAGCTTAACCAAGGCTATTTTACTGACTCACGTCGGGCCACAGGGGCATACTATGTTTTGTTCGGTGTGCTTGGATCACTATATCCGAGGCACCT
Source organism: Limonium bicolor (assembly GCA_023374045.1). Classification (NCBI taxonomy): domain Eukaryota; kingdom Viridiplantae; phylum Streptophyta; class Magnoliopsida; order Caryophyllales; family Plumbaginaceae; genus Limonium; species Limonium bicolor. Next base: position 236,875,729 of record CM041777.1, read on the forward strand.
TGTGTTAAGTTATTCGTTCAATCTAACAGAACGGTAACAAGTTATGTAACGAGCTTAGCATGAGTTTGGCAACATTCTCTAGGCTCTCCATGGGAACTAATTGTGTTTGTTCGTTTCCTAAAAGGATTCGTTCTTGTATGTTATGTGTAATGTTGTTATGCAATATTCTTGCTATGATATGTATGTTGTATGTTTAAATGAATACCATGTCATCATGACAATTAGTTGAGCGTATCCCGGTAGCCGATGGACTGCGGTTAACCATACCAGCCAAGGGTCGCTGAGCCGAGATGGCTATAGATTCTAGGCTGCAGGAATACTTTTGGTTATTTTGGATGTTGAGCCCGGGATGCGCCTGTGCTCCCGTGGCGATATATTTTGGTACCGTTTGTATTACAGTGACGGTCGTTGACAGTTCACAGTGACAGATGGTGGTGTACAGTTTACAGTTATGGATGTAGTTACAAACTCGGTATTATGTTAATGTATTAAAGGTTATTAGTTCTATGCTCGGGAGTCTGATCATCAGACTGGTACGTTTGTATTTATTTTGCCTTGTTGACCACGTGGGTGGTTAACGGCGTTGTAGCACCGAACCGTTTAGTTATTATTTAGTTGTTTAATTCCGCTGCGATTTCAAGTATTGTTAAGTGCGTAGTAGGGGTGTTACAATTAATCACCAAAATTTCGGCAATAAATAATAAGATGAACATATGTTAGATCATATATAGATCAACAATTGGAACCTTGAAATAGTAGTTGTAGGATTTACCTTGTATATTAACCATTAGCTTAATATTACGCTTGATTTCCTTAGAAATTTTGACAGCAATTTGCTAGAGAAATTGTAACACCCCATCCAACAACAACACACTTAACAACAACTGCAGCGGAAAATATACTTCATCACATTACTTAACTCGTTGGTGTTACACGCCGTTAACCACCCACGTGGCTAACAAGGCTATTACATATACATTGTATCGGTCTGATGGACTAGATTCCCGAGCGACTACACATTACTATCCCTTTCCATTAACAACAAAACATACACATACCTTCCAACTGTACCGAGTATTTACAAACTGATGCCGATAACAATTCCGGTCTTACTACACCTACAATACATACACAAACTTAAATGGCTACCCATGTACGAACGACTACCCCGTCCTACTCTTGAACGCTTCCAACTCCTTGTACCTGAAATAGAATTGGAAGAAAGGGTGGCCCCCAAGGGGTCAGCACCTTTGCTGGTATGGTAATCCCGCAGCCCGCATGCTACCGGGCCACGCACAACTAATTGTCGTCTTAGCATGCGGTTGATTATATTTGAATCATGCATGTAAACGATCACACACAACACATAACATTCCACCACGATGGGCTCAACAAAACAGACAACGCATCTACACTTAACAAATCACTCCTTGTTTTCCTTAACCCTAGAGTGTTTCTCCTCTAATGGAGCTACTTCCTTAATATACGATACTTACCCAATAATCGGGTTATCCATAAACGTCTCTTTCATAAACTGGGATTCATATCCATGATCCACATACACCACATAACAACACTTTTCACGTTTCAACGTGCACATAAACATAACATCGCAAATAACATTGTACTACATCAACAACACATAACATAACGGGCACGGATCTCTCTAGGAACCGCCCCAAACATAGTTAGTTCACTGGGAGAGCCTCTTAGAGGATGCTGTCAACTCATGCTAAGCTCGTTTACATAAACTCGTTACCGTCCTTTAGGCGAAACGGATAACTTAACTAAAGATTGATCGGGTTTAGTGACCCGAAACATGCAGACGGTTATTTTCTGAGTGGTTAAATTGGTGTAAAAGAAAAAGAAAAGAAATTAAAAACTCAAATTAAACGTCGGGCTGCAAACAAATCCGGTCGTAGTTAGTAAAACAAGTGTCGTATCCACAGGAAGATTGTTCAATTTATCCTAGTCTTGGTAGTTACTTAAAAACTGTAAAAAGGGTTTAGCCGGAGGCAAGCTTGATTTGTTGTTTGATCAGTGCAAATATAATAAAAACAGTAAAAAGGTGAATTAATTGATGTGAATGGAAAAATGTATCCTAGGATAGCGGGGGAATTTCCTAAATTACTTAAACAGATTTATAACCCTGTCTCAATTATTTATTGCCTATTAGAGTTAATAATTGTCAGTTACGAACTCTTAATAAAAGCCTAGTATTTTCCTGCTCAATCCGGAGTGTAAATACTAAGATTAATTCCTTTGTGGTACTTGACTATCTCAAAATCATATGTTGATAGTTACCAAATAAATGCAGTGTTTGTCACGCAAAGCATTTAACAATATTAGTTGAAAGGAATTAAAACAAGTTAAATGAGAGAGACAGGTGATAAATATTGTTTACGTAATATTAGAAATCAAAAACCCCATCCTAGGATACAAAAGAAAATTACTCAGACATTAACGGAGATAAGAAGATAGCACAGACAGATTTTGACATTAATTCAGAGGAAGAACTGGTCTGCTCTCGCTCTCACTGCTGCTCTTCTATTTCTTTGGTTACTGCGTGAGTGTGGAATGTTGTGGTGTTACGGGAGGAAAATAAGTGGAAGCGAATGGGTGAGTGTGGTGAATGGTTTCTTCAGACTCCCGTCGTGCGTGGTTGTGTGTTGTGCAGTTTATGGGCTGGGTTTATAATGGATTGGAGGAGGCAGATACGTACGTAAGATTGATTGCATTGTTGCAGACTGATTGATTTGCTTCATTGATTGCAGGGGACAGAGAGCTGGAACGCGTCAGAGATTTAAGGTAGGCGGCGCGGGAGTAGATGGATAACGGAATCAAGTTGCAGACGACGGCGAAGACGGGCGAAGAAAACTGGTCGCGACTGATTATTAGTCACGACCCCACTCACGTCCACCTCTGCCTTTGCTCCTGTCCGCCTCCAGTTGGGGGTGGTTGGTGGTTGTCCCGCCTTGGTACCGCCCACAAGACAGGGTTGTGTTGTATGACCGTCTGCCTCCTGTACCGCTTGATACTAGGCGGTTGGTGCCTGGTGTCCCCTGTGGTACCGCCCACAATATAGGCGGTTGCCTATTGGTAGTGTCCGCCCGGATATAGGGCGGTTGGCCCATGCGGTCACAAGCCTATTTCCTTCCAACTTTGACCGGCTCTAGATTCTTCGTTTGGACTCCGTTTTCGAGCCGTCTGTGGTTATGCGTTGGTCTCTTCGTGTACTTTCTCCTAGCTTGGCTTTTCCTCATGTTTAAACCAATAAATTTGTGATAATCAATAAAACATAAACTAGGGAAAAAACATACGATAAGTGAGAAATGAGCAGAAAAGTGCTGATATAATATATGAAATACACCCATAAAACATGCTCATTTAGACACTTATCACACCCCCACACTTACCTTTTGCTTGTCCTCAAGCAAAACCATGTACCCAAACAAGTAGGGAATGCTCAATATTAACAAATACTATTATGAAGGGTAGGATAAAGAAGTCAATAGTACATGATCTTAAACTTTTTAGAGGAGTGTGATCCATCACCTACTGGTGGCATAGGTGTACTCAGGGCAAAAATAAAAATTAGAGTTTCGGGGTATGATCCGGAGTACTTCAATGCTTCTTAGTTAAGGTGACTTTGAGAACTTTTACCATGGCCAACTTCTCTCAAGAATGGGCATTGAGGAGAAAACAAAAGGAAAAATAGAATTATGCATTGGTTTTCACTTTTGCATAAGAGATGAGAAGATAATATGTAGGCATTAAGCCTTCGTATTTTTAAAGAACACTCAACTCTCTTTGTGGTTACCAATGGTGTCTCGCAAGTCCCTTATTTATTATTTTTTTTTTCTTTTTTTTGACAGGAAGCACCCCTTAGCAATCCCTAAGAAAGAAGACAGAAAGAACCCCTGAGTAATAAAAATCCATCCATTTCAGATCATTTGGTCACACCGCATAAAAATGCTCCTCAAAAGTAATCAAAATTTTATAAAATTTTGTACCATTTATCCCACAATTCAAACAGTATTTATTCTTAAAGAGAACAACCCACATATAAAGGGTCCACGATATTGAATTTGAACAAACGCAAGATAAGCAGAGAGATTAAGCATTTTAGCATAAATGTCACCGAAAAGGGCACACTCCCCCCACCTTAAATGAACAAGTCCTCATTGTTCACCAGAAAAACAAGGGAAAGTTTCAGAAGGCCTTTCCGGTAAGTAGATAAAATAGAGAGAACACGAAGCTCACGAATATCATTTAAGCATATAAACTCTCCTCTGCATATTTATTTAAATAAAAGCATAATTAAAGAAAAGGTACTCCCCTGAGATTATTTTTGCTAGCGTGTATTGGACTTCCCCCACACTTGAGCTTCAGCCTCAAGTAGCGTAGCTTGGTTGCGGTGTAGACATGAAATTGCACCTGCATAAGACACTAGAAGCAACCATACTATAAACGGGGTTAAGAGTTAGCAAAATAAAATTTAAAGGGAACCTGAAAATTAAAACAGCATAAAAGCATATAAAAGATAAGTTCGTCCGGGTTGCCTCCCGGAAAGCTGCCCTTCTTTAACGTCTTTGCTAGACGCTTTGTCGTTAGATCGATCAGGGGGTGGTTATGAGGAGGTGATCCAAAGCATGACTCGATGGTATTTTTGAGTGTCCACCGGGATGCATGTTTTCTTTCTTATCCCGCTCTTCGTCCGGGATTGGTGGTGGTATCTCTGTAATAGACATGCCGTCTGGAAGGGTGATAAACAGAAGTGGGGATGATGATGATTGAGTATCCCGCACAAACTTGAGATCCTTAGATTGTTATCTGGAGACCGTCCTGATGCAAACTCTAGTTTTTCATTATAAGCTTGGAGGTGATTCCCCTGGGCCACCGAAATGTGCACATCGGCTGTGGCAAGGAATGGTCGTCCAAGAATGAGAGGTGTAGTGGAGTTCTCTTCGATGTCTAGAATGACAAAATCGCATGGGAAGTATAAGTGCTCCACTTTAATGATAACATCCTCCACCACTCCGCTTGGGTAAGTTACCGAACCATCTGCCAGTTGCAGGGTCATCTTGGTCTTTTTCATCTCTCCAATTCCTAGCTTTTTGAAAGTGGAGAGGGGCATCAAATTAATGGAGGCACCCAGATCGCATAGGGAGTATGGAAATGAGGTGCTACCAATTGTGACTGGAATGGTGAAGCTGCCCGGATCATTGCATTTTGAAGGCAGTGGTTGTTGCAGAATAGCTGAGCAAGCTACATTGAGAGGTACCGTACCGACTTCGGCCAATTTAGTTTTGTTGGATATGAGGTGTTTGAGGAATTTGGCATAGTTTGGCATTTTGGCAATGAGGTCTACAAACTGTATATTGACGTTTAGTTGTTTCAGCATTGCTAGAAACTTACCATATTCATTATCCAATTTCTGCTTCTGGAGTCGGTGGGGAAATGGTATAGGCGGTTTCTGTGAAGAAGTTTTGAAGCTGATGGAATAGTGAGGATGGTGGGAGATGTTTTTTCTACAGGGCCTCAGCTTTTTCTTCACTATCCTCTTTGGATTCTTCTGATCTTTGCGGGATGTGAATCTCGTCGGTTTTCTTACCGCTTCTCAAGGTTATCGCCTTAACCTCTTCTTCTTCTTCTTCAAAGTCGAGCTTTTCATTTTCATAACCGGCCACCAAGTGCTCAAGGTAGGTATCTCAGATTGAATGCGATTTTATAGACTTTGGCGGTGCTTTCAAGTTCAGCTACATTCCTTTTGGAAGTTTCGATTGCTACGACCCACTCTTGGAGGGAAGGGTGTAGTTCTGGAACTTAGCTGTTTTAGCCACCTCCATCTTTTCTTCATCGTGCTCCTTCACATAGATGCACTTGGCTTGCTCTCTGGATTTGGTTCATTTTGGCTGGGGAGAGCCCCTGGCGGTCTTCGAGCAAGTTGTTCTGTAAGTTGATTGAATTTACCTTCGATTTTCTGGTTGAAGGCTTCTTGTGCAGAGAGCTGGTTCTGAGTTATGGACATGAATCCTTCATCATCTCTTAAGTTCTGCGTTTGGATCAACAGAGGATGAAGATGGTTGTTGTTGTTGCTGTTGTTGGAACCTGGAGGGGCACCTAGTGCTCTATAACCCACGTTAGAGTTTGGTTGGGGTCGGTTTCCCTGATAGGTATTGGATTGTTGTTCTGCCCTCCTTGGTTCTGATCATTATTTTTCCATGAGAAATTCGGGTGATTTCTCCATGGGTAGTTGTTGTTGATGTTATTGTTGTAGGAATTACCGGGGCAGTTTCCTATGAATTACTTCTCGTACTGGCCTTTGCCTTCGCACTGATGAGTTTCATGAGGACCGGCGCATATGACACATCCTTCTGTGGGTGGAACTGGTGGTGAACTTGTAGGTGGGGAAGCTATTGTTTTTACAATTTCGTTTTGAGATGTGTTAGCTTTTCCACCATCTTTGCAAGGGACGAGATCTGGGCTGATAAATGATCTGTAGGCTCAACGTGGAGTAGGCCTGCTGCTCGTGGCATTCTTCCTTTGGATCTCGTCCACTGTCTTGTATTGCTCGTCATGGTTTCGAGAAGGTCCATTCCTTCTTTAGGAGATTTCATCATGAAACTTCCTCCTGCAGAGGAATTGACGAGTAGTCGGTTTCCCATCATCCAGACCGTTGAAGAATGACAGGCAGAGGGATTGATCGTCAAGACCATGGTGGGAACATTTCATTAGCATATCCTTGAATCTGTCCCATGCGTCGTACAACGTTTCTCCTGGCTCCTGACAGAAAGTGTTGATCTCACCGATCAATTGCCTTGTTCTACTGGTTGGGTAGTATTTGGCAAGGAATTTTTGGGCCATTTGCAGCCATGTGGTGATTGATCGGGAGGGAAGGCTTCGGTACCACCTGTTTGCTGAATCCGACAATGAGTGAGGAAATAGTTGTAGACGGATTCTTTCTTTGACGTTGCCGGTCTGACCAAAGGAATTGCAGAAGTCTAGGAAGAGACTCAGATGATTTGGGGCTTCATCTGGGTTCGCTCCACTAAACTTGCCTAGATCCCGGACGGCGGTGATGTAGTGGGTTTTGAAAACCCATCGTCCGGCTTCTTCTGGTGTTAGTTCAGGGAGAACTATGGCTGATGCTCTTCCTTCGGTGTTCGGTTGGTGGTAGTCAGAGAGAGCACGGTGTTCTGGTTGATTTGCATGGTCCATTTCATTTATAATTTCGTTATTGGCCATGGCTTGGTTTCTCAGGTTCTTTGTGCTTGTAATAAAGTGCGCTCGGGTTCGGGGCTCGGACTGATTGGTGGAGAGCCTTGGGTTCGAGTATTTGGCATGCATAGAAGATAACTTGTGGTTTGTGAGAAACTGCAAATATATTAGTAAATAGATAAAGAAAGCAAATAATGGTTAGGCTGATAAACGTTAGTTAAACAACACTGTATATATTTTTTGTTTTTTAACAAGAGTAAATGACAGAATATTAATGCAAGGGAAAGCATGACAGAAAATTAAAGTTAGGAGTTCGTCTCCGGACATTATAAGTTCGTGTTAGTCTACAACATTTGACGTCCCAAGGAAATGGAACTGTTAAGGACCATGGAAATACATGTTAAGGGACAATGTGTTGGATAAAACTACACTATAATATATATAGATTATAACAAACTAATAGGCAAGTACCTATTCGTAGTAGTAAAACAAGTGTCGTATCCACAAGGAGATTGTTCAATTATCCTAGTTTAGGTAGTTAATAAAAACTGTAAAAGGGGGGTTTAGCCGGAGGCAAGCTTGATTTGTTTGTTGATTAATACAGAAATAATAAAAACAGTAAAACAGTTGTGAATTAAGTGGATGAAAATGTGCTAAGGAAGGTGAAATCGCCCCAAATAACTCAGATAATAATTATAATCCTAGTTTGCTCTTATTTGTCTGTTAAGAATTTTATCTTGTGGCCTTTCTAAATCATAGATAAGGACAACTCTTAATTAATTCAGTAGACTTTTACAATCAGAAAAAGTCTAAAATCATTAATTAGCTTTAAGTGAGAATTCTTTTTATAACAGCGATGGATTTTATCTGCTAATCAAGGAGATAATATCTAACGTTTGTCTCTCTTTGTGGTCTATTCTCTAATTTTACAAAATCATTGAAATTAGAGAAACCGTAAATGAGTAAAAATGATCAGTTCTTAAACATTTAATAATAGAGAGAGACAAAACAAATATTTATAAGCAAACTCGGTATTATAAATACGCTGAGTTATTTTGGGTTAAACACCCATCCTAAGCACAATTATGAGATTACTCAGACATTGACAGAAATAAAAACAGAGTAGAGACTGAAATATTCATTATTCAGGAACTGCCTGCGAATAACGGGTCTGCACTCGCCTGCCTCTTTTCTCTCTTTGTAATATACTGCTTCTGTTTGAGTACGTACGTGAATGTGGTGAAATGGTGAAAATAAATAAAAGATGGAGAAGTGTGGTGTTACGGGAGGAATTAATTGGAAGAGAATGGAGTGTGGTGTTTATTTGATTTCTTCAGACTGTGGTCGTACGTGTGTGTTTTGCAGTAATGGTGTTGGGTTTATATAGAGAATTGAGGAGAGGCCGATCCGTACGTGAGAGCATTGATTGCTCTCATTGATTTAGTTCATTGATTGCAGGGGACAGAGAGCTGGATGCGTGAGAGATTATGGTAGGCGGTGCGGGAGTAGATAGATAACGGAGTCAAGTTGAAGAAGAGACTGGCGAAGAAGAACTGGTCGCGACTGAATCAGCCTTGAGTCCGCCTGCATAACCGCCCATTAAGTGGCGGTCTCCTCTTGTTTGTGTGTGTAGTGGCGGACAAGAGTGGAGGTCCGCAGGCGGTAGCTTGTGTCGTCCGCTAGTTAAGTGGCGGACAAGAGTGGGCGGTCCTTTTCCGCGGTGGTCCGCCCACAATATAGGCGGTGTGCCGAGCTTGTCCGACTCCGCCTTTGTGCCTTGTCCGCCTCTTATTAGGAGGTTGCCTATGCCTTGTCCGCCTCTTATCAGGCGGTTGCTAGTCTTGTCCGCGAGGAGGTTGCTAGGCTGTCCGCCTCTTATCAGGAGGTCACTTGTCTTGTCCGCCTCTTATCAGGAGGACGTGCCTTCTTTCTTCGCCGGCTCTAGATTCTTCGTTGGACTCCGTTTTCTGAGCCGTTGCGCCTATGCGTTCGTCTCTTCGTGTACTTTGCTCCCAGCTTGGTTTTCCTCATGTTAACCAATAATTTGTGAGAAATAATAAAACATAAACTAGAGGAAAACTAACCGAAGTGGAGAAATGAGCAAGAAAAGTGCTAATATTATATATGAAATACACCTATAAAACATGCTCATTTAGACACTTATCACACCCCCACACTTATCTTTTTGCTTGTCCTCAAGCAAAACCACGTACCCAAGTAGGGAATGCTCAATACTAACAAATATTATTATGAAGGGTAGGAAAAGAACATGACATTTTTTAACCTTTTGAGGAGTGTGATCCATCACCTACTGGTGGCATAGGTGTACTCAGGGCAAAATAAAAATTAGAGTTTCGGGGTATGATCCGGAGTACTTCAATGTTTCTTTTAGGTGACTTTGAGAACTTTTACCATGGCCAACTTCTCTCAAGAATGGGCATTGAGGAGAAAAACAAAAGGAAAAATAGATATGCATTTGTTTCACTTTTGCATAAGAGATGAGAAAAATATGTAGGCATCAGCCTTTGTATTTAAGAACACTCAACTCTCTTTTGTTGTTACCAATGGTGTCCGCAAGTCCCTTATTTTTTTATTTTTTTTTTTTGACAGAGAAGCACCCCTTAGCAATCCCTAAGAGAGAAGACAGAAGAAACCCCTGAGCAATAAAAATCCAACATTTCAGATTTTGGTCACACCGCATATAAAATGCTCCTCAAAAGTAATCAAAATTTAAAATTTGTTACATTTATCCCACAATTCATAACAATATTTATTCTTAAAGAGAACAACCCACATATAAAGGGTCCACAATATTGAATTGGAACAAACGCAAGATAAGCAGAGAGATTAAGCATTTAAGCACAAAATGTCACCGAAAAGGGCACACTCCCCCACACTTAAATTGAACAATGTCCTCATTGTTCACCAGAAAAACAAGGGAAGTTTCAGAAGACCTTTTCGGTAAGTAGATAAAATAGAGAGAACACGAAGCTCACGAATATCATTTAAGCATATAAACTCTCCTCTGCAGATTTTATTTAAATAAAAAGCATAATTAAAGAAACTGGTACTCCCCTGATATTATTTTTGCTAGGTGTTGAAAATTTCCCCCACACTTGAGCTTCAGCCTCAAGTAGCGTAGCTTGGTTGCGGTGTAGACATGAAATTGCACCTGCATAAGACACTAGAAGCAACCATACTATAAACGGGGTTAAAAGTTAGCAAAAATAAAATTTAAAGGGAACCTGAAAATAAAACAGCATAAAAGCATATAAAAGATAAGTTCGTCCGGGTTGCCTCCCGGAAAGCTGCCCTTCTTTAACGTCTTTGGCTAGACGCTTTGAAGCGTACTCAAATCTGAGTATCATGTAGGTTTATTGTACGAGCATCAACTGTCTCGAGATTACCACCCTGGTAATGCTTTAGTCTAGATCCATTGACCATGAAAGTGTTTTTTAGAATCCACCAACTCAACGGATCCATATGGGGTGACCTTGGAGACAGTAAATGGTCCAGCCCAATAGGATTTGAGTTTACCAGGAAACAACTTCAACCTGGAGTTGTACAACAGAACCAAATCTCCCTCATGGAACTCCCGTTTAAGGATCATCTTGTCATGCCACTTCTTGGCTTTCTCTTTGTAGATTCGGTTATTTTCATAGGCATCTCTCGAAATTCTTCTAATTCAGTGAGCTGGAATTTCCTTTTGTCACCTGCTCTCAGAAGATCAAAGTTGAGGGCTTTCACGGCCCAGAATGATTTGTGCTCGAGTTCGACTGGTAAATGACAAGCTTTGCCGAAGACTAGTCGATATGGGGACATGCCGATAGGCGTCTTGTAAGCTGTTCTATACGCCCAGAGTGCATCATCCAGCTTCAGGGACCAATCTTTTCGGGAAGAATTAACCGTCTTTTGTAGGATCCACTTCAATTCTCGGTTAGAGACTTCAGCCTGGCCATTCGTTTGAGGGTGATAAGGCAAGGCTACCTTATGTCTCACTCCATATTTGGTCATCAAGGCTGTGAACTGCTTATTGCAGAAGTGGGATCCTTGGTCACTGATGATAGCACGTGGGACTCCAAATCGTGTAAATATGTTCCTCTTCAAGAACCTGAGTACTACCTTTGCATCATTTGTGGGAGAGGCGATAGCTTCCACCCATTTAGTGACATAGTCGACTGCCACCAAGATGAAAAGGTTTGAACAAGACGAAGGAAAGGGACCCATGAAGTCAATGCCCCACACGTCGAAAGGTTCCACCTCGAGTATGATGTTGAGAGGCATTTCGTGTTTCCTGGAGGTGTTCCCAAGTCTTTGGCACTCATCGCAGGAGGCTACAAAGGAATGACAGTCTTTATGTAAGGTTTTCCAAAGAAAAACCTGATTGAAGTACCTTAGCCGCTGTTCGAGCTGGCCCATGATGTCCTCCTGCTTCAAGAGAGTGACAATGTCGTAGAATGTTCTGGATTTCATTGTGGGGCACACATCTTCTTACCATCCCGTCTGCACAAACCTTGAAAAGGAGAGGATCCTCCCAGTAATAATGTTTGACATCGGAAAAGAACTTCTTTTTCTGTTGGTAGGTTAACCCATGTGGTATTACTCCTCGTGCGAGGTAGTTGGCCATGTCAGCGTACCATGGATCACCGGTGTCACCAATCATAAAAACGCACTCATCTGGAAAGAATTCATTGATGGAAGTGCCATCACTTGGTGCCTCTATGCGAGATAGGTGGTCTGCTACTACATTCTGCACTCCTGGCTTGTCTCTGATTTCAATCTCAAATTCTTGTAGTAGGAGTATCCACCGAGGAGTCGGGGTTTGGCATCTTCTTTGGCAAATAGATACCTCAGAGCGGAGTGATCGGTATGAATTATACTTTGCTTCCCAAGAGATATGATCGGAATTTATCCAAGCAAAGACTACTGCTAGAAGTTCCTTCTCAGTAGTTGAATAATTCTTCTGAGCGTCGTTGAGGGTTCTACTTGCATAGTAGATGGTTCTCAAGATCTTCTCCTTCTTTTGGCATAAAGCGGCACCCACGGCATAGTCGCTGGCGTCGCACATAATTTCAAACGGAAGGCTCCAATCTGGTGATATCACAATGGGGGCACACTTCCCCGAGGGGGTCAGCTTTCGCTGAATATGATAACCGCATACCCCGCATACTAGCGAGGGTACGCCGACCATTTGGTCGAATACATGCAATTCATTTTGCAATACATATATTCATACATTCATACATACATGCTCTCATTCACGATACCACATACTACACAAGTATACATACTCAGCACATACAGTACATGCTTGGAAGACATTACGAGTCACCATACTTACTTACCATCTTCCGGAATATACATACCCAGTACTTCATTATATACACAATACGCAATACGGAGATACAATTCTCCAATACATACAAAGGTCCAGTTAGCTTCATTACACACCCGGGTTAATCGGGTGTTCGGTACTCTTTACTTCCGGTCAATGACTTACAATAGTCAAGACCAATACACATACAATACTTACTTCTTACATACTTTACTTCCAGTTAAGTCGGTATGACCTCCGGGCAGGGATTACTACATCCCACCACCGGGCTTTAGGGTGGCCACTAATCCAGGATGCTACCCATTCAGGGAATTGGTCCAAGGAAAAGATTAAGCCAGGATTCGGATCCAACCTCTTGTGTTTCCTTATCCTCACGCGTGGCCGAAACTATATCGGACTTCTACTCATTCCATTTTACTCTCGTTACTCAAGTTAGGAGTTAGATGTTTGGAATTAGTAGAAGTCAGCACTTCATTCCATACATGCATACAATACACAAGTACACAATACTTACACATACTTCTATTCCATTCATTCATTTCATGAATTATACAAACTATTGTTCAAGAAGATACAACAAGAACAATAGTTCAAACACAATTAAGTGCAATATAAACCGATTCGTGCATTTATCTTATTGGTGATCACATAAGCACACACATCGGGGTAACCAAGTTAGGATACAGGGCATGAAAAATCATACCGTTCACCGTTGTATCCCGCACTACCGGGTCCTTCGGATCAACTATTGGATTCCTATACATACATGATAGTATTATCAATGGTCTATTATTGATCTAACTTACTCCTTCATTGATATTCTCAATGTTTTTACTTACTACTCCCTTTACACTCATACTTGTTACAAAACCATTCTTTTCCTTATTACTCTTAAGCTTGCTTCCTTACTCTTTACTTACTTTCTTACCATTACTACTTCATTAATGGCGTGTTACACATATATATGCATATGTGTATATAGGCATATAGACTGTATATATGATTACTATATCATATATTAAACAAATTTCTTTTTTTTTTACTCGACCGTGACTTGCGACTGACCTTGCAAGTCCGGTCCATTCCAGTAGGTTACATCGTGTGAAAAATTCCAGGCCGACCGACCTGCAAGTCCGGTCCCAAGGTCGTCCATTCCAGTAGTTTCGTATTTGAAAATTTTAGCCCGACCGACCTTGCAATCCGGTCGCAAGGTCGGTCCATTCTAGTAGCTTGCATTACGGGAATTTTTCTGGCCGACCGAACTTGCAAGTCCGTTCGCAAGTTCGGTCCATTCCAGAAGGTTTCTGACGGGAGAAATTTCTGGTCCGCCGAACTTGCATTCCGGTCGCAAGTCCGGTCGATTCCAGATGTTCCCGTCTTTGTAAATCTGGGCTCGACCGAACTTGCAAGTCCGGTCGCAAGTCCGGTCGGCCCAGTACTTCAGTTTAAAATCTGTTTTTGGGGTGTTTTCCTTACCCATTGTTTCCCCCCATCTTTACCAATACTTTTCCTACATGTTTACCACTCATGTAGATGTCCTAAATCACCTAATTCATCCACAAACTTGCACTCCATTCCTACACAACTTACACCAATCTTCCATCTCTCAATTCAACACTTAATTCTTTTTTTTCTTCACACTAATGCTACAGATTTTACCTTACTCTTAGACTCCAATACTCCCTCATCCATATGCCACTCTTAGCATCTTACTACATTAGTTCACAACCTAGTCTCATCCCATTTACCATCTCATATCAAAATCTGGTTTAGGATACTTGTTAAGTGATTTTTTAAGTTAAATGAGCATGTTTTATAGGTGTAATTCATATATTATATCAGCACTTTTCTGCTCATTTCTCACTTATCATTGTTTTTCCTCTAGTTTATGTTTTATTGATTATCTCACAAATTTATTGGTTTAAACATGAGGAAAAGCCAAGCTAGGAGAAAGTACATGAAGAGACGAACATAGACGCAAACGGCTCAGAAAACGGACTTATAACGAAGAATGTAGAGCCGGTTGAAGATTGTTTATATATGTATAATATATATAATATTGCACGGACACAAACAGAGGCAACCGCCCGTATTGGGCGGTCTACTCTAAGGCTACCGCCTCAATATGGCGGTCAAGACTATGAGGCTACCGCCAAATAACAGGCGGTCAAGACACACCAGAACCGCCCAAAATCTAGGCGGTCAAGACACAACAGAACCGCCCAAATTGGGGGCGGTCAGCACAGGGAACCGCCTCTTTTAGAGGCGGTTAAGGCTAAAAAATCAACCGCGACTAGTTTCTTCTCGCGCCGTCGTCTGCAACTGGCCTTATCTATCTACTCCCAGCACCAGTCTCGCGTGCAGCTGTCTGTCCCTCTGCAATAAATGAAGATAGCAATCAATGCTCAATCAATTTACGTACGGATGCCTATCTCAATTCTCTATATAAACCAACACCAATACTGCAACAAAGACACACGTACGACCACAGTCTGAAGAAATCAAATAAACACCACACTCCATTCTCTTCCATTTAATTCCTCCCGTATCACCACACTTCTCCATCTTTTATTTATTTTTACCATTTCACCTCATTCACGTACGTACTCAAACAGAAGCAGTAATTACAAAGAGAGAAAAGAGGCAGGCGAGTGCAGACCCGTATTTCGCAGGCAGTTCCTGAGTAATGAATATTTCAGTCTCTACTCTGTTTTTATTTCTGTCAATGTCTGAGTAATCTCATAATTGTGCTTAGGATGGGTGTTTAACCCAAAATAACTCAGCGTATCTATAATACCGAGTTTGCTTATAAATATTTGTTTTGTCTCTCTCTATTATTAAATGTTTAAGAACTGATCATTTTTACTCATTTACGGTTTCTCTAATTTCAATGATTTTGTAAAATTAGAGAATAGACCACAAAGAGAGACAAACGTTAGATTTTATTCTCCTTGATTAGCAGATAAAATCCATCGCTGTTATAAAAAGAATTCTCACTTAAAGCTAATTAATGATTTTAGACTTTTTCTGATTGTAAGAAGTTTAATGAATTAATTAAGAGCTGTCCTTATCTATGATTTAGAAAGGTCACAAGATAAAATTCTTAACAGACAAATAAGAGCAAACTAGGATTATATTTATTATCTGAGTTATAACCGGGCGATTTCACCTTCCTTAGCACAGTTTCCATCCACTTAATCCACAACCGTTTTTACTGTTTTTATTATTTCTTTAATAATCCAACAACAAATCAAGCTTGCCTCCGGCTAAACCCCTTTTACAGTTTTTAGTAACTACCTAAACTAGGATAATTAAACAATCTCCTTGTGGATACGACACTTGTTTTACTACTACGAATAGGTACACTTGCCTAATAGTTTGTTATAATTCTATATTAATTACAGTGTAGTTTTATCCCAACAAGTTTTTGGCGCCGTTGCCGGGGAGATTGATTCCATCAATTTCCCTAGTTTCTGGTAGTTCACTCGCTATATAGTAATAATCTGTTAATACTATTAAATTGTTAATCTTGGACATCTGAATTGGACATCGGACTTCGGACCTGACTTGGACATTTGACTTCGGACTTTGGACATCTAACTCCTAACATCTTAATATTATTGTCATTTCGTTCCATTGTCATTTCGTTCCATTGTCCTTTCTTTCCATTGTCTCTAACTACTAACTTAAATTTCTTGTCATTTCGTTCCATTGTCCTTAACTTTTCGTTCCATTGTCCTTAACATTTCATTCCATTGTCCTTAACATTTCATTTCCCCATACTAACTTATAATTTCTGTATACTAACTCCTAACGTTTATCAGCCTAACCAATATTTCTGTCTTTCTTATTTTATTTACTAACTAATTTTGCAGCTTCCACAAACCACAAGTTATCTTCTGTGCATGCCAAATACTCGAACTCGAGGCTCTCCACCAATCAGTCCGAGCCCCGAACCCGAGCGTACTTTATTTCAAGCGCAGAGAAACCTGAGAAACCAAGCCATGGCCAATAACGAAGTTATAAATGAAATGGACCATGCAATTCAGCCAGAACACCGTGCTCTCTCTGACTACCACCAACCGAATACCGAAGGAAGAGCATCAGCTATAGTTCTCCCTGAACTAACACCAGAAGAAGAAGCCGATGGGTTTTCAAAACCCACTACATCACCGCCGTCCGGGATCTAGGCAAGTTTAGTGGAGCAACCCAGATGAAGCCCCAAATCATCTGAGTCTCTTCCTAGACTTCTGCAATTCCTTTAGTCAAACCGGCAACGTCAAAGAGAGAATCCGTCTACAACTATTTCCTCACTCGTTGTCGGATTCAGCAAACCGGTGGTATCGAAGTCTTCCCTCCCGATCAATCACCACATGGCTTCAAATGGCCCAAAAATTCCTTGCCAAATACTACCCAACCAGTAGAACGAGGCAATTGATCGGTGAAATCAATACTTTCTGTCAGGAGCCGGGAGAAACGTTGTACGACGCATGGGACAGATTTAAAGATATGCTTATGAAGTGTTCCCACCATGGTCTTGACGATCAATCCCTCTGCCTGTCATTCTTCAACGGTCTGGATGATGGGAACCGACTACTTGTCAATTCCTCTGCAGGAGGGAGTTTCATGATGAAATCTCCTAAAGAAGGAATGGACCTTCTCGAAACCATGACGAGCAATACGAGACAGTGGACGAGATCCAAAGGAAGAACACCACGAGCAGCAGGCCTACTCCATGTTGAGCCTACAGATCATTTATCGGCTCAGATCTCGTCCCTTACAAAGATGGTGGAAAAGCTAACGACATCACAAAACGAAATTGTAAAAACAATAGCTTCCCCACCTACAAGTTCATCGTCAGTTCCACCTACAGAAGGATGTGCCATATGCGCCGGTCCTCATGAAACCCCTCAGTGCGAAGGTAAAGGACAGTACGAGGATGCAAACTTCATAGGAAACCGTCCCGGTAATTCCTACAACAACAACTTCAACAACAACTATCCATGGAGAAATCACCCGAATTTCTCATGGAAGAATAATGATCAAAACCAAGGAGGGCAGAACAACAATTCAATACCTATCAGGGGAACAGACCCCAACCAAATTCTAACATGGGTTATCGAGCACTAGGTGCCCCTCCTGGTTTCCAGCAGCAGCAACAACAACTAACACAACCTCTTCTGATCCAAATGAGGAATTCAGAAACTTAATGAAAGGATTCGTGACTACGACCCACACCAGGCTCGTGGATCAAGAAGCCACTAACAGAAGGGTTGAAGCCCAGATACAGCAAACCAACCAACAGTTGGAGCAAATCAGTCAGCAGCTTGCACAAAGGCCACCTGGTGCCTTCCCTAGTCAGCCAGATCCAAATCCAAGGGAACAGGCCAAGGCAGTAACGTTAAGAAGTGGTAGGCCGCTCAACTCATCTCTTCCCCGAGATGATACTGATAATCAAGAGCAGCAAGCTCATGAACCTCAAGAAAATTCAGAACAAGAACAGGAAGATGCTGAAGAAGCCTCCCCTCCTACAAAAAATATCTCCGAGGAGAAGGAGTCTCCTGAATCTACTCCTTCCCCTCTCACAAAAATTCTTCCCCCACTTCCTTTTCCAAACAGAATGAGAAAGAAAAATTTAGATGAACAGTTTGGAAAGTTTCTTCTCACTTCAAGAAGCTGACGATCAATATTCCTTTTGCCGATGCTTTAAAACAAATGCCAATATACGCAAAGTTCATGAAGGATATCATCACCAACAAAAGATCGTTGCAGGAAGTGGAAACTGTACACCTTACTCAAGAAGTGTCAGCAGTACTTCTCAAGAGTCTCCCTCCAAAACTTGGAGACCCAGGTTTGCCAATTATTCCATGTTCAATTGATAATGTTGATTGTGGTAGTGGGTTATGTGATCTAGGAGCTAGTATCAATTTAATGCCACTCTCAACTTTCAACAAACTTAAAATTGGTAAATGCGAACCAACTTCTATTCAATTACAATTAGCAGATAGATCTTTAGTATTCCCAAAAGGAATAATAGAAGATTTGATTGTTACTGTAGGAACCTTTGTGTTCCCGCTGACTTTATTGTAATTGACATGGAAGAAGACACTAGGGTGCCCTTAATCTTAGGACGACCTTTCATGAGAACTGCAAGAGCACTAATCGATGTTGAGAAAGGAAAAATCATTTTAAGGCTGCATAACGAAACTTTAGAATACGACATGTCCAAGGTTATTAAGAAACCCGCTCATTTAGAAGATACCTTTTCCATAGACGTTGTCGACTCTATTGTGCAGGATAATTTATCTGCTATTATCCGTAATGACGCTCTTGAAAATGCCTTGTCTGAAATCTGTGATAACCGATTAGTATACCCTGACACAATCCAAATGGTAGCAGCTCTGGATAGAGTAAAATCATACAAGAAAACCACGCTACCCACCACCAGAGCCATTAGAGCTATCTACTCAGAAATTACCACCATCCATTGAACAACCCCCTCTCGTAGATCTGAAACAATTGCCATCACATCTGAAGTATGTTTATCTTTCTGATTTTTGTACTTTGCCTGTTATTATTTCTTCATCCCTAACAAGTACACAGGAAGAACAGCTTGTGAAGATCCTTCAGAGCCACAAGAGGCAATAGGCTGGTCCATTTCGGACATCAAAGGTATCAACCCCCATTTCTGCACACATCACATATACATGGAAGATACCTACAAGCCTTTAGTCCAACCACAGAGAAGGCTGAATCCCAACATGAAAGAAGTAGTAAAGAAAGAGGTGCTCAAACTTCTCGACGCCGGGATAATCTACTCCATCTCCGACAGCAAATGGGTGAGCCCCGTTCAAGTGGTCCCGAAAAAAGGAGGTCTCACTGTGGTCCCCAACGACAAAGGTGATCTAATTCCTCAGAGAACCACGACGGGATGGAGAGTCTGCATCGATTACAGGAAACTGAACAGTGCAACGCGGAAGGACCACTTCCCCTACCTTTCATCGATCAGATGCTTGAAAGATTGGCCGGGCAAGATTACTACTGCTTCCTGGATGGTTATTCAGGATACTTCCAAATACCCATTGCCTCTGAAGACCAAACACCACATTCACATGCCCGTACGGGACATTTGCATACAATCGGATGCCTTTTGGTCTATGCAATGCCCCAGCAACATTCCAAAGATGCATGATGGCAATCTTCAGCGACTATCTTGAGAAGAGCATCGAAGTCTTCATGGACGACTTCTCTGTCTTTGGTCCCACTTTTGAATCCTGTCTGAATAATCTGGATGCCATCCTCGCCCGATGTGAAGAAACTAACCTTGTGCTTAACTGGGAAAAATGCCATTTCATGGTTAAAGAAGGAATAGTTCTTGGGCATAAAATATCTTCAAAGGGCATTGAAGTCGACAGAGCCAAGGTCGAAGTTATTGAAAAATTACCACCACCATCGACGGTAAAAGACATCAGGAGTTTCCTTGGCCATGCTGGGTTCTATAGAAGGTTTATCAAGGATTTCTCCAAAATTTCAAAACCTCTATGTGAACTCCTAGCTAAAGACGTCAAGTTCGACTTTACTGACAAATGCCTACAAGCCTTCAACACACTGAAAGAATGCCTCATCTCTGCTCCCATTGTGATATCACCAGATTGGAGCCTTCCGTTTGAAATTATGTGCGATGCCAGCGACTATGCCGTGGGTGCCGCTTTATGCCAAAAGAAGGAGAAGATCTTGAGAACCATCTACTATGCAAGTAGAACCCTCAACGACGCTCAGAAGAATTATTCAACTACTGAGAAGGAACTTCTAGCAGTAGTCTTTGCTCTGGATAAATTCCGATCATATCTCTTGGGGAGCAAAGTCATAATTCACACCGATCACTCTGCTCTGAGGTATCTATTTGCCAAAGAAGATGCCAAACCTCGACTCCTCCGGTGGATACTCCTACTACAGGAATTTGAGATTGAAATCAGAGACAAGCCAGGAGTGCAGAATGTAGTAGCAGACCACCTATCTCGCATAGAGGCACCAAGTGATGGCACTTCCATCAATGAATTCTTCCCAGATGAGTGCGTCTTTATGATTGGTGACACCGGTGATCCATGGTACGCTGACATGGCCAACTACCTCGCACGAGGAGTAATACCACATGGGCTCACCTACCAACAGAAGAAGAAGTTCTTTTCCGATGTCAAACATTATTACTGGGAGGATCCTCTCCTTTTCAAGGTTTGTGCAGACGGGATGGTAAGAAGATGTGTGCCACGATGAAATCCAGAACATTCTCCGTCATTGTCACTCTCTTGAAGCAGGAGGACATCATGGGCCAGCTCGAACAGCGGCTAAGGTACTTCAATCAGGTTTCTTTTGGAAAACCTTACATAAAGACTGTCATTCCTTTGTAGCCTCCTGCGATGACTGCCAAAGACTTGGGAACACCTCCAGAAAACACGAAATGCCTCTCAACATCATACTCGAGGTGGAACCTTTCGACGTGTGGGGCATTGACTTCATGGGTCCCTTTCCTTCGTCTTGTTCAACCTTTTCATCTTGGTGGCAGTCGACTATGTCACTAAATGGGTGGAAGCTATCGCCTCTCCCACAAATGATGCAAAGGTAGTACTCAGGTTCTTGAAGAGGAACATCTTTACACGATTTGGAGTCCCACGTGCTATCATCAGTGACCAAGGATCCCACTTCTGCAATAAGCAGTTCACAGCCTTGATGACCAAATATGGAGTGAGACATAAGGTAGCCTTACCTTATCACCCTCAAACGAATGGCCAGGCTGAAGTCTCTAACCGAGAATTGAAGTGGATCCTACAAAAGACGGTTAATTCTTCCCGAAAAGATTGGTCCCTGAAGCTGGATGATGCACTCTGGGCGTATAGAACAGCTTACAAGACGCCCATCGGCATGTCCCCATATCGACTAGTCTTCGGCAAAGCTTGTCATTTACCAGTCGAACTCGAGCACAAATCATTCTGGGCCGTGAAAGCCCTCAACTTTGATCTTCTAAGAGCAGGTGACAAAAGGAAATTCCAGCTCACTGAATTAGAAGAATTTCGAGAGAATGCCTATGAAAATAACCGCCTCTACAAAGAGAAGCCAAGAAGTGGCATGACAAGATGATCCTTAAGCGGGAATTTCATGAGGGAGATTTGGTTCTGTTGTACAACTCCAGGTTAAAGTTGTTTCCGGGTAAACTCAAATCCTATTGGGCTGGACCATTTACTGTCTCCAAGGTCACCCCATACGGATCCGTTGAGTTAGTGGATTCGAAAAAACAACTTTCATGGTCAATGGATCTAGACTAAAGCATTACCAGGGTGGTAATCTTGAGACAGTTGATGCTCGCACAATAAACCTACATGATACTCAGATTTGAGTACGCTTCAAAGCGTCTAGCCAAAGACGTTAACAAGGGCAGCTTTCCGGGAGGCAACCCGGACGAACTTATCTTTTATATGCTTTTATGCTGTTTTAATTTTCAGATTCCCTTCAATTTTATTTTTGCTAACTTTTAACCCCGTTTATAGTATGGTTGCTTCTAGTGTTTTATGCAGGTGCAATTTCATGTCTACACCGCAACCAAGCTACGCTACTTGAGGCTAAAGCTCAAGTGTGGGGGAAGTCCAATACACGCCAGCAAAAATAAATATCAGGGGAGTACCAGTTTCTTTACTTATGTTTTTATTTAAATAAAATATGCAGAGGAGAATTTATATGCTTAAATGAATATTCGTGAGCTTCGTGTTCTCTCTATTTATCTACTTACCGAAAGGGCCTTCTGAAACTTTCCCTTGTTTTTCTGGTAAACAATGAGGACATTGTTCAAATTAAGTGTGGGGGAGTGTGCCCTTTCGGTGGAATTTTGTGCTTAAATGCTTAATCTCTCTGCTTATCTTGCGTTTGTCCAAATCAATATTGTGGACCCTGTATATGTGGGTTGTTCTCTTTAGGAATAAATATTGTTATGAATTGTGGGATAAATGGTACATAAAATGTACAAAAATTTTAAAATTTTGATTACTTTTGAGGAGCATTTTTATGCGGTGTGACCAAATGATCTGAAATGGTTGGATTTTTATTACTCAGGGGTTCTTTCTGTCTTCTTTCTTAGGGATTGCTAAGGGGTGCTTCTCTGTCAAAAAAGAAAAAAAAAATAAAGAAAAATAAGGACTTGCGAGACACCATTGGTAACCAACAAAAGAGAGTTGAGTGTTCTTAAATACAAAGGCTTGATGCCTACTATTATCTTCTCATCTCTTATGCAAAAGTGAAACAAATGCATGAATCTATTTTTCCTTTTGTTTTCTCCTCAATGCCCGTTCTTGAGAGAAGTTGGCCATGGTAAAAGTTCTCAAAGTCACCTTAAATCAAGAAGCATTGAAGTACTCCGGATCATACCCCGAAACTCTAATTTTTTATTTTTGCCCTGAGTACACCTATGCCACCAGTAGGTGATGGATCACACTCCTCTAAAAAGTTTAAGATCATGTACTATTGACTTCTTATCCTACCCTTCATAATAGTATTTGTTAATATTGAGCATTCCCTACTTTTTGGGTACATGGTTTTGCTTGAGGACAAGCAAAAGGTAAGTGTGGGGGTGTGATAAGTGTCTAAATGAGCATGTTTTATAGGTGTAATTCATATATTATATCAGCACTTTTCTGCTCATTTCTCACTTATCATGTGTTTTTCCTCTAGTTTATGTTTTATTGATTATCTCACAATTTATTGGTTTAAACATGAGGAAAAGCCAAGCTAGGAAGAAAGTACATGAAGAGACGAACACATAGACGCAAACGGCTCAGAAAACGGACTTATAACGAAGAATGTAGAGCCGGTTGAAGATTGTTATTATATATATATATATATATATATTGCACGGACACAACAGAGGCAACCGCCCCGTATTGGGCGGTCTACTCTAAGGCTAACCGCCTCAAATATAGGCGGTCAAGACTATTAGGCTACCGCCTAAATAACAGGCGGTCAAGACACCCAGAACCGCCCAAAATGGCGGTCAAGACCAACAGAAACCGCCAAATGGGGCGGTCAGCACAGAGGGAACCGCCTCTTTTAGAGGCGGTTAAGGCTAAAAAATCAACCGCGACTAGTTTCTTCTCGCGCCGTCGTCTGCAACTGGCCTTATCTATCTACTCCAGCACCGTCCTCGCGTGCAGCTGTCTGTCCCCTCTGCAATAAATGAAGATAGCAATCAATGCTCAATCAATTTACGTACGGATGCCTATCTCAATTCTCTATATAAACCAACACCAATACTGCAACAAAACACCACGTACGACCACAGTCTGAAGAAATCAAATAAACAACACTCCATTCTCTTCCATTTAATTCCTCCCGTATCACCACACTTCTCCATCTTTTATTTATTTTTACCATTTCACCTCATTCACGTACGTACTCAAACAGAAGCAGTAAATTACAAAGAGAGAAAAGAGGCAGGCGAGTGCAGACCCGTATTTCGCAGGCAGTTCCTGAGTAATGAATATTTCAGTCTCTACTCTGTTTTTATTTCTGTCAATGTCTGAGTAATCTCATAATTGTGCTTAGGATGGGTGTTTAACCCAAAATAACTCAGCGTATCTATAATACCGAGTTTGCTTATAAATATTTGTTTTGTCTCTCTCTATTATTAATGTTTAAGAACTGATCATTTTTACTCATTTACGGTTTCTCTAATTTCAATGATTTTGTAAAATTAGAGAATAGACCACAAAGAGAGACAAACGTTAGATTTTATTCTCCTTGATTAGCAGATAAAATCCATCGCTGTTATAAAAAGAATTCTCACTTAAAGCTAATTAATGATTTTAGACTTTTTCTGATTGTAAGAAGTTTAATGAATTAATTAAGAGCTGTCCTTATCTATGATTTAGAAAGGTCACAAGATAAAATTCTTAACAGACAAATAAGAGCAAACTAGGATTATATTTATTATCTGAGTTATAACCGGGCGATTTCACCTTCCTTAGCACAGTTTCCATCCACTTAATCCACAACCGTTTTTACTGTTTTTATTATTTCTTTAATAATCCAACACAAAAATCAAGCTTGCCTCCGGCTAAACCCCTTTTACAGTTTTAGTAACTACCTAAACTAGGATAATTAAACAATCTCCTTGTGGATACGACACTTGTTTTACTACTACGAATAGGTACACTTGCCTAATAGTTTGTTATAATTCTATATTAATTATAGTGTGTAGTTTTATCCAACAATACTCAACACTCCTTTCAAAATCTGTTTACACAGGTGTTTACTTCCCACTTTAGGTCTCAAGCACACCTAGTTGTCTCCTAGTTCCCAACAATGGAAGAAGCTGATATAGGAGTGGGTATCCAAAAGCCCGAATAGTGCGGAGTGGAAAGGGGAGCCAATGCATTATACTACTTCTGCTACAGATTTTAACACGTCCAAATAGTCTCAACTTACAGTACCAATCATAGTTACTAACATCTCCCCAACTAACTTCATACTCACCTTGGTTTCTCCCATTCCCAATCATCCATAATTGTGCATATTCCTACCAAAATTTTGCCATAGTTCACCTACTTTCCTTACTTCCTCAAATACCATCCTCTCATCAAATTCAACCTAAAGCTAGCCACACCCAACAAGGGTCCTACCAGCACATAGGGTTCATACACAAATTCAATACACCAACATTTCTTCAACCACAATACCAATACACAATTACTCCTCAAATAGCAATACTAATACACATACACCAATTCATTTGGCTCTAAGGCCTACAAATCCACATACTTGCTCACAAGTTCTCAACTTCCAATACTTCTATACTAAGTACAACAGTTTAGGTTCTTTTATTGTTTTACCCATTCCCACTACACTAATGCATTAGATTAAGCATTGAGATGGGTATTCCTTATCTAAGATCACACTCTTCCTTGAGTCCTACTCTCTCCTCTCTTCATTCTCATTGATCTGGTGTATTAGTAACAATCCCAACCCCATCCAACATTCAAAACACACAAATAAATCATTAACCCTTAAACCCATTGGATAACTTTAATTCATGAAAGGCTTAATGCCATTAGTTAGGGTTTTACCTTGGAGTTTCAAGAGAGGTTTTTAAGCCTTGAATGCAAAGGAGGGTTCCTCATCATTGGAGAGTTGAACCAAGCTCAAACAAAGAAGAGAACAAGGCATTAAAAGAAGCAAAATCGGCCAAGGCATGGAAATGGAGAAAATGAGTTCTTCTCTTGAATCTTTTTACCTTAAGTGGAGGAGAGACTCCATGCTTCGAAATGGTGCCATTTATTCTTCAAATGCTCAAGACCCATGGAGATGAAGTTGCTCATTTTCGGATTTTGAAAAGATGGAAATGTAGAGCTTGAAGAGGGGAGTTCAAATATGTTTTGTTTTACATTTGGAGCTCAAGTGAAGCTAGAGCATGAGGTAGAAGATGGAGTTGCCATGGAAGCCATGAGAGGCTGCAAAAATCGCTGCAAGAGGAGAAGAAGAGAGGGAGTACGATGGGGAAGGAGGAAATGGAAGAGAGAGAGAAAAAGTGAGGAAAGAGAGTGTTCCTTTACCTTTTTGTATTCTTTTCTTTCTTCCTTCTTTTCTCCTTTCTTTATTTACTTACTTGTTGTGTGTGAGAGGGAAGGGAACGGCTGTACACAGCCCTTTGTGGGTTTTTAAAATTTTATTTATGAAAGTGGACACACTAGTTTTGTTTATTTATGTTTCTACCCACAACTTCCCGTTTTTGACAGTTTTCACTATTTTCTCGTTTTATTGATTTCATTGGTTATTAAGCTTCCATAAATGCTTAATAATATTCATTTAATGATTTATAATTTTTACGGGTCCGTTTGACCACTCAAGGTCACGTTTTCGGGTTCCTCGAAAACGTGCGCTAAAGCTCTATTAGCGTTTTAATACATTATTTGGATCCGTTTTCTTCGGGAGTTGTTCCATATATTATTTAGGTCTTATTAAACCCTTTGGGATCCATATAATACTCTAACCGAGGCCTCGCACCTCTTATGGTTATTTAACGCTTACTTAGCGTTTTTTCGCTTTTTAAGCGTTTCTTTATTTCTTTTGGATTTATTTTTCTTACCAATATTACTTACGCATTATTAGGCTCTTAATAAGGATTAGAATTATCTTAATCACTATATTTAAGTTTGGGGTATTTCAATCTACCCCCCTAAGAAACTTTGTCCTCAAAGTTATTCAAGGTTATAGGGTTACAATACTTCCTCAGTTATACTTGCCTAATACCAAAGCCATACATTCCTCCTCCTTACAATTCCCAAATTCGTTACTCAAGGTTTCTCCATACCATATCATACCAATACACAATAGTTACCAATCCGTACTACTACCAACTATCCGGTTCCTTATTACAAAGTTTATACATACATACAGTGCAAAGCTATCCCCAAAGCAATGCAATACACATTACAATCCCGCAGGCACTCAGGTCATCTAGACACAGGACTCTTCTATGTCCCGCTGCCCTTGGAATAATACAATACAATACTCTACTACCTTCTTAGGCATACGCTTCTAGCACATCCTTCATCTCCAGGCTAAGAAAAATTCTTTCGCAACTACTATTAGAAGTCCTCCACAGCATACAACTCCAAATTCCAATTTGTATTTATTGCTTCTACCCTATGCGTGATTCTTGTGACCACTGGAGGGGAGCTTTAAGAATCATTCGACCCTGATGTGATCAGCATCAGTGTTGAACTATCTTTCCACCCCAATTTGTGTTCGGTTTCCCCTCGATCTGATCAGGATCAGTTCGACTTCCCACATCAGTTTCAAACAAACGATTAATTAGTTGTTTTCATTTCCTATCTTTTTACTCTTTCTAGTCGTGATACGAATTCATACAACTCCAAAGGATGGAATTCAGTCCATCAATCATTCTCAATCTACTTCCCAAATACTTTCCTCGGAACTCGATGCCTAAATGCTCATTTCATCAATCTTCATTACTTCCATCCATTACTCTCCATCATTTCAGTTATTCTAACTAGGGAATACATACTTATGAAGTTCAGCTGTCCTCAATAACATACTTACGAATACACCACTCATGGGCTACATTCCTCTGCTACTCACAATCAATCCTACTATTTTTTTTCAAGGTTACAATACTTGTGGAACTCCGTCCACTACTCATTCTCAATTGTATCAAAACAATCACCTAGGGAGTTCAATTTCCTCTAGGTTCTACATCGTTTTATACCGACTCTTGCATTGTATGTCCATGTCTAACTTCAAATAGACACCCACTACAGGGATTATCATTTCCCAAGAGTTACTATACTCCACTTTACTAATACTTTTACACTGGGGTTACAAGATGGGTATATTCATCCTATGGTATTCGCATCTCTCGTGCCTAATTACCACAGTTTACAATATGAATGAATACGTATGTTTTTTAACATAAGTACCAATCATTAAATCCATTCTCATTTGTGCTATGCGCATTATAGTTTTATGTGTTTTATTTATAAAACTTGCATTAAGCGGTTTTCGCTCTACCCCCCTAAAAGGGATTACGCCCACGTAATCTACCATATGTTACTATTAAACATTGGTTTACTCGATTTGGGCAATCTGAAGCGTTTAGCTTCATTACAATATACTATACAATATGTTCTGGTCAAAGGGTCTTAACCGTGCTAATGGTTTAGTCTTTGCACCGAGGATTCGTACACGAGTTTATTTAACTCCTAATTAATTCAGTTAGCCTATTAGGCTTCAAGGCATTAATAGCCATTCTTTCGTACTTACTAGGTGTATTACATTTCTTAGTTAGGGCCCACTAGCTTCTGCTGCGCGACCCTGATAACTTGGGTTACTCACCCTTCATGTTATCCTTATGTGCTATACATCACCTTTCTATCCCTCTATTGTGGAAATAAGGTTTATAACAGTGTGGTATTCTTTTACCGCTGTTTGAACTCAATGAGTTTTAGATTGTAACCAGCTCTCTGGTAATCTATTATACATGTTATTCGTACTCCCACGATATTCACTAAGTTCCTCCGACTTGTTGTCGGGCGAGGTTAAGTCACTACCTAGTTGTAGTGCTTCCTCTGTTGTCACTAACTTCTGAATTACACTAGTTCTTCTGGTTCAGTACAAGTGTTCTTTGCTTGTATGACCTTGCATTCTCAATGCGATCCATGTCTACCAAGTGACTTTCTACTCTCCTTTTCACCTTTTTATTCCAATGGAATTCACCTCTTGTGATTGATAGTGCGTTTTACACTCTTCATGCGATCTGTTGCTAAGAATGCTTGACTGGCTTATGCCATGTTTATGGTGAAAAGGAAGATTTACTACTGTTTACATTCTCCATATCCGCATCCATCCCATTAGATCATTAGCTGTACCAGTGCAATACCAAAACACTCAGTCCCACAGAGTGCAGAGGCGTGAACGCTTGACAGCAAGTCACTTATGTGATAGGAAGAATATTTCTGACTGTTTTCCATAATTGTTCTTCATGTCATTGTCTACTACTTCCTCATAGCGGTCGCTTGTTGCGCACGTATTCTTACTCTTTGTACCATTTCCTTATGGTGTAAATACACTAGGAGATCCTAGTTCATATGTATGACAGTTGCCGTAGCGTACCACAATGTTATTATCTTCCCATGTGGAGATATTTTATTTCGGTTTAGGTTTCATGTGTAGGTTAGCTTACCTCACATACTTCCTCATTCATGATATAGTTTTCCAAATAACTTGGTTGGCCAAGGATGAAGTGTTTATCAGGTTACAAGCTCTCTTGAGCGCCGGTCATTCATGGTGTGCAATGTGCACACTCATTGATTGTTTTTGACAATTACTGTCTCATAGTGCTGAGCATTGATCATAGGCTCTAGCTATGCGGTTTTACTTTTGCATATACATTACCGGGACATCCCAAGAAGCTTCAAGGGTTTTCTGGTCCCGTTCTTTAATTAAAGAGTGTTCTATCACTGATAGGTGAAAGTTCTCGTTGAGGGGTGTGTTTCCACTCATAGGTCTCATGACAAGGTTTACCATGTAAGTATTTATACAATGGTTCACCACCTGATTGGGTGCATAAGGAGTATGCTTACTCCTTCGGGCGTCAATGCTCTTAAGCGATGTGCTTCTACAGTCCACGGCCTCTCGTAGGCGTGGTGGGTTGGAAATCTCACTTCCTTATTCGTTGTCTCTTGGCAGTATCTACACGTACCAGTTTTGTTGTTATAGTAGATGGAAGCCCTTCTAAGGGTTCACGTCTTCACCACCTTGGTGGTCTTCGATTAACGAAGGGTACTTTTCCTCGAGTTTTCCGTAGTGTCCAGACGTGGACTAGGCCAATGTTGGCATTTATCCCGATTTCTATACCCCTGTGTTATCATTGCTACAGGAGGCATGAAAGTAGTTAAGCTTGTCAACTGCATACTAGACTGATGCTCTAGTGACAGTGACGCTGAGTTGACCATTACTCCAAGCCGCTCAAGAGGTTGGGTTTAAATTGGTGGTCCAGTTGTTGATTTCTTGTCATATGGGAATATTTCTTGTAAGTCTTATTATCCACTGGTGTGGTTTTGCAACCATTTCAGTTTACACAACGTATTGGTTCGTGGCCATTAGGCCTTATTGCTGCCAGCTATGCTCTTCGCAAGCTGCTTGCACATGTTTTCTACTCCATGTATACTCCGTAGGTTGGAGGTATTATAGGCTCCATGGTAAGTCGTGACATCACGCTTCCGTTCATAGGAGACCCTTTAGGCAAGCTGATGCTAATTTAGGGTATTTCCTGTTAAGTGAAATCCCTTCGGTGTTCTAACCGAATATTTGTTCTAGCTTCCGTGCTCTTATCAAGACACTTGTTCAACTACTGTTTATCTCAGACACCCTTCAAGGATTGCTCCTGGGTGCCATTGGGTCACGCCGTTACATCCGGCTGATGTTTATGACATGTGTTTGTCCTATATACCGTCTTATGGTGTTGTATTAAGCTATTCCCTTTAGATTTATAACATCTCCCGTCGTTGGGTAGACCGTTTCTTGCTCCTAGCGCTTGAGACTAGGTTTAATATTCCCTTCAATGATGGATTTTACTTCATGGTATCTCGTGATTGCTCTTGGGAGTTCTATCCCATTTGTCGAGCATTATAGTGTTCATGTTTAGGCAGTGGCCTTACGGTGTTTGGCGGGGTATACTTTCCAGCGGTCATATATTTGCTTGATGTCTTTGAGACATATCCATTGTCCATACCGACTAGTCTGTGCTCTCTGCACTTCCTAGTCCTTACTCCTTATCTTCAGATGGATTCTCTGAGTTCCTTTATGCTTAATTGTCTGAGGTGTCCAGTTGTTCTGGTTTGAACTTACTGATGGTCCGTAGAACGGAGTCGACTACTTCCCGTGTTTCGTACACTACCTGTATACATACGTGGGGTACCATGTTGATACGTTTCCACTTACCCAACTATATGTCAGGCCCGCAAGCTCCTTCGGAGTGCAGTTGTCCCACATCCCATAATTGGGTACACTTGTAGTGTTCGTCACACGCCTAGGTGAAGTATTCTATTGTCAACTCCTCTTGTATCGTTCCATGATACTCACCGTAATTCTATTGATTTGGTTTTAAAATCCAAGGTTTTTAAAAGAAGTTGTGGTTTTGGAAGTAGGATTCGGGTTTGAAAACAATGGTTCAATGTCAAGAGAAATCTCCCATGGCACGGCCATGCTTAAGGTCTTGACCAAGTCTAGCTTCATGCTGACTGGTATGAAGTTAAAGTAATGGTCAGGCCGTCGGGCCTTTCCAAGGTTCCATACTTCTGGTTGTTAGGATGTGTGATCCTGTAGTTGTTTTTCATTACGGTCACCGTACATTACTATGTACTTGTGACATGTTAGTGCTCCTTTACATATTCATATTCTTGCTGCACTTGTCGTGGCAATTGCGTGGTACTGGTGGTTTTTGTGTAATCCTATACCGATCACGGTATGGTTCCCACTCGCATTTGATAGTCTCATAGACTCTTCCCTTGATCTTGTTGATCATTTACTTAGGTTTACTGCTCTGCTGAGTAACTTCTCAGTGAGTTTGACATGGCTGTCATTGATCAGGGTACTTCTCCAATCCTTGGAGATTCCCCTTTGACTTGGTTATGTTGTTCCTCGTTGCTTGTTCCCACAGGCTTGTTTGGTTGCTGAGCCTGATTTGGTTTAGGCACTACGTTGCAGTTTACATCAGATTATACCTTGTGAATTTTCTTGTAGCTGTCTGAGCTATGTTGGCCAGGTTTGTAACCCTTTTGGTGTTGTAGTTTTGGAGTCAGTCACTCCCGACTATGTCCTTAGCCAGCTAGCTCCGTTGGTGGGTTGCTTGGCTACTACTGTTGTCCCATAGACTTGTGTCTCGGTTCATTACTGTTCCTGTTTCCATTTTGTTGCACGGTTAGTGCTTCTTTTCCTGTTGCTGGTTGTTTAGCTAGGTTCTGCGCTGCTAAGCATGTCGCCCCATGCTGTTGCTTATAGCCTCCTTGTGGTTGGAGTTTATACTACCGCTATTAGTGCGGCTATTGTTGTTCAACCGGATCCACTTCCGGGTCTTCCATTACTTGGAATCTACCATACGTCGGTTCTTGTTTACTGTGTGATTGCTTCACAACTGCCAGATCGGGTTTTCCCCGAGTATGAGAAGGCTTTTCTTCTCTCTGGCGTCCTTTCCCAAGTTATACATGGGGTTTGCGGCGGCGGGACTGGTATTGTAGGTATCTGGTACTTACCGGTAGTTCCTAACTAGCGTATCTCTAATGCTGACACTCAGCCCTTAGCCCTAAGCTTCTAATTCCTAACTCGGTATTTCCTAAACTCGCTATCTCCAGTCATCAGCGATACTTCGCTCTGATACACTTTTTGTAACACCCCTACTATTAATTCAATCATTACCGCCAATCTCCTCGTGCTTCCCGAGTCACGCAGCGGATACATACTTACATACATCGGGTGATACAATGCCGTTAGTCACCCACGGACTAACAAGGCTACTACTGCTACATACAGCATCGGTCTGATGGACCGGAATATCCGAGTACTACTTAATCAATACATACCCTCATTACATACTGGATACTACAATACTCCATTCGATACATTACTCCATTCAATACAATACTCCACAATTCCGTACAAGATAATACACTACGCATACCGAGTTTACTAGGTTCCAAAATCAATACAGTACTTCTCCCGAATTCATACACACTCACTAGAAGTCAATCTGCTACCCATTCCTCACAAACTAAATACTTCTAATTACAAGGCGCGCCACCGGTCTCTTACCTTGACCGTATTCGCTCCGGGTACCTGCACACTAAAAATGTTCCCCCGAGGGGGTCAGCTTACGCTGAATATGATAACCGCATACCCCGCGTACTAGCGAGGGTACGCCGACCATTTGGTCGAACATGCAATTCATTTGCAATACATACACACATACATACATACATGCTTTCATTCACGATACTACAATACTACACAAGGTATACATACATACGCACAGTACAATACATGCTTGGAAGACAATACAAGTCAACCAATGCTTACTTGCCATCTTCCAGAATACACATACATAATACATATCCAATACGCAATACGGAGATACAATTCTCCAATACATACAAGGTCCAGTTAGCTTCATTACACACCCGGGTTTATCGGGTGTTCGATACTTTTACTTCCGGTCGATGACTTACAATAGTCAAGACCAATACACATACAATACTTACTTCTTACATACTTTACTTCCAGTTAAGTCGGTATGACCTCCGGGCAGGGATTACTACATCCCACCACCGGGCTTTAGGGTGGCCCACTAATCCAGGATGCTACCCATTCAAGGGAATTGGTCCAGGAAAAGATTACAGCCAGGATTCGGATCCAACCTCTTGTGTTTCCTTATCCTCACGCGTGGCCGAAACTATATCGGACTTCTACTCATTCCATTTACTCATTACCCAAGTTAGGAGTTAGAATGTTAGGAATTAGTAGAAGTCAATACTTCATTTCCATACATACATACAATACTCAAGTACACAATACTTACACATACTTCTCAATTCCATTCATTCATTTCATGAATTATACAAACTAATTGTTCAAGAAGATACAACAAGAACAAATAGTTCAAACACAGTTAAGTGCATAAAGTCCGATTCGTGCATTTATCTTATTGGTGATCACATAAGCACACAAATCGGGGTAACCAGGTTAGGATACAGAGCATGAAGAAATCATACCGTTCACCGTTGTATCCGCACTACCGGTTCCTTGGAGATCAACTTTGATTCCTATACATACATGGAGTAGCATGATCAATGATCTATTATTGATCTATCTTACTCCTTCATTGATACTTTCAATGTATACTTACTACTTCATTACTTTCTTACTTGGTTATAAAACCACGTTTTTCCTTACTACTTCTTAGTTTGCTTCCTTACTTATTTACTTACTTTCTTACCATTACTACTTCATTAGTGGTGTATTACTAACATATGCATATGTGTATATAGGCATATATACATGTATATATGATTACTATAATCATATAATTAAATTTTTTTTTTGACTCGACCGGACTTGCGACCGACCTTGCAAGTCCGGTCCATTCCAGTAGGCTACATCGTGTGAAAATTCCAGGGCCGACCGACCTTGCAAGTCCGGTCCCAAGGTCGGTCCATTCCAGTAAGTTTCGTATTTGAAAATTTTAGCCCGACCGACCTTGCAAGTCCGGTCGCAAGGTCGGTCCATTACAGTAGCTTACATTACGGGAATTTTTCTGGCCGACCGAACTTGCAAGTCCGGTCGCAAGTTCGGTCCATTCCAAAAGGTTTCTGACGGGGGAAATTTCTAGTCCGACTGAACTTGCAAGTCCGGTCGCAAGGTCGGTCGACTCCAGAAGGTTTCCCGTCTTGTAAATCTGGGCTCGACCGAACTTGCAAGTCCGGTCGCAAGTTCGGTCCGGCCCAGTATTTGCATTTTTACTTCTGTTTTCAGTCCCATACTTTACCCATTGTTTCTCCAATCTTCTTACATGTAATCTCACATGTTTAAGCACTACCTAGGCCCTTCAAATTGCCTTAGTTCATCCACTTTACGTACTTACTAATTCCTACTTGTACAATTTCATTTCCATTCTTTACTTACTCCTCATTCTTATTCTCGCTTGTGTATACTCCTAATGACTCTTAATTATGATTAATTAAGTCTTATGCAACTTATACAATTATACCCAAACAATACCTTAACTTATAACCCATTAAAATTTCTCTCGGGTGAATTATGGTGTTGGTCCGGGACCTTGTCCAGGTCCTAAGTCCCGGACCAACACATATCGGAATTCTCGAATTGGTTTTTGTTATGGTCCGGGACCTTATACATAAGGTAGTCCCGGACCAGAAGCAACTTAACCTCTCGAATGAATTGGCTAGTGGTCCGGGACCTTATACCAGAGGTAAGTCCGGACCCTTAATGATTTGCAACTCTCGGGTAGTTTTAGATGGTTGGTCCGGGACTTAATACAAGGCCTAAGTCCCGGACCAACAATGGTCTGTTACGAATCACCAGTTTTTTTTTCTGCTCTGTCTCTTCCTCTTCCTTGTCTAATCTTTACCCCTCCTTCTACATTTACTCCCACATGTTCTTTGCAGGTTTAATACGTAAACCAACATCTAAACTTACCTCAATCCATCACCAAAATCAATTCCCTCAACCTACTGCTATCTCACCATTTCCACTGTTTCATTCTTTTCTTCCTTTCTGTTGCAGAGTTTGAGCTGCTGCTGCTGCTTATGTTTAGTTTTCATTCTTCTTCTACAAATGCCAACAACCCTTCAGTGACATAGTTTCTCTCTAAATTCCACACCCTTGAGTCACCAATTTCCTACAGAAATTTTGGCAGAGTTTCCCCGTTTTCTTAAGTATTTCCCAAGCATCATTTGGCTTGTTCACTCAGTTTACACATCCCTGTTTGTTTATACACATTATCCACAAGCTCCAAGGCACAATCAATACTAAACTGAAGCATTATCACCACATTTGATTATAACACTTATACCTTGATTCTTCTAGCTCTACTACCTCTACTCGCCAGTACATATACTTTACTAATGTCATTTCATAGTTTTACACCATTCTACACAACATCAATACTTCCACGAATACAAAAACCTATACAAAGGTAAGTGCATTACCTTAGATTTTTTTTAGCTCATTTCCTCTCTTCCTTTCTCCTTCTTCCTTCTTTCTTCTTTTCCTTTCTTTTCTTTTTCTTCTCGTTCTTGCTCTATAAAATCAGTAGTTCTACAGCCCATACATATAATACTAATTTAGTATTTCACCCTTAACTAGCCTAGGGTTTACATACTTGTTTAATGTTTGAAGATGAAACATTACCTTCCAATGGATAGATGAAGCTCTTGTCTAGCAAGAGAGCAATTTCTCAGCTCCAAAAGAAGCCACATTCGGCTGGACAAGCAAGAACAAGGAGTTCAAAACTAGCATTTCTTATAATGCAAATGGGGGCTAAAAACGGAAGGTTTTCGGATTTCCTTTTTACCTTAAACCAACAAGATGAAAGAGAGGCTTCCAATGGTGGTTTCAAACCTTCAAATGGCTAATACCCATGGAGATGGAATGTGAGGTTTTCGAATTTGGAAAGAGGAGGTTGTTCTCCTTGATGAGAGGATTCCAACGGTACCATTTTTATAATTTTTGGGCAAGTATTGAGTGGTCAAAGATTGAGAGGAAGATGGGTGTCTTGGTTTGTTTTGTGAAATCGCCATGGTTGAGCTCCATGGGGAAGAAGAAGTCAGAAAGAGGGGAGAGAGTACGTGGGTGTGTAAGGGAATTGGAGAGAGGGAGTGTTAGTCACTTTGTACCTTTATTTCCCTTTCTTTATTAGTCTTGTCCTTTAGTGTGTGAGTGTGAGTGTATTTAATTAATTTGAAAAAGAGGGGAGGATGCTCACGAGACACACACATACTCAATCGGTTTTTAAAATTTTTATTTACCAAATGGACACACTAGTTTGTGCTTATTACAGTTTACACCCCACAATTACCCGTTTTTGATAGTTTTACCAATTTCTCGTTTTATTGATTTTATTGGTTCTAAGGTCTCACTAATATTTATTAATGATTATTTAGTTGACCAAAAGTTTTACGAGTCTATCTGACCCGCTTAAAGTCACGTTTTCCCCGGTTACCTCGAAAACGCGCTTTAATGTTCATTAGTGTTTTTAATCCATTTTAAGGATCCATTTTCTTCGGGGGTTTTCCCATATATTATTTAGGCCTAATTAAGCCTTTAGAATCCTTATAATACGCTAACCGAGGTTTCATACCTCCTATGGTTATTTAACGCTTGTTTAGCGTTTTTCGCTTTTTAAGCGTTTCTTTATTTCTTTTGGATTTATTTTCCTCACCAATATTTCTTAATCATTATTAGGCTCTTAAATACCTATTAGGATAATTAAATCGCCATATTTAAGGTCGGGGTATTTCATTGACCATGTTGACCGAATTAGGGAGTTGACCACCTTGACCAAACCTAAATAACACATATATAAGAGGAGAATAAAGGCTTAAGGCCATAATCAAACTAGGCTAAGGTAAAGCCCATCTCAAATTACTAAGAAATCAACTTTGGGTTGAATTATAAAGAAGACTTGGGCTAGAAAATGAACTAAGGATTCAAGTTACGAGGTCAAATTAGAAACCTTATTCAATTAGAGATACTAGCCTTGTTTGGTAAAGGGCTAAGATCTATAAACTTCTACCATTAATAATTATTGGGTTAATATGAGAGAATTAAAGGAGGTATACCCGAATATAGATGAGGGTTAATAAGGAGTGTCTTATAAGGCTATTATTACCTAAGTGATTAAGAAGAAATAAAGAGACATGGATCATGATTGATTAATGAATTGGCTAATGGTTGAGCCTAATTCACATGAATTAACATGTGACTAAGATGAGTCTACAATACATGATTAAATAACATAAGAGTAGGCTACTCTAAGAAAGAACCCATATTATTAGTAGTGGGTAATTCCTAAAGTTCATCAGAGGGATAAATAATTAAGGATGAAATAATGGATGTTAAACTTAGGGTAAAGATATTAATGATATAATATGTTTCAAGATCTAGGACTTGGGAGGTCGGGCATAGACCTGGCAATTTGGGTCGCTGGGTCGGGTTGATATCAACCCTAACCCAACCCATTTAAAATATCATCAACCCTACCCAACCCAAAAATGGATGGGTCAAAAAACCATGACCCTAACCCAACCCATTTAAAATTCTTTAACCCTAACCCAACCCACCGAACCCATTTTTTAAGCATACAATAATTTAGATGGATTAGAGTAGAAATTAATAATAAAATCCAAAAACATCAAGTGCTAGCTGGCACATTAATTAAGATGAAACAAAAGGAAGAGAAGTAATCTTGCTAGATCGACCCAACTTTAAACGAATTCCATGTTATGCAAAGAATGTAAAACTACTGCACCAATTTCCAGGGAATAGAATGACACGTATTTTTTCCATAAGTTTATATTTATCAATCTAAGCCTAAAGTTCTACCACTGTTGGGGAGGAATCCTATCTAGATATGCACATGATTCTAATGCCCTTAATAAAAAAGGGAACGGAAATAAAAATCTTCATTATGCATTAGAGAAACATACTAAAGACAAATCTTCTAAAAGTTATAAATAATTTATAAACTGAGAGCTCAAAGCCCTAGTCTATGACTGATAGTTTTAAAATAATTATACTTATTTAAATTGAGTGTTCATGCCTGATAAAAGTACAATCACAATCACTCAATCGCTACCAACACTTGAGGAACTTTTATGTAGCACACTATCAGAATTGTTGGCTTCAAAATATACTAAGAGGTCTATAATCAAGATCCTACTTACAAAAAATACATATCACCTACTTTTGTTCACCAATCTAGATAATCTAAACATACATATGTTCTCAAGAACAACTATGGCAGTGAGAATAAGAAAAACAAACCTTGGACAACGATGAAGAGCGACATAGACATGAACAACGACGTAGAGAAGACAAATGGATGTGAGTTTGCAAGACAAGAGCATTTGGGTTTTCAACATTATGTTAAGGTCTGGTTGAGTCCTTTATTTGATATGTAATTGGTTGGGCCATTTGTTTAGTTAATATTATGTGATATTATTAAATGTGGGATAGTCCAACTGCACTTAGGCTTAAGGCTAAGGTATAATTTGATCTAAAAACAATATATATATGTGAATTTAATATTTTTATTTTTTATTATTAACAAATATATTTTCAGGTTTTGGGTTGGGTCATGGGTTACGATCTCTACCCTAACCCGACCCATAAAATTAGCTTACTACCATAACCCAACCCAAAAAATAGATGGGTCAATAATCAAGACCCTAACCCGTAAAAGTATGGGTTGGGTTCGGGTTCGGTCTGAATTGCCAGGTCTAGTCAGGCATGAGATAGGACGTCTCCCAGTGCTTCGGTGAAAGGTATGTTTACTGTGTGATCCGAGTGCCCCCGAAGGTCACCTTGGGCTTGGATGTGGGTGAAAATATGTGATAAGATGATATGCTTGCTATAGCTATTTGATGTTTGTGGAATGCTGATTGTGTGATTTGGATTTATTGTGTTGATGAATTTGATAGATGTTACCAATTGGAATAAGAAAAACATCACATAACTTGTAATACATTTAAATAGAGACCGTAGAATACAGGGTCAAGAGAAACCATGATAAATGAATATGTTATTCATGTGGTATTAATATCCAAGGATGTTCCTTGGGAAATGCGATAGAAAATACCATTATATGTTGAACAAATTAAGTTATGATATTCAATATACAAATAAATTCTTAATAAGGTTTCTTAGGCAAAATGACATAAGTCTTGATTAAGACAAATAAATATCGGATATGTTATTTGAAGATTCATATAATCTCCTAGAAATGTTTCTTAGACAAATAAGTTGAAAGAGCAAGGCAAGATAATATCGGGGATGTTCTAATATATACATAAAAATTTCTAAGATTGTTTCTTAGTCACTGAGAATGAAATATAAATCTTATGGTGAGATGGTTATTGGTTATTGTGGGAAAATCCAAGATAATCTTGGTTGCGCATTGAGATCACAGTAAGGATTACCGAGATCGGGTCCCCTAAACTATTGGAAAGCCAACGATTCATTGTTGGTCGGTTCACCCCGTTTGGTGTTTGGCTACTTCCAATAGGTGACCCGTCTTATGATATATAGGGAAAGACGTGTAATCTACTAACATGGTGCACGTCATGGTTATGGGATAAAGTGATTAATAAATTTGAGAAATTATATGGTATTATTAAATACCCTTCAGATATTATATAAGATCTATGAACTCTAATAAACCTCATGAGAAACAATAAGAAACCTTGAGAGCTCAAGAAATGTATAAGTTCGAAACTACTTATGGTAACCGAGTAAGCCTCGCGATTATATAATAATTAATAAAGATGCTTGATGGTTGAAAACTTATAAGCCAACCGATTGTAATATGTGCGCTTGTGGGAATGTTTTCCTCTTGAATTGGTGAATGCGGATGGTTGTTTCTGATGGTGATATGTTGAGTTTATAGATTGGAGATTTATGGATGTATTTGAGTTATACTGGTTGATATGTTGGAACTGAATTGTGACTTTCAGTTATGCTAAATTGATTGCTTATATTTATATTATGTTACTGGAATTTGAAAAACAGATTATTGTAAATTGAAATAGCATGTTAACTTCGCCCAAATAGCCTAATGGTTGGTTTGAGAGTATATGAGGCTCACATGGTGGCATACTTAGCAGTTGGGTTGTTCCCTTAAACAACCATTTTTACAGGATTTTGAAAAGGACCCACAACCAGAGTGTAATACCTTAATCCCACATCGGGATATGAGTAGTAATGTGAGTGGTTTATAAGAATACATATGGGTTGACTACAACAACAAGACCTTCCACTTTTACACGGAGTGTGGGACTGAATAGACTTGAGATCTTTTTGGTATTTTGGTGTTGGTATGGATTGTATTTTGGCTCACAGATGTGAATGAAACTGTAAATGTGGCAACTATGTATATTGCTCACAGTTTTTGGTTAAGAGTTGTATTTTGGAAATTGTAATGTAAACCCTATCTCTATCGTTTACAACATTACAGGTGTTGTTGGTTGCCTTGTTGCGCACATGGGTGCGTAATGGCAGTAACACCCATTGTGGTTGATTAATTTTTGGACATTTGCCTTGCCCATGTGGGGTGTTACATGGAGTATGGGACTGGGTAGACTTGAGATCTTTTTGGTATTTTAGTGTTGGTATGGATTGTATTTTGGCTCACAGATGTGAATGAAACTGTAAATGTGGGAACTATGTATATTGCTCACAGTTTTTGGTTAAGGGTTGTATTTTAGGAATTGTAATGTAAACCCTATCTCTGTCATTTACAACATTACATGTGTTGTTGGTTGCCTTGTTGTGCACATGGGTGCGTAATGGCGGTAACACCCATTGTGGTTGATTAATTTTTGGATTTGAATTCCGCTACTAAGTAATATTGAATGCTCTGGTCATTAAGAAGGTTTGAGTTAAAACATGTGATTATGAGTTAAGGGTGTTACATAGACTCTTATAATCGACCAAAAATTATGAAGACAAATGCTACCTCACTTTGGAAGAAAAATCAACTTATTTAAACCCTTAAGGAACATTAGTAGAGGAAAATGAGCTTCGATGGGCAATAAAAGTATTTGAACCCTTAAAAACTTCATATCAAGCCCCCGGACTCAAATCTCTAACTTTTCATAGTTTAATAGGTTAGAACTTGGCGACTCTTGATAGGTTCGCGTGAGCTGACTTACGGATTAAAGGTTTAAATTTATAACTTAGCGTAACGACCTATATATGTTTAAAGTCGGACCTAGAACCCGCAGTTTGATCATTTTATGCTCATATGTTTGATTAGTTTTTTTTAAAAAAAATTAGCAATTTTTGTAATGTATATTTATGTTTTAAGGTTTGTAGCTATCTACGACCTAGTTTTTATATTCTCAATAATATAACATAAACAAAAGTAAAGCAAGCGAGTTGGATTGTGGAAACATGACTGTGAAATCATGGTTGTGGAATCAATATGAGCACATGTATACATGTAATTTTTTTTAAAAAAAAAGAATTTTTATAATGGTGTTCTAACAAATGCTAAGAAGTTGTTGAAGTTGATCTCTTATATAAATATATACATCTTAAGTGAAAAGAAACACAAAGAAATTTTAAAAATGTGAAGACAATACAATATTTACATCCAAAATATATATAGATAATTACAAAAATGCAATCTAAAATGATGGAAAATGTTATATATAACATGAAAACTATAAATTTGAACTCTCATGACTCTCATCCTCCACTTCTTCACCCATGTTTGACCACTATGGTATACTAACATTCTTGACATATTAATCATAGCTATGATAGTTAACCAATAAGCTTTGATAAACGTTTTTTCTTTGTTTTGCAGTAACTCTCTCGTAGTAGTTTCGATGGACTTAATTCATAAGCCATTAGGAAATTCTTGAATTGTTCTCTCATGTAGTGTGAAATGATTTGGTCAAAAAGTTTGGGATAACATACTGCTCTTAAACAGTTTGGCTTTGGAATGACAATAAAAAGACAAACCAATATATGAAAAAAAGTTAAAATTTTGCAATATCCTGATAGACTACTGTAAGAGTCTTTAAATATTGGATGTTCTAGTTTCTTACCTAGGTCATAGTGCTAAAGAGGTCTTAATTTCGTGACGCCTTGGTGCCCTAATTTGTCTTTTGTAACAGGATGGATCTTTGGTGTCCGAAAAGGTATTAGTTCCTATAGAGGTCTTAGTGCCCGGTGAGGTCTTCAGAAGAGTTTGTTTGACAAAGAAAACAAAATGAATTAAGATGAATGAAAAAAATATTCTTTTGATTATCCTATCTGTTTGGTTGTGTAAGGTAATATAAAATAAATCTACAATCAAAGACCACGTGTCAACAATCAACAGCCACCAGTCAAGGACTACCAATTATAGGTCAACATATACCATGATTTTTCAATGATTATCAGTCATCGGTCAATTGCAATTGACCACTAATTAGAGAGCACTAAGAAAATGAATCTCATTCCCAGTGGAATTGGAAAATCAAGTTGGAGCTATTTGAGATAATTAAACTCTCTTTTACTTTCCTCTACATAATGAAAAGAAAAACAGAAGCAGATTGATTTCAGTTTTGTTTGGTTAATCCCAAACAAACACCATATTGGCTTCATACCTTAAAAGAGATTATAAAAATAATATGTACTTTACGGTTTGCAGTTTACACCTTAAACCTTACGTTACATCGCCCGAAGACTAGATCCATCAGAGAACTGTGTTGAGCGAAATTCCCCGTATTGTCCACCTCCCAGGCCATCAAATAGGTGGGGAGTCCCGCCCATTCATAGTGGTCGGAATCTATTCTTCCAGCATCACCATCGACGCTGGCAACGAGCTTTCAACTCTGTCACTATCACCGCTAACCGATTGCTTCTAGGAGGAAGATCCTGAATTTTTGTTTCGAGCAATTGCCTACCTTGTTGATTCATATAGTCGTCTACACTTTCTTCCCCTCATTTTTGCAATGAATTGTTGTCTTTGGTGAGGGTCCAGAAATATAAAGGGAAAATAAAATACTATCCGGAATGTCCGGCGGCGATGAAGATCGCCTTTTGAGATCACAGGAACGGCCGGACGCGGAAGCCAACTATGAGGAGATTGAGGGTGATGATCACAGCCCAGGACGGAGAAGCGGAAGCAGAAATAAAGGAGGATTTAAGGATCTCATCTCCCAACTTAAGCGCCTGGATCGAAGTTTATCTGGCGGTGCTCGCAGATTAAGTGTCAACCTCAGCAGGCGCAACTCCGCGGAGAGGGACAGTGAGAATTTGGAGGCTGGTTCTGCTAGAAACTCCAATTCGCGCCCACATACACATTCCCATCCTAGTTCTTCTCTCTCTTCGTCAGTTCATCTTCGTCATACCTTCCAACATCATCATAGCAACCGTCTCGACGATGAAGAAACCCTTGGCGACGGTGCGCCTCCTGAGTGGGCTTTGCTTCTCATTGGCTGCCTTCTCGGCCTCGCTACTGGTCTCTGTGTCGCGGCTTTCAATCGTGGGGTAATTTACTCCGGGCACTAATATTTGCCTTATCTTTGTTCCTAATTTCTTTCTCGCTAGGTGCATTCATCCCAACTGTCTTATCTATATGTTTCTGGTGCACCGTTTGCATTGTATCTTATGGAATCAATCCTTGTCTAATATGCCATTTTTTGCCTACTTGTCTATGATTTGAATAACTATTGATTTTGTTTATGCTGTCTCACTGCAATATCCAAAATGATTCAGTAATTATGTTTCCGTACTATGCCTCACATTTCGATCATACAAGATATGTGATGGCCACT
Organism: Limonium bicolor; assembly: GCA_023374045.1. Lineage (NCBI taxonomy): Eukaryota > Viridiplantae > Streptophyta > Magnoliopsida > Caryophyllales > Plumbaginaceae > Limonium > Limonium bicolor. The sequence continues at coordinate 236,919,904 of CM041777.1, forward strand.
TTATTTGGTCTTAGGTGCATATAATTCATGAATGGGCATGGGCGGGTACCCCTGTGGAGGGTGCTGCATGGCTCCGATTACAAAGACTAGCTGACACTTGGCATAGGATACTTTTAATACCAGTCACCGGTGGAGTTATCGTTGGGATGATGCATGGTTTGCTAGAAATTTTGGATCAGATAAGACAATCCCTTTCTTCTGACGGTCAAGTGTTCGATAGTATCGCTGGGGTATGCCCTACAATAAAAGCTGTTCAAGCTGCAGTAACTTTGGGTACGGGCTGTTCCTTAGGTCCTGAAGGCCCTAGCGTGGATATTGGAAAATCTTGTGCTTATGGGTTTTCTGTGATGATGGAAAGCAACAGAGAAAGGAAGATAGCTCTTCTTGCAGCTGGAGCAGCTGCTGGAATTTCTTCAGGTACTGAACTTTTCAATTTGTTGAACATATGAGTGATTTTCGTCAGGAGTTTTGTTAAGATTTTCCTAAAAGTGCAGGCTTCTCTATTGTGAAAGAAATTCTTTGTGAATTTCATCTGCCTTCATTCTTCTTTTATGATTTGCAGGCTTCAATGCAGCTGTGGCTGGTTGTTTTTTTGCAATTGAGACAGTACTTAGACCTCTTCGTGCTGAAAATTCTCCTCCTTTTACCACTGCAATGATAATCCTAGCTTCAGTCATCTCGTCTACAGTGTCAAATGAACTACTTGGCGATAAATCAGCTTTTACAGTTCCAGCATACGATTTAAAATCTGCTGCAGGTACATTCTCTTACATGTTTGATTCTTTTTACCTATTAGTCTGTTACTCCCATGCTTGTTGAGTATGTACCTATACTTAAAGCTAACATGAACAACAAAACAACAAGCCCTTAAATGTCCAATTTCTTAACTGGGCTGTCTATATTTTCATGTTATCTTGTGAGGAGTTTATTGTGACATGATTTCTTGTGGTTATTAGAATTAAGTCAGATGGGAATGCTGTCTACTGTGTTTCTAAAAACTAGTGACACCTTAAGCACTCGTAGGTCCCAGCGTTACATTCTCCATGAGCCTTACAATATATATATATGCACATGTAATCATGTACTCCCTCTGGGCTGTTGTTTGATTTCAATTTTTGTTATATAAGGTAAGATAATTTTTTAAATGAAGCTTTTACAATATATAGTTTATCAAGTAAGGATTCTATTGCATTACTTATGTTGTTGAATTTAATTTATCTTCAATGTTAATTAAAGTGAAGGGGAGTCCTGGCTCACAGGTTCAAGTCATGGGAGCCTCTTGCCAAAATGGCAAGGGAAGGCTTGCCCCCGTTACACCCTTGTGGTGGGACTCTTGCTTTGCAGGGACGCCATTGTGCATCGGGCTGCCTCCTTATGTGTTGGATACTAAAGTGGAGAAATGTGCCACAAAGTAAACTAGATAGTCAAAATGGGACAAAGAAAGTATTTATTTTTTGAACAGAATCATGTGAGTTTTGTGGCTTCTGAAATCTTGAAATGTTAAGGTTGCTGAATAATTATTGTAATTGGCGAACAACTATAATGGAATTGCCTGAAGGATAAGAAGATGAGGGTTTTTTGAATGGAATAATTAAAATTAGCAGGCTTATGCACCTTTCCCCATATAGTTACAATAAAGATTTCTACCAACAGCACTTAATGCATGGTGTGGTAATACGAGAGATAGATCATTTTTCACAATAAGAATGCTTAATAGAGAGCCAAACTTTTTCTCATGACCTTGCAAAAATGATGCTTCACCAGCACACGTCTACAAATTAATTTTGTAAACCTTCTGTCATTAGTTTCAAAAACCTGCACCTGTTAGACTTCTTTTCCTGAATCTTGGTCTTCCCTATCTTCAGTTTTATGTGTTCTGCTGTTGTGTAAACGAGAAAGAATCTCAGCCATGCTTATTTATCTTCTGCTTTTCGATGTGATGCGTAACGTTGGTTTCTCATTATACAATTGTTGCAGAGCTTCCATTGTATCTGATATTGGGCATGCTTTGTGGAGTTGTAAGTGTTGTATTTTCACGATTAGTGGTGTGGTGGACAAAATTTTTTGAGTTCATCAAGGACAAATTTGGGCTTCCTGCTGTTGTCTGCCCTGCTTTGGGTGGTTTAGGCGCAGGGATTATTGCTCTCAAGTACCCTGGAACTCTCTATTGGGGTTTCACCAATGTTGATGAAATCCTTCACACTGGTAAGAGTGCGTCAGCACCGGGGATCTGGTTATTAGTGCAGCTAGCTGCGGCCAAAGTAGTTGCCACAGCTCTGTGCAAGGGATCAGGACTTGTTGGTGGTCTCTATGCTCCAAGTTTGATGATAGGTGCAGCTGTTGGTGCTGTCTTTGGTGGCTGTGCTGCAGAACTTATAAATTCAGCTCTACCTGGAAACACTGCTGTTGCAGAACCACAAGCATATGCACTGGTAGTCTTACAAGAAGTTTTTCAAACCATTTGATTAGGTTTAAATTTGTACAAATGACCTATTCTCTTACCCAGTTTTAATTAGTCTTTTTTTTTAATTTGCTATGCAGGTGGGGATGGCAGCTACTTTAGCTTCTGTTTGTTCTGTTCCCTTGACATCTGTCCTACTCCTTTTTGAGCTGACTAAAGATTACAGAATTTTGCTTCCTCTTATGGTAATTATGGGTCAGTCTTTATTAAGGGCATTTGTGATCTATCATAAGGGTCATGTTTGCATGGTTAGGCTGCTTCTGTGCTGCAGATGAACACATAGAAGCATTGAGTTACTTGCTTTGCCGTATCTGAGAAAGTGAATTACTGTTCAACTTCTTGGTTAATTCTTTTGTAGAATATTTGTTTGAATTTTCGTGTTTTAAAAGCCAAACTATAGTTTAGATAACAGAAATTAAGTCTGATGCTCAACAGTTGATCACTTGTCTATTTTCATAGCTTTGATCTATTGATCACTTATCCATTTTCATAGGCTTTGATCTAGCACATCCTTCCCACAATAATGATTTTACACTGCACATCGTCTTTCATGTTGCAGCCAGAATCTTTCTTAGCAGTATTTTTAATTTGTGCACAGGGGGCTGTCGGTTTAGCAATATGGGTTCCTTCCATTGCAAATCTGGGTGGCGAGCTTGCAGCATCGGATACAAGAAAGTCTACCAGAGGTTACTCTGCTGTTGCTCCACTCGAAGATAAGGAGACAGGCCATGGAGGCACAGGTGATGTTGACCATTTGGAACTATCAATTATTGAAAATGGCACTCTGAGTGGAGTGGTTGATGAAGATGCCATTCTGGAAGACATGAAGGTTCTTTCAGGAAAAAAAGCTCCTACTTGTTATGATCATGAAGCTGGTTCTCCAGCAATTATCTTCCAAAATTGTGACTGAGTTGTTTTCCCCTGCATGTAGGTGTCTCATGCGATGTCAACAAATTATCTGAAGGTTCATCTATCTATCACTTTGAAAGAGGCAATGCAAGATATGCATGAAGGAAAGCGTTGTTGCATATTGGTTGTTGATGAAGATGATCTACTAGAGGGTATCTTGACCTATGGTGATGTTAGACGATTCTTGTCCAAAGAGTCTAGTGATGCGCCTAACAACCCATCAGATGTATGTTGCAAATTTGTAACATTTTTATTTTAATGAATTGCATTGTGGAATTACTTTTTGGTTTCGTTCTTTTTGTTAACCATCTCTTCTCGTTCTTAAGGTTTAGATGAATTAGTGTTCCTTCACTAATTGCTTTGCTTAGCTTTGTTGACATTAAGTGAACAATCTATGGGTATTTATAGGTGCATGCTTGTTCAGTTGCTTCTGTTTGCACTCGGGGAATAACCTACCGTGGGCAGCAGCGGAGACTTTTGACTTGTTATCCAGACACTAGCTTGGCTGTAGCCAGGGATCTGATGGAGGCAAAAGGAGTGAAGCAGCTACCAGTCGTGAAGCGTGGTGGTAACTCATTAAAGGAAAGGCGGCGACGTATAATGGCTATTCTGTGCTATGACTCGATGGTAAACTATATCAGGTGATAATTGGCTTATTTAGTTCATAGCATGTTTGATACAATTCGAGGAGTACACCCTCCTAAATCCTCATTGAGGCCAAAGCTAATCTCATACAAATCGCTCCTCTTAACCGTAATCCCCCAACTTCTTAGGGGACTAACACAAGCCCCAACTCATAATAGGAGAAAGACTAATATGCCCTAAAAGACAGGTTAATGACTATTTATCTATTGACCTTACAATGTTTAGCTGTCCTCTCTGAATAGTCTGTCACATATAAATTTTCTTCCGCATTTTGCATATGTTCTAAGCAATTTTTGGTGCATGGAGGAATGCAATACATAGGAAATTTTGGATGCTAAAAGAGATGATCTTCTCGGCCAGGACAAGTGTCAAAATCATCTCCTGCTGACAGGCATTTAAAGTATAAGTATTAGCGTATATGCTCCAAGCCATGCCAAAAAAATGAGTTAACCCAGCCTGCTGAGGCTTCTAGATCTGAAATTGAACAAGCTGGGGGTGGACGTGACAATCAGGCCAACAGATGGTGATAACCTAGGGATGCTAGAAAAGGAAAGGTCTGCATTCTCCATCACACACAGCTTCGTATGAGGATCCTGCCGAATTTGCCTATGTCAGTCTATCCATATTCACAGCGTAGCTGATAGCTTATATAGACTGAGATATGGGGTGAAAATATGTTAGATAAGAAGTATAACTGATATGTGCGACATACAGAGAGAGAAGTCAGCAGATAGCCAAAGTGGGTGAAAGTGTAGAACAATACCAAAATCATGGATGAATATGGGACCATCAAGATTTTGTGTGTGTGTGTGTTTGAAAAGGGTATAGAGGTTATGATATTAAAATAAAGGAATTACAAACTAAAAGCCCAAACAACAGTTTTGAGCAAGTTTACTACTATCTACGTACGGAATTTCTCTATTACTATTTTTAAGAAACCTAGGCACTTGAAACTTAGAGTGCGTTCATTTCGGGGTAATCAGTAAAGGAAAACGGAATCATTCCCTTTGTGATTGTTTTGTTTTCCCCAATTCAAGTTTCAAAAACCCCATATCCCTGTTTAGTAATTCCTCTCAAAATTCTAGGGGAAAGTATTCCCTTTCCTTCCTCTTACCCCTATCATCCTCTTTAACATAAACAAATATTAATATATATGGTATGTAATTTATATAAATACTAATATATGATACATAAATTTAAAAACTATTTATATATGCTATATAATTTATATAAATATTAGTATATGCTACATACAAATTAGATAAATATTAATATATATTATTCATAATGTAATTAAGTATTACCACTTCACTGTTTGGAACCAAACAACAACAAAGACAATTATTGAGAATTATATTCCGTTTCGCGTTAGAATCAAACAGACTTCTTGATTTAGGGGAATCTCTTTCCTTTCTTTTCCATTCCCGTTCCTGATTCCATTCTGTTTCCTCACCTTGAAGTGAACGCACCCTTAATATGTGACACTATAAGAGAAATACAAGTTTGAATGGATATGACTTGTTTGCTGAAAATGAAGCAGTTACGAGTAAACCAAATTCGATAGATGCAGTAAGCTATCACTACAACTCTAACTCTAAAGATGGTCTTTTTTTTTTCCCTTTAGCATCGGTAAAGAGTTTCATACAACTCTCAAAATCATGAGGGACTTTGGTCTCACCAATTCATCAAAGCATCAAGAACAGCAGCAGAAAATGGACACTGAAAAAAGAGATGATTCCTCGAATCATTGCTGTTACCCACCCAGTAGTTCTGATCATAATCAATACCCATAGATCGTAGACTCGTAGTCTGTCTTTGTTTGCAAGCCTTTTTCGTTTTTTTTTTTTTTTACCACAAGCCACCATGTAAAGGATGTTCTTGGAACCTTGATAGGATTCCAAACAAGAGGGAAAGAATCATTATGCAGCACTGCGATGATCTTTGAGGCCAGCTTTGATAATCTCGTCTCCCACTTTGATGATATTCTTCCAGCACCAAGAATCATAGCTCTAAGTAACTGCTCCAATTCTAATCGTCCATAAGAATATAAGCTTTTAAGGCACCTAATCCAAGCAGAATCATCTTAATAATAGCAGCTTTATTCCAACTGAGAAGCTCTTTAAATCCCCGCCCACCATGTTGCTTTGCTTGACAGATTTCCGACCTAGCAACTGGACAACCTTTCCTGCTATCCTCATTATCACACCAGAGAAAGTTCCTACATGAGCATTCAATTTGATGAATAACATTCTTAGACAGGAGAAAAAGGTGGCACTAGAAGTTCTTCACCCCAAATAGAACTGACTGAATCAGTTGAACTCCACCAGCATAACAAAGCCATCTCACCCCCAGAGCTGATCCTCCTGGTTATGGTAGCAATGAGAGGGGCTTAACCATCTAGAGTTAATCTAGACGATGAAAAGAGGGGTGCTATCTGACAGGTAGATAACCCTCAGCAAATCCTAACTCCATAATTTGGGTCTTAAGATCATTCCTTATCCCCCTTCCCCCAAAAGTACAACACATTTGGGAGGACTGTTGGACAAACCTGAAATATTAGAAATATTATCCAGTTGCTGTTTCTACAATCTGACTGATTGAATATCACCATGACAGAAAAGTAACAGGTGAGATGAGTGAGCTTCGTTTTCCTGCATTTGAGGTGGTACTTGTAGCCCTTAACTTTATCCAAGTCCAAGAGAAGTTTGCTCAGATAATCCTTGCAAATGACAAATAGAAGAGGAGAAAGGGATTTTTTGTGTTCTTCCACACTAATGTGAACTTTTTGTTGACAACATGACATTATTGAATGTTACTTCTTTCTTTATATATTTCTGCAGAGAAGAGACCAGTGAGCGAGTTCGCATTCCCTGCATGATAGGAGATAACATTGATGAAGTGGTTGGCAATGGCCATTGATTTCCTCGGAAGAGTCTGCTCTGGAGCTCTTATGGACTTGCTCAGGTTCAACATCAAAGCATTTATGTATATCAGGGGAGAAATTTTGTTGAAAGATGTATATGCACTCAGTGTTATTCCTTTGACGGATTTCACCAGATGAAATCATATCCAGAGGCATCCATAGGGATCGAGTAGTTAACTGTATTGTATAGCTGGGTCAAGGTATGATTTTATCTTAATGCTCGCAATCCAGGTGATCATTCTACTTATATTTGCGTAGATAGTAGTAATTTAGTGTTGAAACTAGCACACATGATGAAATTGCAACGTGATACAGAAGTAAAAATATAGAAAGGAGTTTTTGTATGTACACTTTCTGATAACCATGGCCTGAAACTTTTTGTACCAACCGCAACCGCCAGTGCACAATGCCCTTGTGTAGCTTGTGACTCAAAACATGAGTGTGATATCCCTCTTCTCCTGGAGTAAACTATCTTTCTTGTTATGTGTTACTTTTGTAACTTTTTATATTTGTACTCATATGGGCCTAGAGTGAAGGGTACTCTTGTTGTTTTGTTTATATGGGGATGGGGGCTACAACAGGAACATAACACTTGACAACTGGGGAGTTGACGTGACACAAGCAAAAAACAGGAAAGGAATATTATTGTTATTCTCTTAGGCTCTCGCTGTTTCGTGCTGATACATTTATGATTATTTTGAAAACTATTGTTTATTATTGTGACGGTTTTGTCTGGTATATTTGCATAAGTTAAGTTAGTCACATGTAGTATATTTATCGTTTTTTGTATTACAATTATAAATTTAATTTACTATTGAAAATAATATTTTGTTAAATAAATAAGTGTTTCTTTTATAATTTGTTAATTTATTCACATCAATCGCTACAATTTTACATTATATGTATACGATTTAAAAATATAAAAATATGAAAAATATTATATATTATATAGAAGCTATAAATTTAATAAAAATAACATTTATTAAAATTTTTGAAATAAACATTATCTGTTTTAAATATTATAAAGTAATATTATAAAAACTAAAATAATATTATGTTTTTTTATAATCATATATATGCTTATTTTAAACTTTTTATATTCGTATTTTTTTTATTTGCATTTTTTATAATTACATATATGTGTTTTTTTACAATTTCAACTAATATATTAATAAACTGAAGTTTTCTTACTTTTACTCATGAATAACAACAATTATAAACCAACGAAATTTTATTACACTTAATATTGTTTAAATTTTAAGGTCTATACAAATAATTTCACTATTATCAATAACTTTATGAATTGAAACTATACTAATTTTAATACACTTAATACTTGTTCACATTTGCATAATTGTTGCGGTACGAGTAATTTTAATAACTACAATCTATTAATATACTGCACAATGCTCGTTCTCGATTGCTCGTCACTACTCCATCATTGTAGTTCATTCTTGTCAGACCGCCATAGGTCTCCCAATGATACTCGTTCACAACTAATCGTCACAAGGCACCAAGGTGGCACGAATGTGTTTTTCGGGACGATACAACTCAGAGTACGTTTGTCCTCATCATGATTGAGTGGATATTTCCGGGACTCTTCACCTTAGTGTATGATTGCCCTCATCATCGTTGAGTGGATTAGTGTAGACTGATAACAACTTGTGAAGTTATTATACAACTCAGACTGAACTACCGCTACTTCCACAATAGCACTATCATTTTTTGTATATTATGTTCTTATCTTTGAATTTATAATCGAGCCAAGATCATTAGGGTACTACTACAGTGGAGGTGGCCATTACAGGTTTGAGTAGCTTTAACTAACACAAACATTAGAGTTTCATACACTAATCCACATTTCATGGGCAATTTTTAGTATTCTCAACAAGGGACATTCAGTTTCTATGAGCACAAATAGGGTAATTAACCAAAGCCAAATTGATCCAAACTAATTAGACCAATAATTACAGCATTAACAATCCAAATCCGACAATGTTTGAGCCAAATCCGACAATAATCACATAAATAGAATTTTGTAATCTGGCCAAACCCACAAACATGACCAATTTCTTGGTACAAACAAAACCAATTTCAGTCCGACCAAATCCAAAAACAGAACCAATCTCCTTCACAAAACCGAACCAGATCAAGCTATCAGACCATCATCAACAGGCACAAAGCAATCAAACAATCGGGTGCCTAAATCGAATAACCAACAACAACCAAATTTGGTGAGTTTCTCACGATTGTGCCCAAAACAGATTGAACAACAGTTCATTAAAATAGCCAAAACTTCCCAAATCCAAAGTGACATAGCAATTGAATGATCGAGTTGCTCATATAAAAAAACCAACAATAACATTCACGATAGAACAAAGCTGATAAAAATAGCCCAAAATCCAGATCAGACGAAGTCTACTCAAATCCATTAGAAACTGGGTATAAACCCTAGAATCAGTTGAAGTCTACTCAAATCCATCAGAAACTAGGTATAAACCCTAGAAATGGCGAAGCAAGATGAAGTCACAATTGTGAGAAACTTATCGAACCCAAGAGACATCCAACGAAGCTCGAACAGAAATGGGGGAGAAGGAGCAACAGTCACCCAACAAAGCTCAAACAGAGAGAATCAAGCATGAACTTCACCAGAGAGAAGAGAGAACGAAGAAGAACGCGCACGAATGAAGAATGAAGAAGAAGGTAGAAGCGGCATGAATAATTTCAGTGAAGAGATTCGGGCATAAACGGAGCCCTAGAGCAAAATGCTCTCATTGAACAGGCAAAGGCAAACATGCCAATATTGTGACTTATGCCAGGTGGTGAAAATGCCACAAAAAAGCCAACACTAAACATAGCCTTACACTTTGATATATCCAGCGGTTGAAAACTTTTTTCCCCAACTACAATGGCATGTACATGATAACCGTTGATCACGGAAATTGACGGAAGATAACCGTTGTTGATGTCTTCTCAGCCGCTCTCTTTTCAGCTCCGATTTCTTAAATATTCGATTATTGAATCTTTTTTTGGATCATACAAAATACTTTGGATCATATGCTCCTCACATTTAATAATTGAGTAACAAAATTCGTGTGTAATAATTCAAACTCATACATTGGATCGTAGGCTCTCTCTGATCAATAATCGTGTAGCAAACTTCCTGCTACAATAATTCAAACTCATATTTTGGATCATTTGCTCTTTGCATTCAATTATCGGATAACATACTTACTGCTGAAATAATTCAAACTCATACATTGGATTGTGTGCTCTCGTGCATGATGCCCGAACGAGGTGGCTGGTCCGTTCAACTGTCAGAAAGCCCGTTCTATACAGTTAGGAAGTAGCTACAAGACAGGTTGTCAAGATGCAAGTGAAATTATCCGATTAGATGATAATCCAATAGAGATCGTAGACACGTGGAAAGGTAAGAGCAACAATAGTTCTTCCCTAGCATGTCACGACCCTAAAACTGATCTAATTCTATGGTCAAGACAAACCGCATGCTTTTAAAAGACTAGAGGCACGTAAGACTCCAAAATCCAAATTACATATATCATTACTTTATGTCAATAAACAAATTCGAAATCTGTTCAGACCCAATACAAACAAAGCATAGTACACCAAAATCTTTAAGGATAGGTTAAACTAATTATGGTCATATGATCAGATCAAATAATAGTAGATGAAAATAGAGGAACCTTGAAATGCACAGATAAGCATAGGACCCCAGTTGGTCAACTATAAATCTGTAAAACATAAGAAGTTGGATAAGGATGAGTAACCACACGCCCAGTAAGTGACAAGCATCAATAAAATAAGCCACGATCAAAATGTTTTACTGAATAAAATTTTATACACTAATATAGCATTATGAGCTCAAACCAGAAATAACTTCACAATAAAAACAGACCAAAATCTCATACGGAATAGCATAATAAGAAATAACATTTTTGAGGGACCCTAATTAAGATCATACATAATAGGTCCGAAGACTCTAGATAATATAATAAGTCTAAAGACCCTGGATAACTGATTAGGACTCAAGACACCAGTTAATAGGTTAGGTATGAAGACCTCAGATAATAGAACGGACTGATCATGTGATTACAAATACAGAATGACATCCTATGAAGCGCGCTACAGGATAACTCGACCGAGTCACCCATGGCTCAATAAACAATAAACTAGCTCCCAAAATCATGAAATAAAATTTAGGAAAAACAATGAAACATCTTATCACACTTGTAAGATCAATAGATTATGAATAAATCCGTACATAATACTTATTGTATCAAACAGAAACAACTTATGTAATGAATACATTTATATATGTAGTATAAAATATGTGCGGCTCTATTGTTTTAGAGTACAGTATTTTGGTAGTACATACAATAACAGGACATATGCCAAACTCATGTTAAATATTAAATACGCTAGGTAATATACACGGTATCATACTCTTAGAAAGTTTGATTAATTGAAAGAAGTAATCGAGCAATGTTGGTGTAATCAATTCCAGCATAACCATCAAATGTGAACTAATTACATTTGCTTTTCTATACCACATGGACCCAGTTGAGGACCTGGAAACTGGGATGTAAGGTCCCCGCTTCGACCACCAAGCGGTAAGATCAGCAAGCTGGCCAAAGTCAACTTGGAAGAGAAGTAAAGACCGCGGTAACAGAAAGCCGAGTTTCACCATTGAAACCCCGGCCAAGTTCTCTCACCAAGAAGCGCTCATGATTTAGTATCCCCCTACATCATATCCTATCAGTCGCATCAGCCGACCCACCATTACTAACTCATACACCTATGCTTACCGACTCATACACTTTCCTGACATATCATTAATACCCTAGATGACGTGTGTCCTTTCTGCAACTAAAAGGAAACCAACAAGGAAAGGAAAGTTCCTACAAGCCCATCCCGAGTGACGTCAACCCTATCCCCACGTGGTTGAGACCCTCATCATCAATCCGGCTAGAAGACAGGAAGCAAGCCAGAAAGACAAGCCGACTGACCTGTCTTCTTCCCTATAAATGGCACTCAGTGTCTCATTTATTAGCAAAACACAAAAAGAACGCAAGACACAACATGAGAGTAGTACACAACACAAAAGTAACTACTCTCTCACCATTTGTACCTCACCAATTCTACTAAGAACCTCTGTCAACCCCACGTGGATTAGATCATTCAAAATTGAACCACGTAAACCCTCCCATTTATTGTTGTCGGTCATCATGCATAAGTGGATAATCACCACGCCCTAGAGAAGTTAACGCACCACCAATATGCGGGTTACACTTTAATCTACAGATTACCATCTCTAACATTTGGTGTCGTGTGTAGGAATATTTCTTACCATCACTCCATCTCCACTCTATCTACCATTAGAAACAACTTCAAATGGTTTTGAGCCATAGCCAAGAAGATCACCCGAGCCGGTACTTCTGGCCAATAGTCATCCGAGATAGCAAGCACCACGTGTAATCATGCTCCATCTGCCAAGTCCATGCCAAAAGGATAACACTCCATCTGTAGAGATGCAACTCATTCTCATTTTGTGCCCCCTTCATACAATGGGGAATCAACATAGTTGGCCCCTTACCAACTGCCTCCCCAAGAGGATTCTGGCTCGTAGTTGTCGCAATCGACTACTTCACCAAGTGAGTCGAGGCCATCCCGTTCCCCACCATAATGACAAAATTCATCAAGAACTTCATGTGGAAAAACATACTATGTCGCTTCATAGTACCTCAGATCATTGTCACTGACAACGACTCACACTTCAACTTTAAGTCTTCTATCGAATTCCCTGAAACTCATACCATTGGCATCATGTTCGCTTCTGTCGCACACTCACAAGCAAATGGCCAAGTCGAGAACGCAAGCAGTCAACTCATGTGAGACCTAAAGAAATAAATCGTAGGGAGCAAAGGCATATGGGTCGAACACCATCCCCAAGTGGTAAGGTCTTACCGCACCATCGAACGAAAGCCAACCGGAGAGACCCCTTGTGGCTAGTATACGACACCTAAGCACTCATCCCAACCAAAGTCATGGCCGCTAGTGCGTGGATAAAAAAAATTCAAACAAAAAAAAGCAACAACGATCGAATCTGAGCCGAACTTGACCTCATACACTAGACATGGGACATCGTTCTCATTCAACTACAACACGACAAACAACAGGTGTATCGGTACTATAACAAGAGGGTCAAGCCTAGGAGTTTACACAGAGAGACTTAGTCTTACCGATAGTCGACAACCCTCCAAATTATAACCCAAATGGGATGGACCGTACTTCATCTTCGAATGAACCAGCACCTCTCCATATCGGTTACTTGACCATGACAACTGGGTCATCTCCAACTCTTGACACACCGAACGACTCAAGAATTTTTACACATTGATAAGTCGGGAATTTACCTATTTCTATGGGGTCTATTTAGAGGTGGCAATTCGGGTTAATGGGTCGGGTTGAAGCTCACCCATACCAGACCCGATTAAAATTGTATTGACCTATACCCGACCCAATAATAATCGGGTTACAAATTATCAACCCATACCCGACCCATATAAAATGATTAAACCCATACCCGACCCGTTTAACCCAACATAATTAGGATATGCAAAATTTAAAAGACCTGGAATTAAATTTTTTTATATGATTGCTCAAACGGAGTTACAAATGAATGAAATCATACATTCAATATGGTAGATATTCCAGAGTTTTCATTATCCTCCGTCTTTTTCTTTTTCCACATACATGTTGTGCTCAGTAGCACTTAACAGAAGAAGGTGATGTGTACGCGCCTAGGCCAAATATAACTGTATTTTATCCTTCAGAATATAGAATTAAAACATAGACAAAAATCTTCAGAGTACAGAAGAGATAGGACCACTTGGGAGCTGTGGAGGAGAGAGTAGCACACTGTCTTTTGACAAACCACATAACGAATACTCTTGTTTTTGCTTTATAAAGAAATACAACAAAGTAGTATTATCAAATAAACAACCTCTCATCAAAAAGATACTACATAATCTGTATTATACTAATAGTAGGTTAGCACTTACTTAGTAATATATTTATATTTTATCTAATTATTTATTTATTATTATTTTTGATAAAATAAAATAAACGGGTCGGGTTTACTACGGGTTAGGACTTTGAACCCATACCCAACCTAAAAATTTAATAGATAAATAATTAAATGGGTCAATAATCATGACCCAAACCCGCTATTTTCGGGTTGAGTATGGGTCGGGTTATCGGGTTGGGTAAAAATTGCCACCCCTAGGTCTATTTATGCCTTATTCGTAGCTATTTACTACTAAATTCCCGGTTTTATGAGTATATTTGAGCTTCATGTTGCAATTGTCTTCTATGATGAGTTTTTGTGTTATTTCAGGTAAAAATCTCAAGAAAACACGTTCCTTATCATTGTAGCGGTATTTTGGATTTTCAAACAAGTTGAATGGAGTGAAGACGTGCATTATTCATCAATTTCAGGTTAGGTCCGGGACGTTATACAGGTCCTAAGTCCCGGACCAACCCTTAGCCGAACTCACGACTCATTTTTGAGCATGGTCCGGGACCTTACAGGCCTTAAGTCCCGGACCACAATCAGGCTTACTCTCGACCAATTTTGAGGATTGGTCCGGGGCTTCATACACATCCTAAGTCTCAGACCACACTAAAAGACGTTCTCACAGCTGATTTTAAAGGGTGGTCCGGGACCCTAGACATGGACTAGGTCCTGGACTAAAAAGATAAAACGGCCAGTATCTTAACTGAAAGAGGGGAATTGAAAGATAAAGGGGAGAACTTTGGGAACGTCAGACACACAATTCACAACGCAGAGAGCTTACCTCAGAACAAAAAAGGAGAGAGAGAAAAAGGTTAGGCTTAGGAAGATCTTGGAGATTGTTAAAGATAGAGGAGAAATTGAAGATTAAGAGTAGAGAATCTATAACGGCTTCCGACATCAGAGTTTCTTCTAGTTCTATCTTCCCTGAGTCTGTTATATTTAATCCAAGCATTGTTATCATGACTATAGCTGAGTAGTCCGTTTTAATTCTGGTTTGCTATGTATCCCTACATTGATTATTCCATCACCTTTATGATTTTCTACAATTAAATTGAATAAAGTTCTTTTCTTTACTGAATTTTTCTAAATCTTCTATAATCTGGCCAATTATTGAGATTACTATTTTGATAGCTTATAAGTGACGATTGCGGCTTTCAATTGATTACAGGAAAAGAACCGCTTAGTATAGAGGTGGTAATTCCTCTAAATCGCTAACTGACCAATAGTCTAGATTTTGCTTAAAGCAATTGGTAAATAGTGAGTTCATAACGAGAGTTAGGATTTGGTCTTTGCTAATTAGAATTTACTGAGCGGGAGACCAGAGGTAAATTACTGTTGTTCTAGGGTGTTATTCAGAATTCTTTTGGAAATCACTTAGGGAAAAGAATTACAAATCTAGGGAGAAGTAGTGAACCGGGATTACCTTTCCATATCATATTCAAATCAGTTATTTTTCCATTATTTACTGTTTATCAATCTTTTTACATCATTTATTTCCACAAAATCAAAAACCCCCAATTTCCTGTTATTCATACGTTATTCAGTTTTTCTAATTTTGTTAGATTAGTAAAGATTAAACTAGACATCGCCTCCTCTGGTTCGATACTTAGGGAATATTCCGAGATTAAAACTTGCTAGAATCAACCGGTACACTTGCCGTTAGGTTTTACCCCATCACACATAGTGCAAATAAATTGTCCTCCCAACTCAATCTTATAGGTGGATTCAATAGTAAGGACCATCAACCTCTGAACTGGTCTCATAAGCCTAACCCTATCGCATAACAAGAACTGCCAATCTCTCAGCTAGTCCTGTAAGCCTAACTCGTTCATATATCAGGGATCGTCAATTGCTTAGTTGGGCTTGTAAGATTAACCCGCTCGCATAGTAGGGACCCTCAGTCTCTCAGCTGGTCCTATAAGCCTAACAGACTCACTCACCACAATCTGTCAGCCTCTTAGCTTGTTCTATCAGCCTTATCTATTGGGCTAGTAAACAGCCCATCAATATCACTCAAGCCCACAGTTTATTTAAGCCCACAATTCATTAGGAACTACTAGATTAAATTCTAGCTAGTTTAGATTTTATACAGAGCATATATTTATCTTTTACAAAGAAGATAAAGTAGCAAATACTTTATATATAGATCACGGTCATTAGGGTTTGTAATATATGATTTTATAGAATTCAATATACAAACGTTTTCTTTTACAATCTCTTAAACCTCTCTCAATGCCTATACACACAACTTCTAATATGGTATCAAGAGCTTAGGATCTTTGATGTTTCTTGTTCTTTCCAAGCATGGTGGATGATGCAGGCAAGGGGAAGAAGGAAGCCGCGGCCAATTCAGGTTCTGGTGCGTCGAGTTCCATCATTGATGTAAACGACCCTATTTACGTCCATTCAGCAGAAAACCCAGGGCTCAATCTGGTGTGCAAGTTTGATGGCAAGGGTTTTCAAGGATGGAAATCAGATATGGTAACGGCGCTGAAAGTTAAAAACAAGTATGGATTTGTCTTGGGAAAGATTGACAAACTTGATGAGTCGAACATCATTCGCGTAAGCGCTTAGGAGAGATCTAATTCTCTGGTTCTGTCCTGGTTGAAGTCTGCTCTCGCTCCTCACATTGCAGAGGGATTTCGTTTCTGTGATGACCCGAAGGAACTCTGGGATTCCTTGATCAAGCAGTTCGAGCACACTAATCTTGCAATAATCCATAATCTGCAACGAGAGTTATCAGACATTAGACAAGGAGATGAAAGCGTTGGCAGCTACTACACAAGATTAAAGAAAGCATGGGGAGAGTTAGACTTAGCTTGTCCGCCGCCCAGATGTTCTTGTTCCGGTTGCAGCTGCGGTGCCAGAGAAGATTACAAGAAGCGGGTTGATCAGAGCAAGCTTATTCATTTCCTTATGGGACTTAACCGAAAGTATTTGTCCATCAGAGGACAAATACTAGCCATGAAGGAAATACCCTCGCTTGAGAAAGCATATTCGCTGATTGTTCAAGAAGAAGAACAGCGGGGAGATGGTTACCAGAACGAAGAAGCGATGTCTTTTTCAAGCCAAACTGTTGCTCAAGGCAACAATATCAGAAACCCTAGAAGGTTCGACAAGAAGAAAGTAACATGCACTCACTGTAAAAAGTTAGGGCATAGTTACGAAGAATGTTACCAGAGACAATCCTGTTCTCATTGCAAAAAGTCGGGCCATACAGTAGCCGACTGTTACGAAATCCATGGGCGACACAAAGTGTTAGCCCGAAGGAAGAAGATGTATGCCAACTTGGTCGCAGATCCAGCGCAGGACAGTACCAAAGAAGAAATGGGAGAAGGTTTAACTCCGAGGCAATTACAACAAATCACAGACCTTTTACGAAGCAAAACCACAGAAAAAAACATAGAAGGAGTCGACTACTGCAATTTTTCAGGTAACAGTACCATTTGCATTAGCAACAAATTTTGCTTAATGAGTAGCCATTCTAGCGATTCTTTCAAAGGAAAGTGGTAATTGATTCTGGAGCTACCGACCACATGGGAGCTGATTATATGTTCAAAATTGGAAAAAATTGGAGAAAGAGAGAACGGTGATATTACCAGACGGGAGCCCTCAAATCGTTAATCTAATTGGAGACGTAAGACTGGGGAGTGAAGCGAGGTTGAAGGAAGTGATGTATATACCCAATTTCATGTTTAACCTAGTGTCTATAACGAAGCTTGTGAAGCAATTTAGCTGCTCTCTGATTTTCGATTGATGTGGTTGCTACGTTCAGGGCCATACCTCAAGCCAGAGTAGCAAGATTGGAGATTCTAGAGACAACCTGTACATACTGGATGCAGGTCTGTTCGAAAGTTGGGCCAGCAGGAGTTTGGGCCGCGCTTGTCCAGTGATTGGGGAAGTTCCGGGTTTATCAAATGATGCGAGTAGTACGGGCCGACGAGATGAGTTGGGCCGTCAAAAACAAGAAGAAGGTGGGATTAGTCAAAAGGCTTTAGAAATGCATGTTAAATTGGGACACGTTCCCTTCCGAAAGCTTGTAACACTTGGCATAATAAAAGAAACCGATTTTTCTTCAACATATGCTTGGGATGTTTGTTACAAGTCACGAGCACAACAATTACCTTTCAGCAATTCTACAAGCAAAACCAAGAAAGCATTCGAGATGATACATATAGACGTCTGAGGGCCGTTTTGTACAAACACTTACAACGGGTTCAAATATTTTGTTTGCTTCGTCGATGATTTTACACGTACGACATGGGTTACCCTCATTAAACAAAAAGGGCATGCTTGGGAAGTGATTGTCAATTTTATCAGGATGGTAGAAAGGCAATTTGAAGCAAAGGTTAAGGTGGTGAGAACAGATAATGCCAGAGAACTGGGAAGTTCGAATGAAGGGAAGAGTTATTTTGCGCAACAAGGGATAATGCATCAAACAACATGTCCCTATACGCCGCAACAAAATGCTATTGTTGAACGAAAGCATAAATATCTTTTGGAAACGGCAAGGGAAGTATTTTTCCAATCTAACGTACCACTTGAATATTGGGGAGAATGTATACTACATGCGACATTCATCATTAATCGGTTACCTACCAAAGCGTTGAATGGAAAAACCCCATACGAGAGTTTATTTGGAAGCAAGCCCTCGTATAGTGAAATCAAGCCTTTCGGCTGTTTGTGTTACAAGACGGTGGTTGGGCCAAAAGGAGGGAAGTTCGATCCACGAGGAGAAGCATGTATTTACCTCGGAGATGACCCACGAAGGAAAGGGTATAAAGTAATGAGTTTGGAGAATCGCATGGTAGAAGTTTGCAGGGATGTTAAGTTTCATGCCCATGTTTTCCCTTTCCACACATCAGATTTACATCAATATCAACATCATGATGTTTTATCTCCTATGTTAATAGATGAAGAACCCTTGTTTCACCCAAGTCAACCTGACTCTTCTCCTACTTTACCTTCAGATAACATAACACCAACCAACCAGATTTGCGACGTACAAGTAGGGTGACCCACAAGCCTAGTTACTTGAATGATTACGTGTGCACTTCTTGCTTTCAAGAGATCCTTGATGAAAGGGTATATGGGTCAACAGATCTACCCAAAAATTCGCTTGCACACTGTGTAAGTCTGACAGAAACTACACCTGTCAGATATGTGGCTCTACTTTCCTGCTCATCTATTGCTCAAACAGGAATTAATACAGATCTGCATGAACCACATACTTATCAATCGGCAGTCTTGCATGAACATTGGCGGACAGCCATGCAACAAGAATTACGAGCATTGGAAGAGAATGAAACATGGGATGTTGTAACTCTTCCTCGAGGGAAAAAGGTTATTGGGTGCAAATGGGTTTACAAAGTGAAGCTCAAGTCAGATGGAACGTTAGAGCGATACAAAGCCCGGTTGGTAGCAAAAGGATTCACTCAGCGACACGGTCTAGATTATCATGAGGCTTTTTCGCTAGTGGTTAAGTTAACAACAATACGATCTCTCATTGTTGTGGCACTTAACAAAGGGTGGATCATCAACCAACTTGACGTTAATAATGCGTTTCTTCATGGAGACCTTGATGAAGAAGTCTATATGCGTTTACCACCCGGTCTTGAGGTCACAGGGACAAACAAAGCTTGTCGGCTGAAGAGATCTTTGTATGGACTAAAGCAAGCTTCAAGACAATGGTTTTCTAAACTTGCCAGTTTTCTTCACACCCTTGCTTTTACTCAGTCCAAGAATGATTATTCTCTTTTCCACAAAGAAACTGCTCAGGGTAAAATGTTCGTTGCCGTTTATGTTGATGACATGTTAATTATCGGTCCTTGTCAGCAGGAAATTGATGGCATCAAGCGTGCTCTAGATCTCAATTTTCGCATTAAAGATCTGGGAACACTACGCTATTTCCTAGGCATTGAGTTCATTCCTTACAATCAAGGGTATATTCTTTCACAGCGAAAATTCTGTCTAGAGCTTTTAGAAGAATATACATGTTCTGATGCAAGAACTGCTAAGGGGCCCATGGCCACGGGAAAACAGTTGCGCGTTACTGATGGTACTCCTTTAAAGGACCCTACACTTTACCGGCGGTTGGTAGGAAAACTCAATTACTTGACCAATACAAGGCCAGATATCAGTTTTACAGTTCAAGTACTTAGTCAATTCATGCAACATCCTAGTGATGTTCATCTGGAAGCTGCCATGCATGCACTCTCTTACATCAAAGGAACCTTTAACTATGGTATAGTTCTCGCCGGCATCCCAAGTATTACTCTTGATTTAACAGCATATTGTGATTCAGATTGGGCCGCTTGTCCGAACACGAGAAAATCCGTGTCGGGTTACTTTATTTTCCTCAGAAGCAGCCCTATTTCTTGGAAGACTAAAAAACAAGGGTCGGTATCTCTATCTAGTGCTGAAGCTGAATACCGTTCCTTGCGAAGAGTTACTGCGGAATTGACGTGGCTCACACGACTGCTCCATGAGCTGGATGTTCAACACATCAATCCTATACCGGTCAAATGTGATAATCAGTCAGCTATATACATAGCTCGCAACCCTGTCTTTCATGAACGCACGAAACACATCGAGATTGATTGTCATTTTGTATGGGAGAAGATACAACAAGGCCTTGTTGATGTTGAATATACTCATACTTCTGATCAACTCGCAGACATGATGACTAAAGTTTTGCCAGGAGTCAAATACAAGGAGCAGTTATCACGTATTGGGATGCATAATACTATTTCAAGCCTCAGCAATTTTGCTTGCTTACGGCTTGAGGGGGGGTATTGGGCTAGTAAACAGCCCATCAATATCACTCAAGCCCACAGTTTATTTAAGCCCACAATTCATTAGGAACTACTAGATTAAATTCTAGCTAGTTTAGATTTTATACAGAGCATATATTTATCTTTTACAAAGAAGATAAAGTAGCAAATACTTTATATATAGATCACGGTCATTAGGGTTTGTAATATACGATTTTATAGAATTCAATATACAAACGTTTTCTTTTACAATCTCTCAAACCTCTCTCAATGCCTATACACACAACTTCTAATATTATCATACATAGCCTGTTCTCTTAATAGGATCTATTAGTATCTCAACTTGATCCATCAGCCTAAACACATATTGACACGAACCTACGGGATGCCCGGGTCTCGTACTGTAACACTCCGACCACCTACATTTATAGGCAAATAAATTCAAAGGTCACCTACATCATCTCTACAATCGTCTCGTCCACTACTTTAGTGACCCAATCAGGACGAGCTACGTGTCGCATGACACCCATCAGTCACCACTGAAAGCAACACCCAGGCGCATCGGTAATGCCCACTCAGTTACTGAACCAAGCGTCATATCGCATCGATTCCATCACCTGATGCTTCGCTTTTTAAAGCAAGTCCGCATTTTTCCACGTAGCACGTTCCCCATAATGTCAAACGCTCAAAAGTTCAACTTCTCGCCTAAGACCGCTGAAAGTCGAATTAAAGGGACTATCAGGTGGACTACTCCATATTTTCCTAAGTGCTAAAATAAAAGACTAGACAACTTAAGTCCTAGTTCTCTCGCAAACTCAAAAGCGGAACTTGGGGGACTCGTGTTGGTACGGTGTAATCATCTCTACATTAACCATGTCAAATGAGAATCAATCATATCTTCTTTCCAATAACCGTATAAACCCGGATGAGCAGATGTAAGGTCCTCATTTCGTGCATCAAGCGGCCAGACCAGCAAGCCAGCCTAAGCCAACCCAAAAAAGAAGTCAAGACCGCGGCAACAGATAGCCGAGTTTCACTAGCTGAAATCCCGACCAAGTTCTCTCACCAAAGATGCACTCATGATTCAGTATGCGATCCCCCCTCCCCCCGACATCCTGTGAGCCTGAGTTTTTTAACCTTATCCTATGTTGATTGGGTTGATTATGATATTATTATCACTTATAACCTAAGTTTAACGATGACATCATAATTATTAAAACCTAATTTAGCCCACTAGAACCTATGATGAGTCACCACCTAAATTTAACCTAAGTAAACTTGGAAAGGTAAGATTTCGGGTTCAGGGGCTTGGTAGTATAGGTTTTCTCGGATCAAATTACTTTCACTACCCTTGAAGCTATTTTCCATTGCTTATGTAATTAAAGGCTTGTTATATAATCTAATTTACCTAAGTGTGCAAGCTTCTACATTTTTGGGTTTTTATTGCAATTGGAAGTGAAATTAAATCTACATAAACTAGGGTTTCAGGAGCCAATTTAGGTCAAATTTTATTGTCATCCATGACCACAGACCCTAATCTTCCAAATTAATCAAAAACTTTAAAATTGTAAAAGATGAAACTTTTTAGGTATTCGTGGCCACTTAAAAAGAAAATAAAGCTAAATTCAAGATTTGATTTTGGTACCGTCGGTGGCTAGTTGGGGTCCCGGAAAGGGCGTCCGTGGGTCCAGACACGCCGTCCGTGGTCCCGGACTACCACCGGATGGTGGTCTTGACAGGGTTCTTGACGGTGTTATTAGCTCAAATTTTGTGAGTGTGTAGCCTGAAAGATTATAAGCATGCTAATGGTCGAAGGTTTTCAATTTGGATTAAAAAATAACAAGAAATTTGGTGAACAAGTAAACACATAGAAGCTAATAAAACTTCAAAGTACACAGTTCGAAGTTGGGTTTTGCTAGAGATTAGTGTGAAGAGTATGGAGTTTGTAGGTTTAAGATTGGATGATCTCCAACCTGTTAAGTTCCAAGAGGTCATCCTTGCTTGACAGGATTATTTGATCTGTTTGTCAGTTCTCTTTCGGTTGGGCAACGAATTCTAGCTTTGACTTCTTCCTCTTCTTCCTTGTGTTTTTTACCACATTTTGCTTCTGGATTTTAGGTGTTTATATGTTTGAAACCTTGTTGGAAAAGTACATGCGGAGTTTTTACTGATTTCAAGGCAATTTTGGCAAAGTTTCGGTTTGGTAGGGTTGGAAAACGTGGGAAGCAAGTTAGGAAAGATGGTTTCAGACCTTGAGAGAGTTATGTTGTCTTCTAGGTCATTTGAGAAGATCTCTTTTTATAGGATAAGTATGGCCAATTGATAAAACTTTTTTTTATCAAAAATCTTTATAGGCTTTAAGAAAATCTGATTTTTATGACTGGACTATAGATCGAATTAAATCATGAAATTTCAATCATAGAAAAGGAATGGTTTTTAGAAATTTTGAGGAATGCTTTGATAAATAATCGATTTGATAAAAATGTTACAATCTGGCACCTCATAACTAATTATTCAAAATTTGAAATTCCAATTAGTTATTCTTTAAATATCATCTTCTATCATATGTTAAAATTTCATTACCTGGTTTGGGTATTTTCCAAAGGATAGAGAAAATTGCACGAATGTTTGAATTTCTCTATATCCGTTTTGCACTCTCATCATCACATGCCTTCCTCTTAGATGTACCTTGTGAGCCATCAGCCACCTTTTGTTCAACATTAACATGATCAAATGTACAGTTTTTTGCACAAAGTTGTTGTAAGTGGTGTTGTCTCCCATTGGTTCCATCCTGCTTTATGGGCCATACATTCACGTTGTGCTACAACTGCCTGCGTATGACAAGAATTATATGTAAAGGAATCCACTACAAAACATACCACATCCAGTAAAAGTTTTTTTTTTGCCTCCAATAGAGTCGTAGTAGATACTTCATTGTCATCACCAATAGATTGGGTTCTGGATGGCCTCCACGTTTTTGCATAAATGATAATTGATGACGATTACTAGTGCTAGGGTATATGACCCGATAATTGCATATGTCAGCAGTTGATTTCAAACCCCATAACTTCTTCGCCATGGTTTCTTTTGTCCACCGACCGCAGGAAGGGACAATATCACCAGAATTTTTGTAACCAAGTAAAACACAGTCAAGAAAATGAATCTGCACAATTTAGAATTGTTGTTATACAAATAGCTAGATTTACAAGCATGATGTAAGAGCTTCCATAAGATAAGTAATTTTGAAAGAATGTAACTTACAAACAGAAAATGGATATCCCCTCTGATCAAAGGGCTTCCATTCTTGGAACCGACATTGTCGTATTTGTCCAGACCACTAAGAAAAACATCAAGCACGTGTTGACACCAGTTATAACTTGGAATGTGATTAAGGTCATACATGAACTCCACGTAATTAAGGTTAACCGGGCTAACAGAGACAGGGGAAAGCAGAAGGCTAGGGCATACATCACAAACGTCTTTGTAATGTTTCAGGGTTCGTTTGTGCATCATGTTATGATACAAATTTTTGCTTTGGCAAATAAAGCGCTAGTGGGAGATAGACCCAACTCTTTATCGTGTTGTTTAGCCCTAATAGTACTACTACCGTCAAACCTGTTGGCATACTGCCATAGGGAAGAATGTACACCCTCTTCACGTCATTTGTACCAATTGCAGCACCTTTCGTCACCCAAACAGAACGACTTTGATTTCTTATCGTAAAGCTGAAACACAATGTCCAGAAATCCTCGGTCCAATCGAGTTGTAACCTTGATCAGCCTGATAAAACCAATGTGGCGTAGAACTTCTTTGACGGAGGATCCCGAGCGCCACATAATACACCATCCATTATATCAACAAACTTCTTCGGTGAACATCTGGTATGGAAGTTGTAATAATGGACATTGTTGTTCAGCTCCTCGTGATCAGCATCCTCGTGCTTATCATTATGGGGATCACTTGTTTGCTGCTTAGACTACTGATGCATTGCGTTCTCCTGCTCCATTTCAAGAGCCACGTCAGCTTTGAGTGGCAATTTACAAGCCATTTAAATATGTGGACCTGAATGGTTATATTATACATGAGGAAGCGACAACCTTAAGGATAAATGGAATCATAAACCCAAAGATTAATGATAGATACATAATCAAAACACTTGACTGCAATGTTTACAATTTTTGTACTATTCAGAACATCACGCCAAATATAGAAAGACAACTTAATAACCAAAGTGGCATGCGTTGCGACATGTTGTTTAATGATAAGTTTAAGGTACAATACACTAATTATAGGTCATTACTCAATAAGTGAAGACATTTAATGAATGATACTCGACTAGCTATATGGGGTTCATACCTGAAATCTTGTCATTCACATCAAATGTCATAATTTGAGTTATTTGTCTCAAAAATTAATAATAAGGGGACAATATGGTTATTAGCTACCGTATTAAAAGGCAAAGATACAATGTAAAGATTGTTCAGAATATATAGTCCAAATTAAAATGAATAACATAACTAACAGCTTTAGTAGGATCTTGCAACATTTAACCATTAATGAGGTACTTCAACCTGATCATCCATTACATGTAGTCATCCGTTACGAAAAATGATCTCAAATTTCATTAATAGACAAACCATAAGGTTTCCATATGCACATTATCAAGGTTGTTCAACATACGAAGTCAAACCCAAAGTGCATAACATAAGTTAATGTCTATAATAGGATACCGATACATTTAATAATCACAGAGACAGTACTATAATGAGTTCGCTCCTGATGTCTAGTCACCAAGAACATAAGTCATTGAACAATTAACCTATAATTTATTAATAACAGGACGATGGGGTTATCAAATTGAACCAAACCAAGTCGTAGAGACTACAAGGAATGTTGAACATATTAAGTGAACAGGGAATTCAGACAGAATTTTAGGACGTATAATCACATTATGATATTCAAAAAGGAAAAAAAAAAGAGAAAATAAATGCAAATTCATGGTGCGGACAGCATACCGTACTCATGAAAATACAAATTTACAATCATTCAAACACGATAAAACAGAGAAATTGCTACACATACCTGTAGTGATTGGGAATATGATGAATGGGCGACACAGAGAACAAGTGAAGATTCAAGAGAGCAACGACAAACAACAATTGACAGCGAAGTGGAACTTCAGTAAAGTAGATAGTCAGCGCAAGCAACAGAGAGTGGAGGGAGGGACAACGCAAGTAAGAGAGTGTACAAAGACTGCAAGACGACAACAACAGAAGTTCACTTGCATTAAAATTTTCTTTTCTCAGGTTACGTGGGTGGGTCGAGGGGAAGGAACGTGAGATTGTAAAAATGTGTTAAGTTGACGCATATACCCCTTAAAACCCTTGCATAAAATTTGACCACTGGATCATATATTTTTATGTCAGGACCCGTTCTCAATCTGACGAATGTAGGAAAATGACGAATGTATCCCTATTTATGTCGTTTTAGAAACATGCATATTTATTAAGGAAAGTAGGAAAATGACGAATGAACCCCTATTTTTTACTTTTTCATCTAGATAATAATTACTTTTGTGTTGAACAGTAGAGTTAAAAGTGAAAAAAATGTATCAAAAAACTAGAATGACACATATTTTTGAATAAAAATCACCCCTAAAATGACAAATATTAATTAACGGATCCTCTCATGGATGAAAAATAAGAAAGCTAGGTGAGATAGCTTTTCTTTCCATAATCTAGCTTCGAGAACAGAAATTTTTCGGATGTCACCACAGCCTCTCCGATGACTTTTACTTCGATTGGAATTTGCACGCATAAACTTTGGCGTATTCAAAGGTGGCACTGGTGCCACCATACAAGGTGACACCATTTTAGTTTTTTTTTTAGTTTTGTCTTTTTATGAATTTTTAAAATATTGTAGTTTATTAGTTATAAGTCAAAATAACATAAATTTTATATTATTATTCATTATAATTCTAGCTCTTCAAAATAAGACCCTACATGAACATGTTTTGATAAATTTAAAATTTTATATTATTTATATATACATATGTTCATTGTGAATCTTAAGTTTAAGAAAAGTGAATCAAAAATTGTTAAAAAGTGAATCAGAGGTCTAACCCCTGCACTACAAACCATAAAAATGTCTTCGATGTTTTTAGCATTCCTAGGGTGGGTTTTAGGGTGTTTGGAGGTAGGGTAATCTTTTTGGCATTAGTTCTACGCTTTATATTGTCGTCACTGACTCGACAGTTTTTTAGGGTTTGTGGTTTAGGGTTTAGGGTCATTAGACCCTAAACCCTGTACTACAAACCCTAAAAATGCCTTCGACGTTTTTAGCTATCCTAGGGTGGATTTTGGGTGTTTGGGGGTGGGGGTAGGGTAGTCTTTTTGGAATTAGTTCTACGCTTTATATTGTCGTCACTGACTCGGCAGTTTTTTAGGGTTTGTGGTTTAGACCCTAAACCCTGTACTACAAACCCTAAAAATGCCTTCGACGTTTTTAGCTATCCTAGGGTGGTTTTTTGGGTGTTTAGGGGGTAGGGTAATCTTTTTGGCATTAGTTCTACGTTTTATATTGTCGTCACTGACTCGACAGTTTTTTAGGGTTTGTGGTTTAGGGTTTAGCGTCTAACGACCCTAAACCCTGTACTACAAACCCTAAAAATGCATTCGACGATTTAGCTATCCTAGGGTGGTTTTTTGGGTGTTTGGGAGGTAGGGTAATCTTTTTGGCATTATTTCTACGCTTTATATTGTCGTCACTGACTCGATAGTTTTTTAGGGTTTGTGGTTTAGGATTTAGGGTCCTAAACCCTGTACTACAAAGCCTAAAAATGTCTTCGACATTTTTAGCTATCCTAGGGTGGTTTTTAGGGTGTTTGTGGTAAGATTCATTTTGCTAATGAATATGGTTCATTTTATTATTAAAGAAGATTCATTTTACTAATGAGTAAGATTCACTTTAAAAATACGTAATTTATACTCATTCTAAAAACATAAAATTTTAAGTTGACCAAAACATATCCATGATGCATCTTGTTTTGAAGAGCACGAAAAATGATGAACAACGGTATAATTTTTTTTATTTTGCACTTTTATTTGTAAGTTATAACATTTTGAAAAAAAAAATTTTTTTTCTCTCCTCATTCTCTCTCCTCCTCTATTTTTTCTTATTTTCTTCTCTTTTTTTTTGATAATTGCTGGAAAATCCAGTTACAATGGCAATACTATGGCATAGTGCCTTTCTCGCCTAATTTGACAGTTAGTGGCACTTGACCCAATTGCCACAAGGGTAAAACAAAACAAAATGAAATGAGAACCAACATAAGAGCATCATACCTTTCTAGTCCTATTAATCTTACCAGCTAAGAGGGACCCTTAAAACTATTTAGCCTTCTTCTTGCCCCGCATGGCCACCTTACTAACTCGTGAAAATTTGCTAAAACCTATGGGTCCAGTCCTACGAGCTCTCTTCCCCTTATCGTTAGTTGTACTCCTCGAGCATCTATCAGACTCCTCTATTGACTCATCACTCTCGACTTGACCTTTCCGGCGAAGGCTCATTCTCTGCTTTCGAATGATCTCCTCATAATTGGAAAGGGTAAGCTTCTCGTTAGGGACGGTGCATCCGAGCCGCTTGGCAAAGCTGAGAGTTCGTCTTGCTTCCTCTCTAACAACTGTCTCCTCAGGATCAGCATCGGGGTCATCTTCCTGCTTAGAGGGTCCAGTAGGCTCGAACCCAGGGGGAAACTCCGGCTCTTCGAAGAGGCTCCTAAGACCAACATCCTCCAAGTCTTCCTCCAACACCTGTGTCTGAGGATCACCATACTCTGACCCGGGCCGAAACCCAAAGTCACCAGCCTCGTTACCATTATGTAGCCCGAACCCCACATCCACGTCGTTGCTAAGCTTATCGAAACATTGGGCATCTTCCTCCGTTCTTTTGACAATATCCTCCATAACTGGATCGGGGCCCGAAACTTTAGCCCTAAAAGGCTGGCGAATTGAAACTGGCACCCGATTATCAGTCCCCATTGTCCCTTGACCTGGGTTCCTATTGTCACCATCATTCGAGTTCTGGACATTGGGAGGCGAGGGAGGAGGTGGCTGTTGCACACTTGCAGCTTGGTAGTAACCCGTACTGGAATAATATGGCCATCCCCATCCCTGTGGTTGGCCCCACCATCCGGGCTGGTCAAAACCATGCGTCGGGTAACCTACCCAGTAACCAACAACTGGGTACCACAGATACGATACACCGCTCCAGAAACCATTAGGCAGGCCACCCAAAAATCCTCCGGTGGTATCCCCGACACAATTAAAGTTGTCCACTATTGGTATTGCTTTTCCTTCCTTGGAATCTGGTGAAGCTTTTTCCTCCTTGGAACGTGGTGGAGACTCCTCGGGCAAGGAGCAGCTCACGCGGCTGCAGCATCTAACATATAGACTTTTTTGTTGGCCATCACTGCTCCCCGCGCCAGACACTTGCGCACCACCCTCCTCCAAGCACGCGCCGCCAAGCCCGTCACCACCATCGGGAGAAAACTCGATCCGTATACGAGGGCGTCCCTTCGGTTTACCAACAATTCTCACACAGCCCACCGACGCAGCCTCTTCGCCCACCACAATCTCGACGTCACCCATAATAACC
Source organism: Limonium bicolor (assembly GCA_023374045.1). Taxonomy (NCBI): domain Eukaryota; kingdom Viridiplantae; phylum Streptophyta; class Magnoliopsida; order Caryophyllales; family Plumbaginaceae; genus Limonium; species Limonium bicolor. The sequence goes on from CM041777.1 coordinate 236,949,366, forward strand.
ACTCTGCCGGTGTCGCCATCGCCTGTTGGATTTCCTGCATCAAAGCCTGCATCCGCTGGGGAATCAGAAACGGGGGGACCAACAGCAACATCCGGATCAAGTTTGTCGCCGCCTCCTGTTGAAACACAACCACCGTCTCCTGCTGGTCTCGGCTTTTCGTATTTGGCTTGGCGCACGAAGATCTTATTCCCCATGAAAAGCTTCCCATGGATCCTTCCCACAGCCGCCCTGACTTGCGAAGGCGAGAACAATTGCACAAAGGCAAAAGCCAGACCATTGTTTGACCGGCGCTTCTTTGAAATGAAGGTACGACCTATCCTACCTTCTCGGCGAAGAAGCCACCGCAGTGCCCGATAATCGACGCCTCTGTGAAGGTTGTCGATGAACAGAGAGAATCCCCTACCTTCATTCTCAGACTCACTGTTATCCTTGGGCAGAGAACACTTCTGCCTTCCCGACGTCTCTTGCCGCCCCTTCCTGTCGATCTTCGATGGAGCACGAGAGTAGCCCCACCAACTCCCGGTGGACCTCGACTTTCTTGGCATCCTAACACGGTACTTCGGAGGCGGATGCGAATCCCTCCTGCTCCTTCGACTGCCCTGTTTTTCTCTCCTTTTCTCTCCCCGCTCTTCTCTCATAGCGTAGGATGTTTAGTAGACTGTGGATATATGATTTGAGTTGTGGAGTTTTGGCGGTTATGCGGTGGAAATGGGGGCGGTTTATTGGTGGCGACATGTTGAAAGGTGAACGGAACGGCGAGGGAGAGGGAGGTTCAAGGAGAGAGGAGGGAGCGTCATTAGGAGCTCTTATTTTCTTCTCTTACTTTTAATTGAGCCAATAATACATTGATACGTGGCATAAAGCCATATTAGAAGGTGGAGCAAGCTCCATAGTCTCCATACTTTATATCCTCACAAACATAGCAAAGGTAATCATGATTGCCGTATCGGTGGCAAAGTTGCGTTGCTCATTTGGATTCACAATGGCTGTACTGGAGAGAGAGCCAAGTGGCTATATATGGACGCTGTCTCACGGTAATTGCTGCAGAAATCTCAATAATTTTTATTTCCAATTTATCTTCAATAGTAAATATTTCGGTTATATATAATCTTTTTCTTTTCGTACATTACACAACATCTATAAATATGGGTAGAAATGTCCAACACTATCTTACGGTTCTTATGATTTCAGATTGTAATTACCTATTGAAAGTTCAGAGTAATAAAGATATCATCAACAGTGGATGTAAATTGAATTGATCACACCACTACAAATCAGTTGTGAAGTCTGCTATACATTCTTGTGTTATCTTGACATGATAACTCTTTTAAATCACATCAGTTGCTGAATCTGTATCGTGCTTCCAAAATAGGACTAGAAATACGGCCATTCTCCCTGAAATCTGGAAAACAGACTTAGAACCAGTTTCCGAGATTTACAGGTCTATACATAAGACACATAACAGATTTTAACCATAACAAAAACCAAATAATGATCCATCATCACTAATCATTTGAAGTATAATGAGTCAACCTAGTACAACATAATTAGGGTTTCTTCTGTTCAATATTTCACAAGTGACCATTATGGAGCATCATGAGAGAAACGAAGTAATAAAATTCCAGCCCCCTATAATGTGAGATTCGGATTGGCAACACGCTAGGCAATGTCACTTTACCATCCACTAACAAACCCGTATGACTAATGTTGAGTGATGCCAATATGCTTGAATAACCAACCAGCATAGCTCTAATACTAACATCTCAACGTCATGTAAACAGCAGGAGCTGCAAAAAAATTCAGGTGTTAATTCAATACAGAGCCTACAGAGAAGTGTACATATCTCCTGTCGAACTTTACAGCAACAGCCGGGCGTCTTTCTCTTAATCTAATATCCCTTATGTGATGCAGTCCATTTGGTTGTAACAATGCGTCGAACCCTTCCGAAGAAGGTCTCTCTTTGTATATGACTATCGGACAAGCGATGGGCAACACCCGAACTCGGTGTTTCTTGCTTTTCCTTGTTCGATGCCAATGTGACCATGTAAAGCCCAGCAATGATTAAGGAGCCGCCTAATGCGCTGCAGAGCATTTGGGGGGGAGGGGGTGTGAAGGGGATGATGTTCATGTCAGTTATAGATCCAGCTTTACAAGATGGCTTCTCAATAGCTAATCAACAATGAAAGATTAATTATGTGCAAGTTCATAAGTGGTTTAGTAGATCAGCACCTTCCCAAGAATATAGGACTTCCAAGAAAGATCCGGGACAAGAAAGCCGAAGCAGCAGGTTGAAGCGGACTATAGAGAGCAACCATAGAAGGTCCCAAAATTTTGTTTGACCAAGTTAGAAGTCCATATAGTAGAGCAGATGTAATGATCCCCTGTCAAAACATACAGCAGTAATTAGCAAGGTATGGATGACCGGAGAACAAATTACCATTGTTAATTGAAACAACAGAAAGTATGCCATCCCTATAGTTGCTACCAACTCCAATGCATGATCAGATAGTTGGTGAGCCACATAATGAACATCTACATATTAATATGGATTCAAAGAACCTGTTTACCAAAATTAACCCCTATTTGAAGAGACATCAATGTAATACGTTGTGGCTCAGATTGTGCCAACTGCTAATAAGCAGAATGACCCATAAGTAGGGGTAGTGCCAGGATGTTATGTTCTGAAACAATCCAGGGCAGCAAAACCAAAGATGTCGATGCATTTCAATTATCACAAACTTAGTGCGACTAGATGAAGGCCAATCCTGACAGTATGTGGGAGGTCATGGTTTAGATCTCCCTCCCCAACATTTATCTTGAGTTGGCAATTATCTTGTCATGGGGTAATTTCCTACCCCTGCAGTGCAGAAGAAGGCCGCTTTAGGTCAACACCAAGGAATTCCCACTAACCCTCCTGGGTGCCAGGACTGACATCAGGAACCAGAACCCTACCAGGACCAGGAGAGTGCACCCTTCTCCCCAATGTTATTTGTAAAAGAAGAAAAAAACTTGTAATCTTACATCCTGGAAAGAATAGACTTTATGAAAGAAGGATTGCAGGTAAATACTTTGAATGTTGTCTCTGACAAAAAAGTTAGATGCACAGCACCACATTCCCAGGGAGCCTAAGCCAACATGACATCTACGAAATCTTATAATCCAGCGAAAAAATGTACTTACCTTCTGAAGAAATGGCATTTTATGCCATTTCCGTCTCTTAATACATTCAATGAAAAACTTCCAGCAAGATAGCCATGCATGATACATCCCATAAACAGAAGGTCAATATGAACTTACAGCATAGCAAACAGCATACAACTCTGACTCTGTCAAACTCCAGGAAGTTGATTCATTATTCATTAGTGCAGCAGTTGTCACCATAAGAAGAGCACCAAAAAAGTATGAATAAGCAGTGACCGACAGGCTCGCAGGATACTTTTTTAGAAGGGGAGCCTGAAACACATTAGACAAGTGAGTGAACTCGATAAACAAACTATGCGAAGTCCAATTTTCAAATTCATAAAATACGATAACCAAAAATCATCGTCAAGGAAAGTATTGTTATTGTAATTTCCTCTTATCTTCGGTGCTTTGCAGTTAAGTAGAGAAGCAAATATTGATGTCCTTATCACATAGAAAAGAGTCAAATTGTATTGTAGATCTTTATTGCTCGATACGCACATAAGTTTTGTACAGACATTACTTCATAATCGAGCCTCAGTAGGAAAGAGATTTAACTCTCACCTCCAGACTAAAAGTAAAATAAGGAGAATAATGGAAGTTGCAGACATGCACCAGGTATCTTCTAACATGACAGTACCTGATTACACTAAAGCATGCACTGACCGCAGGCTGATATAAAAGACATAACAATTGCATAATAGAACATATAGAAAGAACATTTTGCCTTATGATGGTATAAGCTGCACAGTGAGCTAAGATGTAAAGCATAGAGGCATAGCCGCATAGGTACTTTAAGATTGCAGTGACCATTATGCCTTTAACTTTAACTTGCTCTAAACTAGTATTTCAATTTACAAAGTACCAGTGATAACTTAATCAGCATCTATAATACCTGAATCACTAGATATGTGGCCATGCACATGCAGTTCCCGATAAGACATAACACACCAAGGTGCCAACGCTCAAAGCCATTGTCCAAAATTTTTGAAATTAACCACCCAGCAGGTTCAGGTTGCCCCTTGACAATGACATCATGCAATGTGAAATCTAATTCCTTGTACCCAACAAGAAGTGGCCCTTTGTAGCCAACCATCAATACTGCACCAAAAACACAGGCAAAGATTCCCGCGACTTTGATTTGACCTTCTAATTTGAGCAAATTCACCGTTTCTGTGCTGCATGGGAAATAGTAGCTATGAAGCGTACAAGAAACATAATAAAGTCAGCCAATTAACTTAGAACAAAGAGCTTAATCTCTGACCCCATTATAGTAGCCAACAGAAATGTGAAGACTGGAATCGAAGGCTGGATCGAAGCAGCATAAGTAGGACTTGTGTAGCTCAGGCCAAATAAAAGGAGAAGATGGTTTCCAAATATCCTGCTCAGATCACAATTAGGAAACAAATCAGGTGAAGAAAATAACAGCATGCTCTTTTAAACATTATTTGAAAAGAACAAGTTCAGTCATACCCTGTTAATCCAAGGAAAAAAAGTGTAACCAGAACTTTCTTGGTCATTGGAGGTCTTAATCTCCTACAAACAGGAAATAATTGAGGTTTTGTAACATATTAATACAGCTGAAACAACAGAAGTACGAACAGAATTCACAAAGGTTGAGATAAAATCAACAAAAATGACCATGCTTGTAGTAGGATAAGTGTTTGGAAATGAAGAAGGCTAGAGGCATGTATGGAACCACAATTTGAAGGAGTTGGTACCAAAACATCTCATAATATCATTCCATTTGAATCAAAATTTGTAACATCCTAATCTTCATTAAGAAGTAGTATTGCTCTCATCTTTTACTGCCCTGATAACAAAATTAAGGCTATTTACTCACAAGAAAGGAGACTAACGCCACTGCTAGTTGTGCATATTCGACAACTATTTGTACCAGTTAAGCCAAATCCAGGAACCGGGCAGCTAGCTGTTCCCACTACTCAGAAAGCTAGATTTACAGATTTGGTAATGTGCATTATTAGAGCTTTTATAACAATATAGAAATGTTCCTTATTCTCTTTGAAATATATCTATGAAATTTGTCATCCAAGGTTCAACAAATGAGTGAAAGAGCTCAGAATTACAAATGGAAAACACAGTCTGAGGGCTCTGAGCTTAATCCAAAAAAAAAAATATTAAAATTGTACAGCAGAGGAGGTCAATAACTACATATGGCATGAAGATATCAGTGGTAAGATGGATGAAGCTGAAAAGAAGTTAAATGGCATTCAAGAAAGACTAAGGGATGATCTACAAAACGAGGAGCTGATCAGAGAGGAGAAAATCGCTACTTGTCATTTGAAACAGATGTCCATTGCGGAGAACAGTTTCCTTAGGCAGAAGAGTCATTGTGAATGGCTAAAATCCATGGACAGAAACACGAAGTATTTCCATGCAATTATCAAAAGGCGTCATGCTCGAAATACTATTACTTCTCTTGATGGGCAGGATGGTGAATGTAAAACTAAACCAAATGAGATTTCGAGAGAATTAGTTAAGTACTTTGAGAAACTTTTGGGGACGTCTACTAGCTGTGTAAAGATTGACCAAGAGGTAGTTAACAGGGGCCCAACGATCCCAAACTGTGCAGAATCTGAGCTGTGCAGAGGGGTATTGGATAATGAAATAAAGACATCCCTATTTTCTATTCCTGACTCTAAGGCACCTGGCCCAGATGGTTATAGCAGTGCTTTTTTTAAAGACACATGGGAGGTGACAGGGCCGTTAGTGTGTGCAGCTGTAAAAGAGTTCTTCTCATCAGGTAGACTGCTAAGGAAAATCAACTGTACTGCAATCAGCCTCATACCAAAAAAGGAGAACCCAAGAGGTGCATGTGATTTTAGGCCTATTTCTTGCTGTAATGTGATCTACAAGACTATTAGTAAAATTCTTGCAAATCGACTTCAAGGATTTTTGGGAAATATCATCAGCCCAAACCAGGCAGCGTTCGTCACAGGAAGATCTATCTCCCATAACGTCCTCCTTTGTCAAGAGTTGATTAAGGGATATAAGAGAAAAGTCATCTCGCCTAGATGTATGATGAAAGTGGACCTGCAGAAGGCTTATGATAGTATCAATTGGGGTTTTGTCCATGACATCCTTATAGCACTTAATTTCCCGGCTAAATTTGTGGGATGGATCATGGAGTGTATTACCACACCAAGCTATTCAGTGGTGGTTAATGGGAGTTTTAAAGGTTTCTTCCCGGGGAGAAAAGGTCTGAGACAAGGTGATCCCATATCGCCCTACATCTTTGTAGTGTGTATGGAATACCTTAGCAGGTTGTTTATGAGCCTTAAGACTATGAAAGAGTTTCAGTTTCATCCGAAGTGCAAGAAGCTTAATCTGACACATCTTTGCTTTGCAGATGATCTCATGTTCTTCTGTAAAGCAAAGCATGGGGCTGTTAAGGAGATGATGACTCTGTTTACATGCTTCTCTAAGGTGTCAGGGTTGGAAGCAAATATGAACAAAACCAAAGTGTACATGGCTGGGGCTACTGATGACTTCAAGACCTACTTACGAGTTAACTACAATCTGGAGGAAGATAAGTTGTCATTCAAGTACTTGGGGGTTCCTCTCAGTCCTACCAAGCTTTCCGCACTGGAATGTCGGGATCTGGTGGACAAACTTGTGGGGAAAGTTCAGAGTTGGCCTTCTAGGTTCCTCAGCTATGCAGGGAGATTGCAACTCATCAAATCGGTACTTCTTTCTATGTAAATTTATTGGATGTCTATCTTTGCCCTCCCGAAAAAGGTGATTAAGGAAGTCATAGCTATCTGTAGGGCCTTTCTATGGGCAGGTAATACCAACTCCAAGAAAGCAAGTATTGCTTGGAAGAAAGTGTGTCAACCGAAGTTGTCTGGAGGACTTGGGGTGAAATGCCTAGAAACATGGAACAAGGCAGCCATTTGTAAGCAACTGTGGTATATTGAAACAAATGCAGATACATTGTGGGTCAAATGGGTGCATGAATACTATATAAAGCATAATATTCTCTGGGATGTACATGCCCCGACAGACAGCTCTTGGTGTTGGAGGAACCTTATGAGGGGCAGACAGCTTATGGTAGAGCACTTTGGTGAAGGCAGCTCAATTAACTGGCCATGTCGGAAAGGATACTTCTCTATCAGCAAGTGCTACGAGAAGATGTTCAAGAAAGAACCATTGGTGGAGTGGGACAAAGTGATTTGGAGCAAAGGGAATTTCCCTCGACACTCGTTTATCACTTGGTTAGCAGTCTATGGAAGACTTACAACTAAGGATAGGCTTAGAAATTGGGGGATGACAGCTGATGAAAATTGTGTACTTTGTCATGATGGTAGAGAATCAGTAAAACACTTGTTTTTTGAATGAATTCTTTTGTGTTCACCGCTCTCATATATTGTCTATGGAAGGAGAGGAACAATAGGATCTTTCGGGACCTCTTTTGCACAGCACAACAATGTGCTAACTATGTAATTAGGGCAGTGGCATCTTCTAACCTATAGGTTGTGTAGCTCCTTCGGTTCTTGTGATAATTAATATACTACTACTTATCAAAAAAAACATAGTAGCTTGAATATGGTCTAGGAATCTAACACGGATTCATGCACCTCCTTTTAGGAATAAACCAAACATAATTCAAATAATTGAACTTCTTATGCAAGCACAACCTTAAAACAGCATTAGCAAAGCAACCCAATATAGAAGCTCAAGATCTACATCCGACAGAATGACTAACAAAAATTGGGGATATCAATGGAGGGCAATCGTTATTATTGTTATCCTGCTGGTGAAAGAAGACACGTATGCAAGCCCACGATATCAAGGATTGGGATTTGAAACTTTTACCACAATTCTCAGTTGCATAGCATACACAGCATCCTCCAGCAGTAAACACATAAATGAGTAATCTCATCTAAAGGAGAAAAAAGAGCTGATCAGCATCCTACTTTTCACCACAAATGAATTTGTGGTATTTTTCAACAGTAAATTTTTTTGACTCAAAATCCATTGTATTAGAAAGCGGTGCATTGGGAGTTTCTAAATGTTTTCATCCTTACTAAGTTTAGAACAACGCTACACATTAATCTATTTGCTTGTACACTCCCATTATTTCCATAATATTTAGTATTTCTTTCACAAACCCACTTCACCTATCAAACCCGATAGTGCCAGCTACAACAAAACAATACCATCGACCTAGTTATGAGTATGCGACTTCACTATGAACTCGGGTCGTGTAATGCATAAAAAGGAAAAAGGCAATCCTTACAAGCTTTATAAAATTGGTCTGAACATGTTAATGAGGATGATTTGAAGTCGCAACAATAAGTAACGAATTTAAACGAAGTGCATCTATGCAAACGTGAAGCAGTAGGCATCGCTCTTCGCCGGCCAGCTGGTAGCTGCCGCTTGCCTTCATTAAGAAATCGATCTAAAGGAATATATTCAAGAATGAATCCCAAACCATCTTCAAAGATAGCAACGTCAGCAATCTCGTCAGTTCGAATGCTAGAATAGAGAGACAAAATGGTGGGAATTTGCGCTTATAACAATTAAGAGGTACTGGAAATTGTACTGACGATAGATCCCCCCCCCCCCCCCCCCCCCCCCCCCCCCCTCCCCGTGATAAACAAAAGCTTTAGGGGGGCGATGCGTGAGACACATCGATCTCACGAGAATCAATTATTCGATTAGTAAGATTTCCGCTTACTTTTCGCGAATGTACGCCAGAGGGGCGAGAATAGAGAGAGCGATCAGATCACGGAAGACACAGAACACAATCTGACTAACGCCGACGTTGAGAGCGAGTTTGGTGATGACATGATAGCCGCCGTAAAGCGTCTGGACCAGGATCATGGCGGCGTGAGCTCTCCCCTCTTCGCTGCCTGCATTTCCGCCGCCAAGAAATGCCATCCTGTCTCTGCCCTCCCAGTTCTCCGGCAGGACCGCCTTCGTTCGTTTCCCCCACTACTCCCACTGCGACGAAGTAAACGAAATTGCTTTGGGGATTGAGGAACCTTTGCTGAAACAAACAACACTGGAAGGCGATGCCAATTAGCTGGTAAGAAAATTGATAATGGTAATAAGTTAGGTGACTAGGCAATTCATACCCCTTTTTGCTTCGCTTCTAGAGTACGAATGCGTTGACCAGGTGGGAAAGAATCAGACGTCTTACGGATATTGGAAGCAGACGTTGATTCATTGCCAGTTTAGGGGTCGAAGGGTCTCAAGAAGGAAACAAATTAAACAGAGCAACTGTCCTGCACCTTTTGCAACTCATCTATTTATCACAGTACAAATTTGATTCTACATTTATATGAAAAGTGCAGTATATATGTATATTTTTTTTCTGAAACTATTAATACAGTATATTTATATGCGGCCATTTCTATATTGATAACAAAAGTATAATTTTATACACGCCCATGTTTTATCTTTTCCTTCACATGTTTTCATGTCGTGTTTGTTTTGCATTCATATGTAGTTATACAAAGATTTAATTTATTGGATTACAATTTAATGATGATGTTTGTACATTAGTTTGGTTAAAAAAAAGAAGAAGATGTTTGTACATTAGTTTTGCCTTCACCTCGGGCACATCTATGCATTCAAGTTGAGTAAAACTACATTATAGTTGATTAAAACTACATTTATCATTGTCTAATAGTACAATAACAATTAATCAATACATTAGTTATGATTAATGACTATCGAATGGTACATAGCAATTGACCAACAATACAATAATCATCGATCAAAATATATTAATAACTATAATACATATGCAAGAAAGTTGCATGCACATGAATGTAGGCAAGAAATTGCCTTACTAAAAAGTTGTTATGTGTACGATTTTAGATTCAAAACAAACGTTCGGATCTATTTGGCTTTGACATACTTGTATTTTTTTTAGCTGTTTTTATGTCTAGTATGTTATTGAAAAAGAATGTATGATATATGTGGTCTATCTGACTTTGTCAAATTTATAGTTATATGTTTTAACTGTTTTTATGTGTAATATGCTATTGAAATAAAATGACATATGTGAGACATAAGTAGGAAATACATTAATATAATGTTAATACACTAATAAATATACCAAAAATATGTTGAGGTGAAAATGGTCATAGTAAAAGCAAATCATTACACATTTAACAAATGATTTACGGTGTGGTAAGGTTGGCGCTAAACCGCCACCATCTTTTGTGGCTCCTGGTTAGCTAGGTGGATATAAAATGGAAAAAAAATATGGGATAACATTTTGTAGTTTCTTTCATCTTCAATTATTAATTTTAGAATGTTATAACTTACAAAATATAAATGTGAGAATAACTTTATATCAATGTTCATCATAATAATATATGCTCTTCAAAATAAGATGTATCAGGATATATTTCGTTAAACTTAATTTTAATTTTTTAATGAGTTGTATTACGCAATTTTACATATGAATCTTATTTGATATTCATTTATTCTTTTTAACAATATAATGTACTTTATTCAAATATAAAAAAAATTTTATTGTTGATCAATATTAATAGTGTTAACACCGTCAATAGATACGCTTTTAAAAGAAAACCTGAATCCCTAAAAACTTAAAGGTCAAGGTAGTGGTCAACCCTAAGATGACTAGCATTGTTGAAGAAACTAACAACATTGAAGAAGCTAACATTGTCGAAAAAGCTAACATCGTCTAATATACCACAAACCCTAAGAGTGTGATCTTGTAATGGGTATGATTACCTCTTATATGTAAAATGTGTTTTTGTATAATGATTGAGATGGAAAATGGTAAGATGATGGTTTACGCGGTTTGATCTTAAATGATTTACTCCACGGGTAGACTATAGAGGTTCTTACTATAATTGGGAAAGTACACGTTTCAAGAGTAATGAATGATATTAATGAGCATGTTCTTAAATGATCGACATCGATGGATATTTATAGGCAAACCACAAGCAGGAGTCGGATCAACGTGTTGCTCGCTGGTTGGGCATACGACGTGGGCTATGTGCTAGTGGGGAGTAAGGCTGACACCATCTAGATTCTTCCCACTAATAGAAAGCTTCACTTGAGCCACACATCAACCTCGGTGATCACATCAGGTTTTTAATGATGTATCAGAGAGATATGTGAGTGGTGGGGCAAGTTTGACAATAGGCTTGATGGGACGGGCTGCTCGCGCTGTGTGTGTCGAGTCATAATGCCTTTCGGTTGATACACCCGAGGTTGTAACCCTGGAAGCCGGCTCAAGTTCCATCGAGGAGAAGTGATGTATAATGGTTGGCTTGTGGAGGGTCTCATACTTGGCTCTGTGGTGATCCCTTCGTGTTGGCTGGTCGGTCGCCATCACCGTTATCTGTGTTATACTTAGGGGGCGTTTTTTGAGACGGGAGAAACAGAATTCAATCAGGAAAGGGAATGAAGAGGAATGGAACGGAATTCCCTTTGATTTTCCTGGTTGTTTGTTTGAGTTGAGGGAATGAAATAAATAACCGGTCAACGGCCACCAGTCAAAGTGTACTGGAGAAAGGGAATCTCATTCCCTAGTTTTTTTATAAGTGGGGTAAGTTTTGAACCCAGAACCTTTGGTGCGAGGATACCACTCCATTACCGACCAAGCCACGAGGGTTTTGTAATCTCATTCCCTAGTAGGGGTGAGAAATCAAGATAGAGGGTTTTGGGGTAATCCTATTCCCATTTTCTTTCCTGAAAATAGAAAAAACTGGTAAAACAAACAGTATGAAAGGGAATCATTATTACCCCATAACAAATGCCCTCTTACTTTGGTGGCCGGCTAGCAGCTGTTGTAAGCCCTGATTTTTTAATCTTGTCTTATGTGGTCTAGCGTCTAGGATCTAGGTCCAAACTTTCCTAAGTTAAAGAACTATGGTATGAAACGATAGTTATTAAAACTAGGTTTAGTTCACTAGAATCTATTAAGAGTTGCCCCCAAGTTTTAACCTAATTAAACTAAGAAACACTAGTGCATAATGGGTTTAATACCACGGTTATTTTTCTTAAAAACCACGGTTATAAACCGTGGTTTATGCTCGCGTCGCATATTAAAAAATAGCTATAACCGTCGTTTAAAGTAAGGGAAAAAAAACCACGGTTGGTTGAAACCGTCGTTTAAGACCCCTTCTCCCGCGATATTCATTGACTTTATACGATGGTTAGGAGCCCGAACCGTGGTATAAAGTTAGTAATAAGTGACGGTTATTGTTAAAACCGTGGTATATAATGTGTAAAATCAACGAATAAACCACGGTTATTCATAAAACCGTGGTTTATAGCCTGTGAATTTTTTTCCAAAATGCCGACGATTTAGCGCCTCCTTCAATCTAATCTCAACAGAGCATAGACACAAGAGAATGAAGAGGCCAGAACATGTATGTTCCTTGTATACGAATTAGGGTTGCAAAATAATGAGTGAATGGAGGCGCAATATGTTCCTTGTTCATCAGTGGGTTGCAAAATTACCGTGAAAGAGAATTGAGGCGACCATGTTCATTGTTCGCCGGTTAGGGTTGCAAAATTTATAATGAAGATTAGGAAGAGGCGCAGAGCATGTGTTCCTTGTTCGCTGGTGTGGGTTGCAAAAATTACCTTGAAAACAAGAGAATGAGAGAGGCCGGAGCATGTCCTTGTTCGCCGGTTAGGGTTACAAAAATTACAATGAGTGGAGATGAGGAAGAGGCGCAGAGCATGTGTTCCTTGTTTTCCAATATGGGTTGCAAAGTTGAAGAGATGGCGCAGAGCATAGTTCCATGTTCGCCGGTGGGTTGCAAAAATTACCGGGAGTTGAAGAGAATGAAGAAGAGTTGAGGCTAGAGCATGTTCGATTTGTTCGCCAGTGTGGGTTGCAAAAGTGAGAGAAAAATATATGTAAGAGAATAGAGAAAGAGCCGCGTTAATTTGGGCCGAAAATCAAAATTCCCACTTAGACTATATACCACGGTTCTTCCTCGAAAATGTCGTTTAAAGTTGTTTGACCACGAATAAAAACGACAATTTTGACCAAACCGTGGTTTAAAAATACAACGCGTCAAGCTATATACGACGATTCTTATGTAACCGTCACTTATGGTCATGCATTAAACGACGGTTCTGCATAGTGGATTTATCGTGAGTTATTAGCACAGGTGAAATTGATAAAAGAAAGAAATTAATACTCAAAATATCCGTCGGGCTGCAAATTAAAACCCGGTCGCAGTAGTATAGAAGACAGAAGCGCCGGGGTCAAACCGTGGGACTTATAGCGAGATAAAATAGTTCCTAAGCTTGTCACAAAAGGGGGAAGTTAATTGACTTGTTTTAGAGAAAATATTAAGCAGATTAGAAAACTGAGTGCAGATGAATTAAATGGAACTCCGGGTTCAGGTTTTATATAATCTGATTAATTATGCTATCTCTACCGGTTTAATATATTAGTTTGGCAAAATTCCTGTTATTATCCTAAGGACTAAGTCATAGACCCTTAAGAACTCGTTTACCAGAAAATGCTCGGTCTAATCAAGGTTCGAGCAATACTATGTAAACGGACGTTAAATTCGAGGAATTATAATTGCATCTGAAAATACTAACCTATTAAATCATAATAAGCTTTCTCCAGATTTACGGCTTAAATAACCTGTCTATTTATCACCTGGTCTGATCAAAATAGACTTAGGAAAGCATCTTAATAAATTCATGTAATTTATTAAAATGGTGAGAGAAAATCTTTAAGCGTAACAAACTGTATTTATTTTAACCGGTAGAAATATTGATTACATAATTAAACAAACCATAATTAAAAACCTTGCCCGGAGCAAATCCTCCTTAGCCTGACATATTAACTGGTAATAAATCAGACAGAGGTTGGACGTAATAATAGCACGGAGACGTGAATAGTGAATGGAGAAATGAAGAGAAAGAAGAGTGGTACATGTACGTAGGTTTGTATGTGGAATGGGTGAATTAGAGAATTAGAGAACTGGGGAATGAATGGAGTGTTGAGATGTACGGGAGTGTTTTACTGAAATGAGAATGAGATGAGGTGAGTGTGAGTGATTTTCTGGTTTTCTCCGTGCACTCGTACAAGGTTGCAGTGGATGGTTATTTATAAAAGAAAGGAAGACTACGTAGAGGATTTGCAGTTGATTGCTTCATTGATTGAAGCATTGATTGCTTCATATATTGCAGGGGACAGGAGCTGGAGACGCGTGAGGGAAATAAGGTAGGCGGTGCGGAGTAGATGGATATGGCGAAGCAAGTTGGAGACGACGACGGGCGAAGAAGAAAACTGGTCGCGCGATTGATTTTTATTCACGACCGCTTGTTGTCCTCCTAGGCGTCCGCCCATGAAGCATGCAGACATCTCTGTGTCGACCTCTGGCCGTCCGCCCTCGCTTCCACCCATTTCCCAGGCGGTCACTCCTCTTCCGCCGTCCGCATCTGCTACCGCCTATTTCCCAGGCGGACACAAGTTGGTACCGCGTGTGTTGTCCGCCTTAATCCCACGCGGACACACATGTGGTACTCATTTTTTTCTACAAACTTTGACCGGCTCTAGATTCTTCATTTCGACTCCGTTTCCTGAGCCGTTTGCGTCTATACGTTCGTCTCTTCGTCTACTTCACTCCCGGCTTGGTTTTCCTCATGTTAAACCAATAATTTTGTGAGATAAACAATAAAACATAAAGTAGAGGAAAACTAACTGAAGTGGAGAAATGAGCAAGAAAAGTGCTAATATTATACATGAAATACACCTATAAAACATGCTCATTTGGACACTTATCACACCCCCACACTTATCTTTTTGCTTGTCCTCAAGCAAAACCACGTACCTAAGCAAGTAGGAAATGCTCAATACTAACAAATATTATTATGAAGGGTAGGATAAACATGATCTTTAAACTTTTCGAGGAGTGTGAAAAATCAACTGCTGGTGGCATAGGTGTGCTCAGGGTAAAAATAAAATATAGAGTTTCGGGGTATGATCTAAGGTACTCCAATGTTTCTTTTGTGTTACTTCTGAGAACTTTTACCATGGCCAACTTCTCTCAAGAATGGGCATTGAGAAGAAAACAAAAGGAAAAGAAAAATAGATTTATGCATTGTTTCACTTTTGCATAAGAGATGAGAAAATATAGGTATCACGCCTTTGTATTCAAGAACACTCAACTCTCTTTTGTTGGTTACCAATGGTGTCTCGCAAGTCCTTATTATTTTTTACAGTGAAGCACCCCTTAGCAATCCCTAAGAGAGAAGACAGAAAGAACCCTGAGCAATAAAATCCAACCATTTGCAGATTATTTGGTCAACCGCATATAAAATGCTCCTCAAAAGTAATCAAAATTTTAAAATTTTGTACCATTTATCCCACAATTCATAACAGTATTTATTCTTAAAGAGAACAACCTACATTAGCAAGGTACATAATTTTTTTTGAACAAATGCAAGGTAAGCAGAGAGATTTAACAATTTAAGCATAAAATGACCTGAAAAGGCTCTTCCCCCACACTTAAGCTTAAGCAATGCCCTCATCGCGTAGATGAAATAAAATTAATAGGGCATGCAATTAGTAAAGGAAAGAGTGTACTCCCCAGATTTCGTAGAGTGTGTAGAGCTCCCCCACACTTGAGTGTTGCTGTGGAATGTCATAAATTGAACCTGTAAAGAATATTCTACACAGCGAGAAGAACTCAGGTGAAGCCTGCATTTTATTATAACAAATAAAAGGGAAATATAGTACAAAAAAGAAACAACATTAATTAAAGGAAAGATAAAAGATAGATAGTGGGTTGCCTCCCACCAAGCTGCCCGGGTTTAACGTCTCTAGCTAGACGTATTTGACCAAGCTTTAGTTTGGAGAAGAGTTTGAGGGCGAGTTGTCCTGCTGTTCTTGGACAAAATAAGTTGCAGATAGGTCAGTTGAAATATTAGAATGAGAATTATACCTTTTAAGACGTGCTCCGTTGACCTTGAAAGTTTCGCCTTGTTTGTTCTGGAGTTCAAAGGCACCGTACGGAGTCACACTAACAATCTGGAAAGGGCCGGCCCAATGAGACTTGAGTTTCCCAGGGAAGATCCTTAATCTAGAGTTATACAAGAGAACCCAATCACCAATTTCGAAGTCCCTCTTGAGGATCATTCTGTCGTGGAACTTCTTGGTGCGCTCTTTATAGATCTTAGCATTCTGGTAAGCCTGATCTCGCAGCTCTTCTAATTCGGAAAGTTGGAATTTCCTTTTCTCTCCTGCAGAAGTCATGTCAAAGTTTAGGGCCTTGATTGCCCAATATGCCTTATGCTCCATTTCTACAGGAAGGTGGCATGCTTTCCCATAGACCAGCTTAAAAGGAGACATCCCGATGGGAGTCTTGAATGCAGTGCGGTAAGCCCAAAGCGCATCATCCAGTTTAAGTGCCCAATCCTTTCGTGATGAGTTAACCGTCTTCTGGAGGGTCCATTTTAACTCACGGTTGGAAACTTCTGCTTGGCCGTTTGTCTGGGGGTGATAAGGTAAAGCTACCTTGTGACGTACCCCGTACTTAACCATAAGCGTTTCGAATAAACGGTTGCAGAAGTGAGATCCACCATCACTGATAATAATTTTGGGCACGCCGAAACAGGTAAAGATGTGCTTTTTGAGGAACCTGGTTACTGTCTTTGCATCGACATGATGACAAGGTATAGCTTCTACCCACTTCGACACGTAATCAACTGCCATGAAATCAATGCCCCAACAATCAAAAAGCTCTACTTCTAGTATCCCTTGTTGTGGCATCTCATGTCTCCTGGATGTGTTACCCATTTTCTGACAATTATCACATTGTTTGCAGAATTGGTACACATCTTTATGAAGGGTCGGCCATAAAAAACCTGAGGCCAGGATCTTAGCAGGTCCTCGTGGGTCCATGGGACCTCCGGCTTCCCGTGAGTGACAAAAATGAATGACGCTTGAAACCTCTTCTTCCGGGAGACATCGTCGAATCAACCCATCAGCACTAACTCGGAACAAGTACGGGTCCTCCCAGAAATAATGCCTTGAGTCAGAAAGAAATTTCTTCTTCTGGGAGTAGGAAAAATCGTAGGGTACTGTTCCAGAGACTAAATAATTGGCCAGGTCCGCGTACCATGGCTCGTACTTTGGTGATGGAGAAGACAGTCTCATCGGGGAAGAATTCGTTGATAGGCACACTATCCGTAGGAGTCACCAACCTAGAGATGGTCAGCGACGACATTCAATTTCCCGCTCTTATCTTTGACTTCGATGTCAAACTCTTGAAGTAGAAGAATCCAGCGCAATAAGCGAGGCTTGGCTTCTTGTTTTGTAAATAAGTATTTGAGAGCGGAGTGGTCGTCTGTATGTACGATGACCTTGCTTCCCCTAAGTACGATATGAACTTATCGAGGGAGAAAAATACTAGCTAGAAGTTCTTTTTCGGTTGGTCGTATAGTTTTTCTGGGCGTCGTTTAGTGTTCTGCTAGCATAAGCGATCACCCTCAAGATTTTCTCTTTTTCTGGCATAGAGCTGCCCCCACGGCGTAGTCACTTGCGTCAAAAACATGATTCAAAGGAAGAGACCAATCAGGTGGTATGACAAGGTGCTGACACCAATTTTTGTGTTATAGTTTGGAAAGCAGCTGAACACCTTTCATCAAAATGAAACGGGGCATCTTTCTGTAGCAGGTCGGTCAATGGTTTGCTGATTTTGGAGAAGTCTGATAAACCGCCGATAAAATCCTGCATGCCCTAGAAACGCTCGTATGTCTCGAACTGTAGTTGGTGCTGGTAACTTCTCGATAACCTCTACCTTGGCTTTATCCACCTCTATTCCTTTTGCTGATATTTTATGTCCAAGGACGATCCCGTCCTTGACCATAAAATGACACTTCTCCCAGTTTAAAACGAGATTCGTATCCTCACACCGTCTTAGGATTAAATCAAGTTGTGCCAAGCATTTGTCGAAACTAGAGCCATAGACTGAGAAGTCGTCCATAAAGACTTCTATGCTCTGCTCGATGAAGTCAGCAAATATTGCTTGCATACATCTCTGGAAGGTAGCAGGGGCGTTGCATAGACCGAAAGGCATTCGTCGGTATGCAAAGGTACCGTAAGGACAAGTGAAGGTTGTCTTGTCCTGGTCCTCAGGTGCGATTGGTATTTGAAAATAACCCGAGAACCCATCTAGAAAACAGTAGTACTCTTGCCCTGCTAGTCGTTCCAACATCTGGTCGATAAAGGGGAGAGGGAAATGATCCTTCCTGGTTGCCAAGTTCAAACGCCGATAGTCAATACACATGCGCCATCCTGTGATCTTTCTTTGAGGGATAGTCTCTCCCTTTTCATTAATAAGAGCTTCGATGCCCCCCTTCTTAGGGACAACTTGAACAGGACTGACCCATGGACTGTCAGAAATTGGATAAATGATGTCGCGTCAAGGAGTTTCAGAACCTCCTTTCGAACTACCTTGAGGTTAGGGTTTAGCCGGCGTTGAGGTTGCCTGATAGGTTTGAAGTTTTCCTCCATGTAAATATGGTGCGTGCAATAGGAGGGATCAATTCCTTTGATATCAGCGATAGTCCACCCGATTGCTGTCTTGTGCTTCTTTAGTACCTCGAGTAACCTCGTTTCCTCCCCGGAATTCAGAGAAGAGGAAATAATGACAGGCAAATGGTCATTTTCAGCTAGGAAGCATACTTGAGGTTAGAGGGTATTTCTTTAAGCTCGAGTTCAGGTGGTTGTTCTACTGATGGAATTGATTTTTGAGGTTTTCTGTCGAGTTCTTCGATTGGTGGTCGGAACGCTTGATAACCAGCCCTTCCTTTCTCTACGTACGCCAGCATGGCGTTAACTTCTGGATCCTCCATCTTTTCTTCTAGAGAAGTAAATAATACTCGCTCTAGCGGTTCAGTTTCAGCTTCCTGGATGGAAGATGGAGATACATGTCCTCATCTGTAGCAAAATCGCCTTCCTCCTCCTCATCATCTGTGAATCCCACTGTCTTAGCATGAGGAGAAAAGTTTGAGCTTTCTTCATCATTTTTGCATGTCGAATTCAATCGTTTCATCCTCGTACCGAAGAGTGATTTTCCATCATGGACGTCAATGATGGCTTTGGCGGTACTCAGAAACGGTCGACCTAGAATCAGGGGAACCTCAACATCGTCATCCATTTCTAGAATGACGAAATCAGCTGGAAAGATGAAGCGAGACACTCCAACTACCAGATCCCGGACTATGCCCATGGGCTTGATCTCTGATCTGTCTGCTAGTTGGAGTTTGAAAGGAACCGGTTGCATTTCTCCTCCTTTAACTTTCAAGAAGGTGGCGTATGGCATGATATTAATGCTGGCTCCTAGGTCGCATAGACCACTTCCACATCCACCACCTATAAAACACGGGATCACGGGATTTCCCGGATCTGTTTGTTTGGGAGGGAAGTGCTCGAAGAAGGGCGCAGAGCATTCCTCCGTGAGGTGCACTGTTCTTTTCCAGGTTTCTTTTTCTTCTTTGTAAGAGATCCTTAGAATTTGGCGTAGTTAGGCATCTCTTGCAAAGCATCAATAAGGTATGTCGAGGGTCAGTTTCTTGAAAATGCTCAAGAATTTGGAGAACTGCTCATAGATGTTTCTTTTTCATTCTGTTTGGGAATGGGAGTTCTCTGTTTTTATGAGTGGAAGTTGGGATGTCGATGGTAATTCGAGATGGAGGTGGAGTAACAGGAGTAGGAACTTGGATTTCTGAGGGAGGTGAAGTTGGTTTGGTGGTTTCATCAACATTGATATAGGAATCTTCAAGATTTTCTTTTTCTTTTCCTTTGCTGGTGGCAAGTTCCCTTCCACTCCTTAAAGAGACTGCACACAAGTTTGTTGATTGTAATGTGCCATCGTCTATAAGGACTGAATTTGCTTGTTCCTTGGATTGGGATTAGTCTGTGAAGGGAATTGACCAGGTGGTCTTTGTTGAGTAAGTAACTGTTGGATCTGAGATTGCAAGGCTTTTTGGTCTTTGCGCAGAGCTGCGACCTCTTCTTGCGTATCTCGGGATTTACCCATCATCGCCTTAAACATCTCCTGCATTGAGACATATCAGACTCAGGATTCGAAGGAGGTTGAGTGGTCGGCTCGATGAAGCTTCATTGCCATAAGGCTGTTGTTGATATTGCCTTGGCCTCCTTGGAAATTGGACTGAGGTCTGTAGTTTTGGGATGTTTGTAGGGTATGTGGGTTCTGGATATTTCCGGTGTTTGAGTAGCTAAGATTGGATTGCATGTTACGTTGCCATGGTTGTCTGTATCCTGAATTGTTGGTGATGTAGTTTGCTTCCTCCGCTGCTTTCATTTCTTGTAGTTGGGGGCATTGATCATAATCATGAGGCCCGCAACATTGCGTACAAGAATTAGTTGGAGATGGTTGGGATGAGGAGCATAGCCTGGAGGGGTAGTAGGTGGTCGGGAAATCATCGACTTAGCTTGCTGAGGGAAGGAATTCATAGCCATCTGTTCAACCACTTTCTGCAAAGTACTGACTTTTGTTGCCTGCTGAGCATTGCTCCATGAGTTGCTCATGGCTTTTCATCAATTGGTCGAACTTGTTATCACTTCCCCAACATGATATAATCCTGGAGTACCGCTCCTTGATCCACCGGAGGCCCAGTCTCTGATTTCCTCACAGAGAGATTCCATGCTGTTCAGAAATTGTGCTCCGGCTTTTTCAGAACGTCAGCCCCTAACGAAGATAACACCATTGTTCTGCACGGACCGATCAAGCCCTTGTAAACAATTGTGATACTTGTTCTTCGTCAGATGGTGAGGACAAGTGAGTAGTAGACCTTTGAAACGGTCCCAAGTTTCACAAATATTCTCCGACCCTGGTTGCTTGAAATTATAAATTTCAGCAATCATCTCCAAAGTTCGGCTCGGGGTAGGAATTTGTCGTAGAACTTGGTGGCCATGTCGTCCCAGGTACCAATGGTACTCGGTGTTAGGCTATGATACCACTTGCTCGCGTTTCCCGTCAGGCTGTGTGGGAATAACGACAATCTTGCATATTGAAGTACTGCGTCGGTTGCAGTAAGACTATTGGCATGTTGCAAGAATTTTGTAACATGTAACAGGGCTTCGTCGGACTGGTGCCATCAAACATGCCCAACTCCTTCACACATCGAATCTGATGATATGGCTTCAGCTTCTGCCACTCATCGTATTCGGATGGGCTGAGGTGAGGAAGGATGATAGCAGGCTGTTGTCCTTGGTTAGACGGCCTGTTGATATTTCGAACCGTTGCTGGTGTAGCTGCCATGTTAGCTTCCGGGTCAGAATCTATCACTGTGGTGGTATTTCGTTGAGTTCGTCTCTGCCTAGGCGCAGAAAGGTTCTCTCGATCCTGGATATAACCAACCGTGTGATTATTAATATTTTCTGGGAGCTGTGACCTGGTAAAAGGCATTCACCACTCAAAACAGAGAAAAGAACTGGTTACGTTAGAATAATAAAAATGTTAGGAATTAGTAGACAGAAATTTAAAGTTAGTAGTTAGGGACAATGGAAAGAAATAACAGAAATTGAAATGACAATGGAACGAAATGACAATGGAACGAAATGACAGAAATTTAAGTTAGTAGTTAGAGACAATGGAATATTAAAGGACAATGGAAATAATGACAATGGAAAGAAATAACAATAATAATAAGATGTCAGAAGTCCGAAGTCCAAAGTTAGATGTCCAAGTCAGATCAGAGTCCGATGTCCGAAATTAGATTATTATAAGTTAATATTGACAGATTATTATAATATAACAGGTGAATTAACCGGGGCTTAGGGACTAGATTAAATCAAGTCCCCGGCAACGGCGCCATTTTGCAGAGTGGATTTATCGTGAGTTATTAGCACAGGTGAAATTGATAAAAGAAAGAAATTAATACTCAAAATATCCGTCGGGCTGCAAATTAAAACCCGGTCGCAGTAGTATAGAAGACAGAAGCGGCCGGGGTCAAACCGTGGGACTTATAGCGAGATAAAATAGTTCCTAAGCTTGTCACAAAAGGGGGGAAGTTAATTGACTTGTTTTAGAGAAAAATTAAGCAGATTAGAAAACTGAGTGCAGATGAATTAAATGGAACTCCGGGTTCAGGTTTTATATAATCTGATTAATTATGCTATCTCTACCGGTTTAATATATTAGTTTGGCAAAATTCCTGTTATTATCCTAAGGACTAAGTCATAGACCCTTAAGAACTCGTTTACCAGAAAATGCTCGGTCTAATCAAGGTTCGAGCAATACTATGTAAACGGACGTTAAATTCGAGGAATTATAATTGCATCTGAAATACTAACTTATTAAATCATAATAAGTTTTCTCCAGATTTACGGCTTAATAACCTGTCTATTTATCACCTGGTCTGATCAAAATAGACTTAGGAAAGCATTTTAATAAATTCATGTAATTTATTAAAATGGTGAGAGAAAACCTTTAAGCGTAACAAACTGTATTTATTTTAACCGGTAGAAATATTGATTACATAATTAAACAAACCATAATTAAAAACCTTGCCCGGAGCAAATCCTCCTTAGCCAGACATATTAACTGGTAATAAGACAGAGGTTGGACGTAATAATAGCACGGAGACGTGATAGTGAATGGAGAAATGAGAGAAGAAGAGTGTACATGTACGTAGGTTATTGTGTGGAATGGGTGAATTAGAGAATTAGGAACTGGGGAATGAATGGAGTGTTGAGATGTACGGGAGTGTTTACTGAAGAGAATGAGATGAGGTGAGTGTGAGTGATTTTCTGGTTTTCTCCGTGCACTCGTACAAGGTTGCAGGGAATGGTTATTTATAGAAGAAATAGTAGAGGATTTGCAGTTGATTGCTTCATTGATTGATGAGCTTCATTATTGCAGGGGACAGGAGCTGGAGACGCGTGAGGGAAATAAGGTAGGCGGTGCGGAGTAGATGGATATGGCGAAGCAAGTTGGAGACGACGACGGGCGAAGAAGAAAACTGGTCGCGCGATTGATTTTTATTCACGACCGCTTGTTGTCCTCCTAGGCGTCCGCCCATGAAGCATGCGGACATCTCTGTGTCGACCTCTGGTCGTCCGCCCTCGCTTCCGCCCATTTCCTAGGCGGTCACTCCTCTTCCGCCGTCGCATCTGCTACCGCCTATTTCCCAGGCGGACACAAGTTGGTACCGCGGTGTTGTCCGCCTTAATCCCACGCGGACACACATGTGGTACTCATTTTTCTACAAACTTTGACCGGCTCTAGATTCTTCGTTTCGACTCCGTTTCCTGAGCCGTTTGCGTCTATACGTTCGTCTCTTCGTCTACTTCACTCCCGGCTTGGTTTTCCTCATGTTAAACCAATAATTTTGTGAGATAAACAATAAAACATAAACTAGAGGAAAACTAACCGAAGTGGAGAAATGAGCAAGAAAAGTGCTAATATTATACATGAAATACACCTATAAAACATGCTCATTTGGACACTTATCAGGTTCCACCCTTAACCGTGGTATAAAATCTCCCACCGAGAATTTTGTGACGGTTATTCTGATAACCGTGGTTTATAATGTCTCGCCGAGAATTTTTGTGACAGTTATTCTAATAACCGTGGTTTAAATTTTTAAATGACGGTTATGTGATTAACTGTACGTGGTTTAAAGTGCGTCATTTAAAATCTTTTTTCCACTAGTGAAAGGTAAGAGTTCGGGTTCGGGAGCTTCGTATATAACTTGTTCAAGGTTCATATACTTTCGTTACCCTTCAAAGCTATTTTCCTCTAATTATATTATCTTAATGCTTAAATTAAAGTTGATTTAGTTAAGTGAGAGGCAGCTTCTGTTTTTGTTTTTTTGATGATTTTTAATGAAAATTGAAGGGAAAGTTATCTAAACTAAACTATGATTTTAGAAGTCGGATTAGGTCAAAACTCGCGTATATCCATGACCGGGCCTACTGTTTGAGACCACGGACCTGCAATTAGAAAATAAACAGTAACATGAAATTAGCAAAAAGATGAAAAATTGCTACCGTTCGAGACCTAGGACCTTGCATCCGTGACCCAAAAAAACCTTACAAATTAAAGAAGGCAAGTCAAAAATTAACATCCTTCATTGTTCAATGGTGATCCGGGACCCTGGACGGTGCATCCAGTACCCCGAAGAACAAGCATTTTAAGACAATTCTGATTGAGCTTTTGGCTCAAATTTTAAGGGTGAGTTCCCATAGAGGTTCTAAGTTGATTGTTGAAAAGTTTTGAAATTTAAGTTGCAATTACGAGAAAACTTAGCCAAAGCTTAAAGGACAAACGCAAAGAAACCTAGCAAAATTGCACTTCAAGAACGGATTTTGACAAAGAACAAACGTGGGGCGTGTATAGAGGGCGTAGGCTTAAGAATTTGAGGCAACTTATATCAGGTGGTGGTGCCACAGAGCAACTACCCTCTTCATTAGTCGGCTGGTGAACTTCCTCTCCTTCTAATGGGTCCAGATTCAACACCTGATGGACTCGCCTTGCTAATTTATTGATCTTAAGATCTAGTTCAAATTCCGGTTTGGCTACAGAACGAGTAACAAGCATAAAATTAAAAACATATAAAAACAAAAACCAGCTAACAAAATAAAATTATCTTAAACTAAAACCAAGCACTTAAATTGAAAATAAACAATAATATATTTTAAAGAACTAAAACGGAAATAAAATAAAACAATTAAATAGTAGAAAAACAGTCTATCTCGACGGTTCTAAGAAGCCTATTTCAACGGTTGTGAACCGCCAAAATGGTGACAGGTAAAATAGGTGTACAAGTTCATTTTGGCGGTTCCTGAAACAACCGCCGAAATAGGTCCCCGTCAAAATCAAGAATTTTTGCTGACAATTTGGGAAATTGTTAACCGACCCATAGAACTCCTAGTAAAATAATAAAGAACTTAAAATTAACTAAACTGACATTAAGAGAACTCCTAAAGATTAAATTAAGTCAAAGAATAATAAATCAAAACTATAGAATAAACCAAATTAAAAAATTAAACTGAAGTATAACTAGACAACAAAATTAACATAAAAAGTACTGAAAACATAAATAGACTAAACCTAAAAAAGATAAAATTAAATATTTGTGCTCTGTCAACAACGCCAAAAACTTGTTGGGTACAAACCAATCATAAGTGTACTGGTTGTATGTAGCAAGTTTTTTGCTAGAGTATTCTCTATGTTATCGAACTTAGGAAACAATTTCTAGTTGAGTCTTTATTTAATAAACAAAATAACTAAAGCAATCAATACGAGAGATTATGGGTTTTGAATTGTAAATTAATGAACTATATTAAAACAAATGTGATCTTTTTAACAAATAAAAGGAAAGAAATCTCGGTTTAATACTTCACCCTAGTTCTTCATTTCTCCTTCCTAAGTGATATCCTGATTCTAGAATGAAACCCCAAATCGATTTAATCCACGTTCGGTCTACCGCTCTATCATTTTAGGAGCTTGCACACTTATTAAGGAAAGTAGAGTAATGACGCATGTACCCCTGCTTTTTACTTTTCCATCTAGATAATAATTACTTTTGTGTTGAATAGTAGTGTTAAAAGTGGAAAAATGTGTGTCAAAAAGCTAGAATGACATATATTTTTGAACAAGAATCACATCCTAAAATGACAGATATTAATTAACGGAGGGAGTAATTACCAAACCATAACTCTCGTTAAGAATTTCCTAATATTACTAACAGCATTAAGAGCAACTCTAGTTTAATAATTAATTCATATGTAGACTAATTTCCATATTTAGACTAACCGAACCTGTTCCTGTTATTGATTGCCGCAAAAGTTCTAACTTTTGAGCAAATAAACTAATAAACTCTAGTAATTTATGAGATCACAAGAGATTGATAAACGAAACGAGGCAAAGCACTTCACTCTATATTGAATCAAATAAAATCGCAAAAGGAAGTATAATTCTTAAACTAGCGATCCATAGAAAACTAGAACTCAAACTATCTACCAAGACATAAAAAATGAAGAAATAACAACAATAATTGAAGAGAGAGAAAACACCATCAAATTTTTGTGGTAGAATTGATGATAAATCCAATCCTCCACTCCTATTGATCTCTCTTCGTTCAATGTTTGTATGTCTGTCCTCTGTAGTCGTTCACTAGTACAAAAAAGGCCTATTTCGACACCCCTATTTCGGCGGTTGTTCTTACAACCGCCAAAATAGGGCCCTGAAAAATTTGTGTCTAAAAAAAAGACACCTATTTCGGCGGTTGTTAGCTAGGAACCGCCGAAATAGGTCAATTTTCCTGTTCTATTTTCGCATTCCCGGTTATTTTTCGTCAATTTTTGAATTCCCGCCCCTTCAAATTCTTTTTCCGGCCTTTCACTTCCCTCTCTTAATTCTCTTCACGCACTGTAATTTCGCAACCCTCTCGCCTCCTCTTTCATTCTCTTCTTGTGTCTGCTCCTCGAATTGCTGAATCTTGCTCACCAGATTGAAGACAAAGTTGAAGTTGTTCATTCCAAAATCAGTAATATACTTAAACTTATATTTTCTCTCAGGAAAACTAGGAACATACATGCTCACATTTTTTCATCTCTGCGCCTCTATTCATTCTCTATGTCTTTTACGGTAATTTTTGTAACCCTAACTGGCGAGCAACAGCATGCTCTACGCCTCATGTCAATTTTGCAACGCTAACTGGCGAACAAGGAATCGAACATGCTATGCGCCTCTATTCATTCTGCGCTCTCACGGTAATTTTTGTAACCCTAACTGCACCTCTATTCATGCTCTGTGCCTCTATTCATTCTCTGCACCTATAATCTCTTGAATCACGGTAATTTACAGGCGAACAAGGAGCATACATGTTCTTGCCTCTTTTATATTCTTGTGCCTACGCCTCATATGAATCACTGGAACTGCTGCATCTCGTGAGCGAGAGGTTGAAGACGGGGCAATAGTATCGATTTTTTTTTAAAAAAATAGACCTATTTCGGCGGTTGTTAGCTAGGAACCGCCAAAATAGGTGTGATTTTTTGTTCTAAAACGCACCTATTTCGGCGGTTCTTAGCTAACAAAACCGCCGAAATAGGTAGTCTATTTCGGGGTTTTTCAACCGCCGAGATAGGGTCGCACACCTATCTCGGCGCACCCCATTTCGGCGGTTCAGAACCGCCGAAATAGGCCCAAAACAACCGCCGAAATAGGCCTTATTTGTACTAGTGGTTGTGTTCGTGTTTCAAAAGATAGGTTTTTAAGTTTCCAAAATTCTCCGTTTATTCGGTGTGTTTTGAATTGCATAAGGAGGCGGATCCAGGTATATGTCCGGGAGACATTCCCGGACCAACATAAGAGACGTCCGAGCAAGCTGGTTGTGTATGAGTCCGGACGCATGAGTCAGACACATGTAGGATTCACCTCCCAGAGTCTGGTTCGGGTCTGTATTCCCGGGTAGAGACCAGGACCAAGTGCAAAAACAGGCAATAAGTCCCCTCTAATGTTGGTTCAGGTTTGTTTGTAAGTACGTATACCCTGACCAGTACTGAATTTGTCCTGAAGCTTAGTCTTGGGGTTGGTCCAGACACACCCTATAATCCACCATAAGAGCTATTTTGACTTCTGTTTGGTCCATAGTTGAGCCTTAGCCTCTTGATACACACTTCAAGACTTCTTCTACGCACCCGAGCACACTGTTAATGCACTAAAGACCTTTCCTTGCACATTTTAACCTATTAAAAGCATAAAACCACGTGTACGGGTCGTTCTTCACATTTAACAAAATAAAGCACGAAGCAGGAAAATGTGGCATAATATATCCTAAATTAATAGACAACAGAAACACATAAATACAGATAAATTCCCTGCTTATCACTAGTACACACCGTGCTTATGTCCTATGGGCAGTGCACCTCTTGCAGTTGTCGACAATTTGGTTGTCTCCTTGTTGATGTCGGTGATTTGGTTGTCATCCTTGTCGAGGTCGGTGATTTGGTTGTCACCCTTGTAGAGGTCGGTAATTTGGTTTCATCCCTTATTGGTGTCATCGATTTTGTTGTCACTCTTGTGGATGTTGTTGATTTGGTTTCCACCCTTGTCAGTGTTAGTGATTTGGTTGCCACCCATGTTGCTGTCAGCACTTTGGTGGCCACCCTTATTGGTGTCGGCACTTCGGTGTCCACCCTTGTAGATTTCAGTGATTTGGTTACTACCCTCATTGTTGTTTCATACTCTAAGTTATGCTTGTGTTGGATGATTAAGTTAGCACCCAAGAGATAGGGATACAGGTTTTCTTGCATCATATTTGAGAAGGACAAATGAGACTCTAAAAATATAAATGTAATAAATCTCAGGGAACAAGATTTCCCCAGTGTTTTCAAAGAATGAAAAACTTCAAAAAGCATGCATATTTTTCTAAAAATTTCACAACCTGATTTAATAATGAGCTTGCTTCTTGAGGTTTTGCAATATCCCCTGCCTTATGATCGTTTTGTGTCATTCAACTATGAAAGCAAGAAAATTAGTTTAAGTATCTTGGTGTTTTGGCCAATGAGGAGTTTGGACATTTTAGGAGGATTTGAACGAGATATAATTAACTAACTACGGGGTTACTTATTAAGTTCTTCTAAATTTGATGAAATGATTACTATTTGGGTTATGGGAATTCGGGCATTATATATGATTATGGTAATTGACGAATGTCGATTGCCCCTAGTATCTTCTAGTATATTTGCTTCATCATGGATTCTTTGCAAGAGTTTAGACTTCCTCATTCCTTTCTTTTCTTTACAAGAACGAGCTAAGTTCTAATGTAGTGCTAAATATCAAAGTCGCTCATACCCTGAAGATCTTAGTAAAAGAAGGTCGCACTAAACACTCATAGTCCCATGAAATATGCCCTTGTTAATTTTGCTGACAATGAATATGAAGTCTATTGATCTATGATTTCAACCCATTATCTTCATAAATATAACTACTTGCTACCTAGCCAAAAGGCTTTGGAACGTGTTATAATGAGGCTATGGGGTTGTTCGATCAGAACGTTAATCTGATTCCAAAGGCAGGTTTTGGTAGCTTTACTATTAAACTCTTTTTTTTTGTGTCTTGGTGATACTCCCAATGCAAGAGTTTTAAATTTTTTAACCACCACTTACATAACACCTGTCAATAAAGGTCATTGAGAGTTGTGTCCGTTTGTTAAGCTGAATACCGAATGACCCCCAAGAGGTGTGATGCATGTCTAAAGAGTTTTTGGAGAAATTTTTAGGGATTAATTGTGAAGCTTTTGACGAAAATTCTTCTCCGTAATCTTTAGCTTTTGATATGAAATCAATCTGAAAATAAATCTCATGTCCCTTCAATTAATTGCGTTGATGTTTTTGATTAACAAATCTGTGTAACTTACTATGATCTGAGTGCGTGACTCAATCACTTAAAGACAATGCGAACAGAAGTATGAAGGTAGCGGTTAAGAATATTTCTGTTAGAGAAATCTCAGGAAGTATCTTGCCTTAGACGTTAATGAGAATAAAATCTAAACAGATTTTATTCTCTCACTTCAAATTTTATTTATCTTCTATATTATTATTTTGTTTTAGATTGTAATTAGAGTTAGCTATTTAAGTAATGTTGTTCACAGGAACAAATTACGTTTTGAGAGAGAGAGATTTATAGAACAGAGAGTATTCTCGTGAGAACTGTTGTAACGATTTAGGATTAGAGTGACTCTTAGATCGATTACGTGTTTGCACAAGGGAAGCCTGTTTTCCTTGTGAAGTTTTGGTATCGTGCTAGATATGAGTTAATATAGTGAAAGATTCACGTGTATCTGCACTCTCACCTCTCTATTAGCTACACTTATATCTTCTGAGTTCGTCGTCAGTCAGTTACTCACAGATAAACAAACCTTGAGTAACTACCTCATTAAGAACCTACATTACAAGAACCTTCAGTTGGTATCAGAGCAGGTTCCCTTTCATCGACTTAGAAAAGAAATCTTCCTAGGGAGATCGATATGGGTTCTTACAACGTCAAGGCATCCAAGCTTACCAAGTTCAACTATGCTTGCTGGTGTGAACAGATGGGACATCAACTGATGTCAATCGACTACGATCTGTGGACTATTGTCACGGAAGGAGATCTGGTACCACAGATCACTGAAGAAGGAGTCACCAAGCCCAAAGAAAAGAAAGATTGGAATGATAATGATAAGAAGCTACTCAGCAAGAACAAGCAGACCTTGAGGGTGATTGTCTCATCACTTTCAGAGGGTGATCAGCAGAAAGTTCTTGGCATACAATTTGCTAAAGAAATTTGGAACTTTCTGAAAGTCGCCTATGAAGGAACAAATTCAATCAGAAAGGCGAAAGGCAAACAGTACAAGAGACAGTTTGATAATTTCAGGATGCTGGAAGGTGAGTCTATTACACAGACGCTTGAAAAGTTTGACAAGATACTGTGTGATATGAAGACTGTAGGAGTCACACTGGATAATCAGACTGTCAACAAAAGGTGTCTTGACAATCTTAGTAAGGATTGGTTGCACTACACCACTCTACTTGAGACAACCAAGGACTTATCACAATTGTCACTTGAAGAATTGGGATCGGAGTTGATGGTATATGAAGGAAAGATGAAGGGTGCTATCACCTCATCAACAGCGGGCAAAGATTTGGCACTGAAAGCTCGTAAGAGTACTACTGAAACAGATGATGATGAACTGGATGAAGATGAAGAGATTACCATGATTGCAAATGGTATTCAACGAATCATCGGTGGTAAACGAGGTCACAACACTAATTTCAATCGCAACAAGTTCAAGAAGGGTCCCATAATTTGTTTCAGATGCAACAAACCTGGCCACGAAGTAAAAAATTGTCCTTTGCCTCAAAGGGATAATTTTCAGGAAAAAGTAAAGAAATTCTCAACAACAGCGGCCGCCGCTTGGGGAGAAGATGGTTCAGGAACAGACTCAGAACCGGAGAATGAGGACCAAGCTTGCGTGACAGCTATTGTTCAAGATGTTGAGTCACGTGAGGACACTGAATTCTGCTTTATGGCTTTGGAAAAGTGGAAGAAGACTCTCCCTGATGATGAGGTAAGTTTATCTCATTTAAAAGAATCTTTTGAGTCCTTATCTAAACACAACTTGTTTCAACTTCTAACTGACGCTATGTTAAAGCTTGAAACTCGGAAACAAGAGTTTGGGGTAAAGATTGGTGCTTTAGAAAGAAAAATAAAAGAACTTGAGAATCCTAGTATATCTGAAAATTCAAATAGTTCAAAGATTCCACATGTTACATTTGTTACTCCTTTGATATCTCGAGTCGCTACATTGCCAGATTGGGCACAGTCTGAGTTCAAGTCATTAATTAATCGTAATGAAAATCTGAATAAAGAAGTGAACTCACTCTCTGTGGAAGTACTAAAGAAAAATAGAGAAATTGAGTTGCAGACTCAAGAGAATCCAATCTGGTATACTGGTAAAATCAATCTTTGTAACATGCTGAGTAAGAAAGGAACAGACAAAAAGGGTCTAGGATATCAACAGACAAATGTGAGACAAGTTCACAAACAACGTAGCTTAGGTTATGTGAAGCATAAAATTAATTGTCGTTATTGTCATCAACACGATCACTTCATAGATCAGTGTTACAAACTCAAAAAGAAAAATTCTGGTAGTCAACAATCTCAAGGACCTAGTTCAAAGATTGTTCATTATAAGAAGAGATTTTCCTCATATACCACTGGGCCCAAGCAAGTCTGGGTACCTAAAACTAACGGTTCGGCTTATTCTATTACAGGAACAATCTGAGTCACATACAGAGAATTGGTGGCTCATGGATAGCGGGTGTTCAAGGCATATGAGTGGTGATAGGAGGAAATTTAGTTCTCTTACTGAGCAAAATGGAGGCAAAGTTAAGTTTGGTAATAATGGGAAAGGTAAAATCGTAGGCATTGGAACGGTTGGCCATGATGCCTATATTGATCAGGTTTGTCTTGTCGAGGGGTTAGGACATGACCTACTGAGCGTATCTCAAGTGTGTGGCAAAGGTCCATCCCAAGTCATTTTTGACTCTGAAGGTTTTCAAGTACGAGATGAGCTGACAAATAATCTGTTGCTACAAGGAGTATGAAAGGGAAATCTTTACATGATTGATGTCAATTCCTCAGTCCATGATGTATCATGTTTAACAGCAGCGATCGAAGATGTTCAGCTATGGCATTGTTGACTTGGACATGCACACCATCGACTTATAAATAGGTTGCGTACAAAAGGGCTGGTCGAAGGTCTTCCAGCAAAAGTTCTTGACTCATCTACTGTGTGTAAAGATTGTGCGTTAAGCAAGCAAGTTAAGATCCATCATTCTGCAAAAACCACAGTACATATACAAACAGAGAAAAACGTAAAATGGATACGTACTGATCAAGGAACAGAGTTCATTAATCACCAATTTTCGGAGTTCTGTACTGAGAAGGGCATCACTCACACATACTCTGCTGCACGAACGCCACAACAGAATGGTGTCGTCGAACGTAAAAATCGAACACTGCAGGAGATGGCACATACAATGCTTAGTGGTAGTGGTCTACCACAGAATTTTTGGGGAGAAGCCATCAACACAGCCTGTTACATACTGAACAGAGCTTTGATCCGACCAGTTCTTTCCAAAACTCCATATGAACTGTTTAAAGGGAGGAAACCCTCGATTGCTCATCTACGCGTTTTTGGGTGTCAGTGTTATATTCTAAATCAGAAAGTAACAACTCACGACAAGTTTGACAATAGGAGTGATGAGGGAGTGTTTTTGGGTTATGCACAAAACAGTAAGGCTTACAGAGTGTTCAACAAGCATACTTTACTTGTGGAAGAGTCTGCTAATGTGAAATTCGATGAGACAAACTTTGGAGGGAGAGTTACATACTCCTCCCCTGAATCATCCTTCATACATGATCAAAGTTCAGAGATTGTAATGACTCTGATGAGGATGTTGTCACTCCACTTGTTTAACAAGATGGTCTTCCTACAGTTGCTGATCCAATACCGCCTGCAGGTGTCCATCCCGATAATGTGGAGTTACAGACTCAGAGTGTTCAACAAGATACCGCACCTACTGTTTTACGTGCTCCAACTGCTCGGCAGGCACCCGGTGTCAATATTGATAATATTCTCTCCAATATACATACTGGAGTACAGACTCGCTCTTCCACTCAAAATTTTTGTGCACATCATGGTTTTCTGTCACAACTTGAACCTAAAACAGTCAAGGAAGCGTTGTCTGATTCTGATTGGATCAATGCGATGCATGAGGAGCTTAATGAGTTTACGCGTAACGATGTTTGGGAATTGGTTCCTCGTCCTGCAGCTCATAATATTATTGGCACTAAGTGGGTGTTTAGGAATAAACTGGATGAACTTGGAAACATCTCTCGCAACATGGCTAGACTGGTGGCTAAGGGATATAATCAGCAAGAAGGGTTGGATTTTGATGAGACATTTGCACCTGTTGCACGACTTGAAGCAATCAGGTTACTTATTGCATTTGCTGCAGCAAATAAGTTTCAATTATATCAAATGGATGTGAAGTGTGCATTCTTAAATGGTTATCTAAAGGAAGAAGTGTATGTTACTCAACCTCCTGGCTTTGAAGACACAGAACGGCCAGATGATGTATATCGTCTCAAGA
The DNA here is from genome assembly GCA_023374045.1 of Limonium bicolor. Classification (NCBI taxonomy): domain Eukaryota; kingdom Viridiplantae; phylum Streptophyta; class Magnoliopsida; order Caryophyllales; family Plumbaginaceae; genus Limonium; species Limonium bicolor. The sequence goes on from CM041777.1 coordinate 236,983,213, forward strand.
AAGCACTTTATGGTTTGAAACAGGCTCCTCGGGCATGGTATGATAGACTCACTACTTTTCTTATTCAATAGGGATTTAGTCGGGGAACTGTAGATCGCACTTTGTTTTTACGGAATCTTGGTTCTGAGATGTTACTCATACAGATCTATGTGGATGATATCATTTTTGGGTCTACAAATTCGGCATTGGCCAAGGAGTTTGAGACTCTTATGTCAAATGAGTTTCAAATGAGCAACATGGGTGAACTCACATACTTCCTTGGGCTACAAATACGCCAGACACCTGAAGGAACACATATTAGTCAAACCAAATACACGTCTGAGCTTCTTACAAAATTTCGGTTTCAGGATGCTAAGTCTCTACCCATTCCAATGTCCACGACTCTTAAACTGGGTACTGAGTCCACAGCAGAGTTTGCTGATGAAAAGAACTACAGAGGGATGATCGGATCCTTGTTATACCTCACGGCCAGTCATCCCGACATCATGCACAGTGTTGTTTTGTGCAAGATTTCAGTCTTCTCCGCGACTCCGCATGTTAAAGTGTTAAACGCATTTTCCGCTATCTGTGTGGCACACTTACTCTTGGGTTGTTCTATCCTGCTGGAATATCTCCTACGTTGCTTGCTTATAGATGCTGATTTCGGTGGGTCTCTGACTGATCGGAAAAGCACTTCTGGCTCAGCTCAATTTCTGGGTAACAGCCTCATCTCCTGGTCTTCAAGAAAGCAAGCTGTTGTTGCTCTTTCTACCACCGAAGCAGAATACGTTGCAGCTGCTGCATGCTGTGCACAAACCTTGTGGCTTCGTCATCAACTCAATGATTTTGGTATCTCGTATGGTCCGGTTCCAATCTATTGCGACAATACCAGTACCATTGAGCTTGCTAAAAACCGGTTCACCACTCTCGATCAAAGCACATAGAGATCCGTCATCACTTTCTCCGTGATCAGGTTGAAAAAGGAATGATACAGCTTCTTCATTGTCCGACAAACACACAGACTGTTGATCTCTTTACTAAACCTTTGGGTCGAGATCAGTTCAATTATCTTCGCTTTGAACTTGGGATGATCAACGTTCCGTAAGGTATGGTTTTCGCTACTATATTTATTTTCCTTTTTTTCATTTCAAAAGTGTGGGTTACTAGACATGGTATCTTTGCATTCTATGTTCATTTTGGTGGGTTTGTTACTGGTAGTTTCCACGATGGTCAGGCACAATTTTTCTTCCGTTTTTCTTTCCCTCATCAATTTGTTTTTCCTGTTCCTCTTTTATCCGTACGCACTTAAAAAAACAAAAAACAAAAAGATAAACCCACACAAAACAAAAACACAGAATACGAATAGTTCTCTATTCTAGTTTACTCCTCATTTTTCAGTTCCGCATGTTTTTTTTTCTTTTCTTTCTCTGTCATCCCGCTTCTTTTTCATTTTCGGTGCTCCTTTCTTGCTTCCACAACCATGGCGTTTGTCAACAACGATTCCGAACCCAGCAACCTAAACGCACCCTCATCTGACCATACTTCACCCGACCCTGCTACTGTGCCTCCTAACCACACCCAGTCAAACCCTACCCGGACACCTTCTCCACAAAACTCTGCTACACAATCTCTCAAGACCGCTGCAAATACCCTCTCTGCCCATGTTGCCGATTCTGTCTCCCCGTCATCTCCGCAAGCTGGTTCTGCAACTCCTACCGGCTGTGCATCGGTCGATCAACCACATTCTCCGGCAGTGGCTGAACCCTCGACTCGCCCGCGCACTCGAAACCAGCGGAAACGTCAGGCACCATCCTCGGCGGCTCCATCTCCGGATGTTGTGCTCTCCCCAGTTGTCGCTTTTGGCTCCAAAGCAACCAAGAAACGCAAGACTACCGTCTCGCGCCCCGGTCACGTGTCTCGGTCAAGACTCTCGTAAGTTTCCCCAGACACCTCTCTTTATTCGTGTTGTGCGCCTGTCTAATTTGCTTATGGGAAAGGTTATAAGTTGTGAGTGGCTTCGAGCACATGAACTTGTTGACATTGCTGAGTTTATAGAGTTTCAGAAATGGGATGAATTATTTAGCTCTGAAACTGTCTATTACCCTGAAGCGCTTCTGCAGTTTGTCACTAACATGTCTATGATCACTGAGACTGAATTACAATCTACGGTTGGTGGTGTCTGTATCACCTTGTCCCCTGGTTTGTTAGCTAATATTTTGAAGGTTCCGCTGGCTGGTTTGTCTGATTTTAACCCACAGAAAATTGACATTGTGCCTCTCAAGGATGTTCAGCGACATTATGGGCTAACCAATGCTAGCACTCGTCTGAGAAATTATCTGCAGCGTGATTTTGGTGCGCTTCCACGACTTCTTCATCTTTTTGCTTATCAGGTTATTACTCCTAGAAATGACATGAGAGAGCGAGTCACTCCAGTTGATTTGGCTATCATGTGGTGTCTTGAACACAAGCTGGAGATTTCTCTTCCTAAAGTCATGATCGACCATTGGAAGAAAGTGATTAGCAGTCAGAAACCGGTCATCTCTTACCCTCTGTGGCTGACAAAAGTATTTCGGTTTTATCATGTTCCTCTTGATAACATGGCCATGTACCTATGAAGGGCTCACATTACTTGGGAAATCATACGCTTGCGAAGATGTCTATCGAGCACACTTCATCAGTTGGCAGCTCAAGAATCCTCCGTCCAATCCAGAAGCTACCACCCTGCATCAACCTCCAACTTCTCATGAATCAACCTTGCTGGCGATGATAAACACCTTGATTACTAATCAACATGCCTTGGAAAAGCGAATCCTAGCCCTTGAAACACAGAAATCAGCCCCAAAAGCCACTGCTTCCTCTTCCGCTACCGAGGAACCTTCTGAGTCTTTTTAGTCCTTCTTTGCTCACTGCTGCACTTTCTTTTGCTGTCTAGATCATTGTGGAAACACTGTGTGATACACTTATCTTTTTGGCTTGTTGCTGGATTCATTTTGGTTTACCTCCTCTTTTGATTCGGCAAAAGGGGGAAGTCAATATGTGTGTCGGAAACTATATATTTCGATTAATGTTGTGATTTCTGGGTCTTATGCATGATTACTGTTCTTTTACTGTCCTGTGTTTACTTCACCTCTCGACTTGTTTTTACACTCGTTACTATATATTGAGGGGGAAGTACAAGACTATTGTGTAACTTGATCCATGCAGTCATTCAGGGGGAACTACATCGACACATTATACAGAGTTTGCCTTAATCAAAAAAGGGGGAAATTATTGATGTTTTTGATTAACAAATCTGTGTAACTTACTGTGATCTGAGTGCGTGACTCAATCACTTGAAGACATTGCGAACAGAAGTATGAAGGTAGCGGTTAAGAATATTTCTGTTAGAGAAATCTTAGGAAGTATCTTGCCTTAGACGTTAATGAGAATAAAATCTAAACAGATTTTATTCTCTCACTTCAGATTTTATTTATCTTCTATATTATTATTTTGTTTTAGATTGTAATTAGAGTTAGCTATTTAAGTAATGTTGTTCACAGGAACAAATTACGTTTTGAGAGAGAGAGATTTCTAGAACAGAGAGTATTCTCGTGAGAACTGCTGTAACGATTTAGGATTAGAGTGACTCTTAGATCGATTACGTGTTTGCACAAGGGAAGCCTGTTTTCCTTGTGAAGTTTTGGTATCGTGCTAGATACGAGTTAATATAGTGAAAGCTTCACGTGTATCTGCACTCTCACCTCTCTATTAGCTACACTTATATCTTCTGAGTTCGTCGTCAGTCAGTTACTCACAGATAAACAAACCTTGAGTAACTACCTCACTAAGAACCTACGTTACAAGAACCTTCAAATTGATAGATACATTCTTTATAGACTATACACAATCTTATTCCACCATCTTTCTTGTTGTTAACAAAATTGATGCTCCCAATGAGGCGTACTTTTTTTTTTGGAATAAAGAGATGTGTTATATATATAAAAAGTAATCAGAAGCGTAGCAATAGATACATAGATAGTAGCCTTATATATCTGAATGTAAAAACCTCCCTAGTAGAGAACAAAAAGGTCTAGAGCTGACAAGCCCCAACCCAAATAACAAAAGTACCCAGAATTACAAACGATCTACTCCTAGGAGCAGAGAATCCTATCAAGCCATACAATGTCAGCACTTGATGCGGTCATCTTCATCCAAATGATCGCTTTGATAGCAACTTTGATGTCAGAGATGATGAGAGAGGGGTCTCTGGCTTGGTTGGCCATGACTCGCTTGCATCTTTCGATCTAGAGGTAATAGACAACGGTAGCGACAACAACTCTCTTCACTAGTCAATCGGACGATGTCCTTTGCAGTAGCGGGTGATCCAGGATGAGCAGCTATGGATACTTTTTCGGTTAGTAGGAATTCCCAGCCAGTCACAAACAGTCCACCAAACCCTGTTAGAGTACCTGCAATGAAAGAAGAGATGGTTGCTTGTCTCTTGAGCATGCTCACAGAGCCAGCATCTGTTAGCAAGACATATGCCCCATGATTGGAGCTTATCACAAGTCTTAAGTCTACCTTTCAGTGTAACCCACAATATAAATTTAGCTTTAGGGATTGCCCAAATTTTCCAGCAAATATTGTACCAGTAAAAATTATGAGGAGGAGGGGGTACATCGTTGTAGAACATGCGAACTCTGGGTCTAGTGGGGTAGGAATTAAAAAGGGAAATGGCATCATTGACTGACCCACATTGATGCATCCACCAGTCCCTAGCATGGAGGATAGCCTTCCATGTCCAAGGGTCATTCCCTTTAGCAGATGTCGTCCAAATGCTGTTAGTGCCAGCTAAGAAAAGATTATGGATCCATTGGATCCATAGGCGCTCAGAATCGTGGTTGATGGCTGATAAGGTCTTGAGCAAGAAGCACATATTCCATTTGTGAATGTCTTTAAGCCCCAGGCCCCCACTTTTCTTAGGGCTAATGAGTGCGCTCCAGGCTACGAAGGGAGTGGTGTTACTGTCTATATCCCCTGACCAAAGGAAAGCACGGAGGCATTTGACGACTCTTTTGATAACATTTTTAGGAATACTGATACAGGAGGCCCAGAAGCCAACAATGCCAAAGAGAGTGCTCTGAATGAGAGTGAGTCTACCTGCGAATGAGAGGTAGTTACTACCCCAAGCTGAGATTGTCTTACGGATGCTGTCAAGAAGAGGGTTGAAATCTGCCGCTTTAGGCTTCCTAGCAGTGATTGGGATGCCAAGATAGCGGAATGGAAATGAGCCCTGGTTGAAGCCTGTAAGTTGGACAATCGATTCAGTGAGGGAATGATTAACCCCTCCAAGGAATATATCGGATTTCGCAGGGTTAAGCATGAGGCCTGAAGCTGCAGAGAATTGGTTGACTTTATTGAGCATGAGAGTAATGGAGCCTTGGTCTCCTCTACAGAACAAAAGTGCATCGTCAGCGAAGAAGAGATGGGAAATACGGAGAGATTTGCAAGAAGGATGGTAGTGAAAGCCTGGAGTGATGTAGAGCTGGTCAAGCAGCCGAGAGAGCATGTCCATTACTAGGGCAAAGAGGTAGGGGGAGAGAGGGTCGCCTTGACGCAGCCCTCTCTCTCCTTTGAATGAAGCCGAAGGGGAGCCATTTATGTTAATCGAGTAGGAGGTGGTGGTGACGCATTGTAAGATCCACTTGCTGAACTCTGGTGGGAAGTTTAGGAACAAAAGAGTATCTTGGAGGAACCCCCAGTCCACAGTGTCGAAAGCCTTCCTGATGTCCATTTTCATAGTGCACCGAGGGGAGATATGAACTCTTTGGTAATTTTTCATAAGGCACGAGCAGAGCTGGATGTTATCAGAGATGAGCCTACCTTTAATGAAGGCTCCTTGGCTTGGGTTAACAAGCACAGGGAGGACATTTTTAAGCCTCTCAGCCAGAATTTTGCTAATGATCTTATACAAAGTATTGCAGCAGGAGATAGGTCTATAGTCACCCGGAGACGAGGCATTATCTGTTTTGGGAATAAGGGTGAGAAGAGTGGCATTGATTTCTTTGAGGAGCCAGCCGCTATGGAAAAAACTTTTAATTGCGCCGCAAATGTCCTCCCCAATAATGTCCCACGCTGCTTTGAAAAATTTGGCAGTGTAACCATCCGGGCCAGGAGCTTTGTCATCCCCCAGGGAGAACAGCGCAGATTTAATGTCAATGTCTTCCACAGGACGAGTGAGTTGAGCCCATGATGATTGGTCCAACGTCCTGACAGTGTCCAAGTTGAGCTCCGCCAGAGTGCTTTGGGGGAGGGCTCTAGTACCTAAGGAATGGCGAAAGTGCGTGACTAAGCAGTTCTCAATGTCCGAAGGGGTTTTAAGCTCCTCTCCAAGTTCGTTCTCAATGGAAGCAATCAAGTTTTTGTTCCTTCTTGCCTTGATTGCCCTATGAAAGAATGAGGTATTAGAGTCTGCCAATTTGAGCCATCGAGTCTTCGAGACCTGGCGCAGGAAAAGAAGCTCATGGGAGTCCCTAAGAAGGAGGGTGTGCCTAAGGGTTTTTTCTTGGGAGATGAGGGTCGAATTCCAAGGGTCCTCGTCCAACCGTTTCTGAACATCACTGAGCTCATTTCTGATGGCTTGGCTTTTGTCCCCAAGGGAGCCAAACTCTTTCTTATGAAGTTTAATGAGACCGGATCTAAGGCATCGAAGCCTTTGAACTATAGAGAAGAGGCGACTACCGGTAGATGGGGGCTCCCAAGCTTCACGAACCAGGGGGAGAAAAGAGGGGTCTTTGGTCCAGAGGTTGAGGAACTTGAACCTTCTTCTGCGAGGATTGGGAGCGGGAAGAGTAATAATCATAGGGCTATGGTCTGAGATTAGGGGGGAAGAAAGGTGGCAAAGCTGGTGGGGAAGGTCAGAATCCAGTCCTGGTTAACTAACACCCTAGCAATTTTCCCTAAGATGCGACCATGGTCATATTGGTTATTCCACCAGGTGAAAAAACGCCCATAAAAGCGGAGGTCCTGAAGCTCAGCCCTGGAGACACACTCAGCAAAGTCATGGTAGTCTCTATGGTGAGGATTACGACTGCTAATTCTATCTTGGGCAAAGAGAATGTTATTAAAATCTCCAGCCACCAGCCAGGGGCCGGAGATATTAAGGTTGAGGTTGGTGATATCCTCCCACAGTTGCAGTCTAAGAGCGGGGTGGTTCCTCCCGTAAATTACGGAAAGGGTAAAATCCATGGTGCCTAAGATTGAAGCCTCGCAAGAAAGCATTTGGTCAGAGCAGTGGATAAGGGAGAGAGAAATGATGGAGGGGTTGTAAAGCAGCCAGATGCGGCCATTTTGGTCAGCCCCATAGTTATGGAGAAAATTATAAGTTGGGAAGAAACGTGCTAGAATGGAGAGGTGGTTGTTATACAAGACATGAGTTTCTAGGAGGCCGAACGCACATAGATTATGGTTAGCCACAAATTTTTGGATCTCTAGGAGTTTGGGGTGATCGTTGCAGCCCCTAATATTCCAAACTGCAAAATTCATAGAGAGGGGGTATTGTGAGAAGAGGGGAGATAGGGTTGGCATCCTCCTCAAGAGCATCAAAGGAGTTAGCTAGAATAAGGGAGAGGTCATCTGGGATAGGTTTTGGGGTTTTCCCTCTATGGCCCCTAGTACTAGTGGGAGCCAACTGCCAGGCGACCTCCTGGTTGGGTGCAAGCATGAGCTGGAGGGACGGGGACATCATCCCGACCGGGGTGTTAGATAGGGGTGAGAGGCCGAAGGATGGCTGAGCATCCTGAGGAGGCTGCAGAGTCGAGTGGTGCTGCGTGGCAGGCGGGATAAAAGAAGCAGGAATAACTTGATCCTTGGGATCAGGAGGCTGGGCCAACGCCTGCTTGGGTGGGCCATCCTGGACAAGAGTCGCCTGAGAAGGGATGGGGGGAAAGGTGGTCTTTGGGGTCTGATTTGGGAGGCTCAACAACGGCTCTTGGGCCCGATCTGAGCGGGTGGGTCTAGGTCGGACAGAGGACGGACATCGGGCAGAAGAGTGGCCAAGTAGACTACAGGTGGAGCATGAAACCGGTTCCCATTCATAGACCACTTTTTGAACCAAAGTGCCACTAGGGGCGCGGATCTCAATTTCTCTAGCTAGTTCAAGGTTGAAGTCCACTTCAACAAGGATTCTAGCGTAAGAGATTCTGGTTTTAGTGGCCGTAGATTGGTCCGTATGGAGAGGAGAGCCAATCTTGGAGCAGATTTTCCTAAGACTTGATTGAGACCAGAGGCTAGTATGGAGGCCCGGTAGTTGAATCCAAACTAGAATACGATTGAGGTCTTTCGGGTTGAAAGAGAAATCGGGCGACCATTTCTTAAGGACCAGCGGAGACGAATAGAGAAGCCATGGGCCTTTATCTAGCACTTGTTGGAGATCCTCCTCTTTATCAAAACGAAATAGGAACCAACCATCTTCATGGAGAAGGATTTGGGGGGTAGCCACAAAACTCCAGGCCCTTTGCACAAATTCTTTGACAATATTAAAACCAAATTTTTTACCCCAGATACATCCTACTAAGGCATTCCTCCAGTATTCGATTTCAGGCTCAAGATCATTTTCTTCTATAGTGACATAGGGATTATCAGTATCTATTATGTCATTGTTATCCATACGTAAAGACATACCACAGCTTGATTTCTGTTTAGCTAACAGCATATCCAGGAAAGTGGGGTTAGAATTCGTACCTGCACTAGCTTTCCCCGAAGGGGGAGGGCGGGGTGTTCTTTTGGCCCACGCAATCCTTTTACCAGCTACAGGTGGGATCCCCGGGGCTTTAGAGAGAGCCGGAAAATCCTGGTGACAGCTGCAGTGGGAGTTGCAGCAGATTGAACCAAATACTCCTGAAGGGCCACGTCCACTGGAGGGTCCTCTAGGACAGCAGGGGGGCTCCCTCCCGAAACGGGTTCGACGGCCCCGTTGTTGTGGAAAAGAACATTCGGGATGGCAGAGCAGAATTCATCTACCGGAAAGTCCTTCATATTATCGCTCGAGGGGGCACAAAACGGTATGTTTTCAGCCCCATTCAAACAACTTTCTGAAAGGACCTCTTCATTCGACGCATGCAGCACCTGTCGGATCAGGAATCACAACACTCACACCTGGATTGGACAAATTCAAAGCAGACTCGCCCACCAGCGTAGCCAAATCCACAACAAGAGATATTCCTTCCACTCTTGTAGCACGAGACTCTCCATCAGTTGAGGACACCGTGGGGAGATGGGCTAGCACACCCGCAGACAGACCATCAACGCCCACCTGGACTGCAGTCGTGGGAGGGGGAGGTCGATTGGCACCAGGCTACGGAGGGGCCTGCGACGCTGGCGGCGGAGCAGTTGGACCACCATGCTTGCGACTGGAGGCAGAGACGTAGGAGGAAGGTGGAGCTTTGCTTCTGGAAACCAGCGGGGAGCCGACCCTAGAAGGAGAAGAGGCGTCGACTGACGAGGGTGGCGCAGGCGACAGACCGGGAACAGAGGAGGAAGGGGGCGGCGACAGGGCTGGGGTAGATCTGGTAGGGGGCGGCGCTTGCCCATCGGGGAGGAAGAACGCAGTAGAGGTGGGGGTGGGTAGGGCCGGCGCCACCAGACGGGTGCCCGGCGACGGGCTTGGCTACCAGACGACGCTCAGGGAAGGCAGGCGGCGGAAGACATCGGTGGAGACTGGAGTGGACGATGCAACGGGAAGAAAAAATGTCGAAGGGGGGAGGCGTAGTTTTCAACGGGATATAAAAAAAAAAAAAGTGTTTTCTAGGCTATAATCTTACTCTAACTAGATTCCCAATGAGACGCACTTGAGTGAATATATATATAGGAATATAAACGCAACCGAAAGAGAGGAAGAAGGAAAGAAACTTCCTAATACAAAATTCAAAGTTGGCAACGTTTCGTTAACTAATGGACCGCATGGTTATCAACTGGGATGGGTTAGCCCATATGGAATGGGTGACTTATTACTCCAACACCCCCCCGAAGCCGATGGTGATCTTGATCAACGAGGCTTGAAATGTTGGTGTTCGATATACCCATGCGGTCAAGTTGTGCTTTGTAAGATATTTCGGGTAGGGCTTTTGTCATCATGTCAGCCAATTGTGTTGATGTGGGAGTGTACACAACATCAACGAGTCCTTCTTGAATTTTATCACGGACGAAATGACAATCAATTTCTATATGCTTGGTTCGCTCATGAAAGACGGGGTTTCGAGCTATGTAAATGGCAGACTGGTTGTCACATTTGACAGGTATGGGATGTACATTGGAAACATCAAATTCATGTAGTAGTCTGCTTAGCCATGTGAGCTCTGCTGTCACACGTCGCAAAGAACGATATTCAGCCTCTGCACTAGAAAGAGAGACTGTTCCTTGCTTTTTAGTCTTCCAAGAGATTGGACTGGTACCAAGGAAGATATAATAGCCAGAGACAGACTTTCGAGTGTTTGGACATGCTGCCCAGTCTGAATCACAGTAGGCAACAAGATCCAATTGAGGTGTTGTAGACTTATTGAGAACAATACCGTATGTCATTGTTCCCTTAACATAGCACAAGGCATGGATAGCGGCGTCCATGTGCACATCACAAGGGTTCTGCATAAACTGGCTTAAAGTTTGGACAGTGTAACTGAGATCTGGCCGTGTGTTGGAGAGATAGTTTAATTTTCCCACTAATCTCCTATAAGGAGTGGGATCATCTAGCGGTGTGCCTTCTGAGCGTAGGAGTTGTGAGCCCACCGCCATAGGCCCAACTGTTGCCCTTTTATTATCACACCCGTATTCCTTGACCAGATCCATGCAGAATTTTCGTTGAGACAATACTACGCCTCGGGGCGTGGGAATAAATTCTATCCCAAGGAAATAGTGCAAGGTCCCCAAGTCCTTGATTTTGAAGTTGTCATCAAGAGCTTGTTTGATGTTGTCAAGATCCTCTTGATGATTTCCTATTAATAACATGTCATCAACATAGACTGCCACATATACGCGACGGATGCCGTTCTTCCTAAGAAACAGAGAATAATCGTTCTTGGATTGTTGAAATCCAAGGGTTTTGAGAAAGTAGGCTAATTTGGAGAACCATTGCCTGGAAGCTTGTTTCAACCCGTACAGAGATTTCTTTAGAAGACAAGCTTGTTACGTCCTATAATATCTAGCCCGTGTGGGATCTTCATGTAAACCTCCTCGTCAAGATCCCCGTGCAAGAAGGCATTGTTGACGTCTAGTTGATTGATGATCCACCCTTTGTGGAGAGCGACCGTGATGAGAGCACGTATGGTTGTCATTTTTACAACCGGAGAAAAGGTTTCATGATAATCGAAGCCATGTCGCTGGGTGAACCCTTTTGCAACTAAACGTGCCTTGTACCGTTCCAACGTGCCATCAGACTTCAATTTTACCTTGTACACCCATTTACAACTAACCGCTTTCTTACCTTTGGGTAAGTCAACGATTGTCCAAGTGTGGTTTTCCTCTAAAGCTCGTAGTTCACTTTGCATGGCTTGCTGCCAGTGCACGTGCTTGACGGCTTCATGGTAAGACTGAGGTTCTTCCAATTGTTCAATGTTGGCGGCCACAGCGAGAACAAGGGATGAACTAGGTCGTGTGTCCGTGAGGCTCTCACATTGCATTAAAGAATCCACCCCTTTACTTTGCCCATAGACTCGTTCGTCGAGCACATCTTGAAAGGTTGTGTTACATATATAATCGTTAAGGTAATCAGGCCTACGAATCTCTCTTTGTGACCGACGAAGTCCGTCATCATTGTTTTGATCATGTTCTGAAGGGGGTATATGTTCCTGGCTGCAAGTGGAGGAGGAGTGGGTATATTGTCATCTGTTAAGAGTGAACCACGCCATGGGGTTCATCGATATTTGTTGCAGGGTGAACCGCGCCATGAGGGTCATCGTCAGTAACCCAAGGTGGTGGTATGCTAGGTTGTTCCTCTGAATAAATTGCATGTTCTCTTACTCCATTGGCAAAGGGAAAAATGTCTACATGGAATTTAACATCTCGACAGATGTCAATTTTCTTTGTTACCAAACTTAAAACTTTGTATCCTTTCTTGCGGGGTTCCTCTCCCAGATATACACAAGCCTCGGCCCGGGGATTGAACTTTCCTCCCTTTTCTCCAACTATGGTCTTGTAGCAAAGGCATCCAAAGGGTTTGATATCATTATGTCGGCTGTATGTTATAAAACCGTTCGTACGGTGTTTTTCCCAACAAGGCCTTGGTTGGTAATCTGTTAATTAGATAAACCGCATGAAGGATACATTCACCCCAATATTCAGTAGGAACTTGAGACTGAAAAAATACCGCTCTAGCCGTTTCAAGAAGGTACTTGTGTTTTTGTTCGACAACGGCGTTTTGTTGCGGTGTATGTGCGCAAGTGGTTTGGTGGAGTATTCCATTTTGTGCGAGAAACCTTTTTCCTGAATTAGAGCTGCCTAATTCTTTGGCATTATCACTCCTGAAAATTTTGATTTTCGCATCAAATTGTCTCTCCACCATTCGAACAAAATCCACTATTGCATCCCAAGCATCCCCTTTATGTTTTAGCAATTGGACCCATGTAATCCTTGTATAGTCATCAACTAGACAAAGGAAGTACCTATATCCATTGTATGTGGTTACGTTAAATGGCCCCCATACATCTAAGTGCACCATGTCGAAAGCCTTATTAGTTTTAATCTCGGATCTACCAAAAGGTAAACGTTGACCTCGTGATTTATAACATATATCGCATGCAAATTTTGGAGAAAAATCAACTTGTTTTATCAACTTCATCTGAACGAGTTTAGGATAAGGCACATGTCCCAACTTTACATGTAATTCTTTCGCATTTCTAGTAACAGAATTAGCAAATCCTAAAATACTACTCATGTTTAGACTTCCTTGACGTCTTTGATGATGGGAAAACCACTGGTTGATTCGTCCTTGATCCAGAATATAGAGACCATTCTTTTCGAGCCCAATTACTTCACTCTCCCTTGTAGTAGGGTCCTGGATCAGACAAGTTTCCATGCCAAAAGTTAGAGGTTGTCGTTCCTGTTCAACCATTTTCTTCACAGAGATCAAATTGAACATAAAATCTGGAATAAACAGCACTTCTTTCAGCCAGAAATGTTTTCCCAATCTTACGTCTCCTACCATAGAAACTTGTTGAGGCCTTCCATCCGGCAGAATTACAGATCTTTTATAAGTTAAATTTTTCCAGTTTTCAAATAACTCCCGGGCACCAGACATATGGTCCGTAGCACCGGTATCAAGAATCCAACTTCCAATTAAACCTCCAGCATCATACAGATTTTTACTCATCAGACACAATTTGCTTGTTGTAAAATTAAAACGGTTACCTGAAAAATGACAGTAGCTAGAATCTCCTCCTTTTGACTCTTGATCGCTGGCACGGATGATGCTAGCAACCTGTTGTATCTCTTCACGAGTAAATCCCTTTACCGATTTACTACCCTCGCTTGGACCTTCCCCACAAGCTAAAGTCGCCACGCCCTTTTTCCTGCGTGCCAGCACTTTCTCCCTTCCATGGAGATGAAAGCAGTCATCCGCAATATGCCCGGTCTTTTGGCAGTAGGTACACTTCTGTCTAGCATAGCATTCTTCAAAAACATGCCCGTTCTTTTTGCAAAAAGTGCAGTTCTTTTTCTTCCTTTCCCCAGTATTTCTTTCGGGTCCCCCTTTTCTGGTTGAATTCGGGCCAGGCAGCAGTGAAGAAGGAGGCATCGGGCTCTGATTCTTTTGGGCTTCCGCAAGGAACGACATGGGGCTACCTTTCTCCTCTTCTGTGTTCGCGCCTTGCTGTTGTTCTTCATGTATTACCAGAGCAAACACACGCTCAAGTGAAGGCGTTTCTTTCATCGCCAGTATTTGGCCACGCACATGAACATATCTTCTGTCGAGACCCATTAGGAAATGAATTAGGCGGTCTTCTGCAATCTGTTTGCACAGGAGGTCTCTTGCTTCTCCGGAACAGGTAGGAAGGGGACGGGCCAAGTCCAACTGTGCCCAGATGCTCTTCAATTTTCCGAAATATACCGTCACCGTATCATTGCCCTGCTTCAGTTCTCCTAGGGTTTGCTTGAGGTTGTGAATCGTGGCAAGGTTTGTCTGATCGTATCTTTGGCAGAGGCAATCCCAAATTTCCTTGGGATCTTCTGTGAACATGACGGTTTGGGCTATATTTGGTTCCAGGGCTGTCGTAATCCAGGAACGAACAAGAGAACTCGCACGAGTCCAGGCCGCTTCTCGAAGGGAATCTCCAGTGCCTGGGCGTTTAACCGAGCCATCGATGAAGCCTTGTTTGTTTTTAGCCTTCAAGGCTGTGAGCATCGACCATCTCCAGGTTGTGAATCCCGTCCCGTCAAATTTTGGGGCAAGTTGCGCACCGGGTTGCTCGGAGACATGGACGTATAGCGGGTCACCGGCATCGATGGTGTTCGCCGGCGCAGTGACCTTCTCTCCCTCTTTTTCAATTGGTATTCCGTTCTCCATCGTTGATTAAATGAAAACCTGCTCTGATGCCATAATGGAATATAAACGCAACCGAAAGAGAGGAAGAAGGAAAGAATGGAGCGCAAGGCAGAGAAGGAAGAAAAGAAATGATTATATTTCATTGTGCTCTTCGCTTTCTTTCTTTTTACAGAGGAGATGAGTGAGTTCTGGAGCCTAACCCACAACGTGTATATATATACAAGTAAACTACCAAAATTATGTTAATCTAATTCAAACTAATTCAAACTGAGTCAAACTTCCTAAGTCAAACTTCCTAATACAAAATTCAAAGTTGGCAACGTTTCGTTAACTAATGGACCGCATGGTTATCAACTGGGCTGGGTTAGCCCATATGGAATGGGTGACTTATTACTCCAACAATATACCACGATCGATCTAACACTTGTAAATGTGGTTTCAGCTCCTCGCATTTTAGTGGACGTCAACTACACTTAAGTTATATACATAATACCGCTTATATAACAGTTATTCTATTTGTGGTTTCAGGTCCTTGCATTTTTGTAGGCATCAAGCTAGACTTAGTGAAAATATCCGTTATCTAACAATTCTCTTAACTATGGTTTCAGCTCCCCGGGAATGCATGGAATGCTACAGTTGGGGGCATTAGGTATGGGTAGATGAAACATAATGAAATCAATGAGAAAGAAGGGGAATGACGAACAATAATTGTCTTGTTTTGTTGTTTTGTGCAAGGGTCAAGTAAACAATCATTGATGTATGATGAGTCAGTTGTGAAGGGCGACCAATCACATGTCAACGTCCATTAGACAGTAATGAATTAGTGGCCTCTGGTGGCCAAGGTGAAAAAGTAATTAATTAGTGGCCTCTATAGGTGGTGGAGGAGATGAATTTGGGTCTCATTTCTCTTTTGCTTTCGTAATTAAAATGAGAAGAAAAAAAGGCTAAAATTGCGAGGAAGTGCAATTATTACCACTTGTCGATGGATTTAGAAATAAAAAGAAGTTAGAATGGATGGGGTCGGTTATAATTACGATTGAAAGGTTAGGTGTGGAAGTTAAGAAAAGAGTGGAAGTAAAAGTCAAAAATGAAGTAGAAGTTGACGTCTTCTTCCGGTCCTCTTAAAATGTAGACACAAATAGTCAACAAACAGAAGGAGACAGAGGAGGAGGCTTAATTAATGGACATGATGAGACATCTAATAAAAAAGTCTAATTAAGGTGTCGCGATTAGAGCCAAATTACTCTTTCGCAATGTTGGTGTTGTTTGAAGGGAGAGGTAGTAGAGTGCTTCGATCGTATTTGTTTGCATCTCTAGCTATTATCCATCTCATCTCCCGCGTTTTATGATCTAATTAAGAACACACACACACACACACGTACAAATTAAACACCAAAAAGAAAATGCGCGGAAATTACAGGTTGTAGAGGAACCAAATTAATGGAGCAAAAATCCATCATATCATCACGATATATTATAGGGGGCATACGTGCTGGCTGCTGGAATGATGGATGCATAGTATATATAATTGAATTCCATCATCGATCAGCTTGTTGTTGACTGGCATGGGGTGGTTCATTCCAATTCATATCCTTCATCATCTTGAAGAAGGCGTTCGTCTTTGTAGACATACCATCTGGCAAACACCAGATAGACAAGGAAGTTGAGGAAGCTTAAAATGGTGAGAAGCCAGTAGAAATTATAAAGTTTCCCCTGGTTAAGATTGTCAGCTATCCAAGGATGTTGTGCACCCTCCCCGTTGACCATGTGCACCACTGTAACCAAGATGGAGCTTACAAAGAAACCAAGGGAGAGTGTACTAAGAAACAGACCAGTACTCATGGTCTTCATCCCTGATGGACATTCTCTTAGAAAAAAGTCAAGTTGTCCAATATAAGTGAATGCTTCACCAGCACCCACGAAGAAGAACTGTGGTGCCAACCAGAAAACAGTCATGGGTACAACAGTATTAGGGTCATCTTCAAGCCCATGAGCAAATGCGACACGTAACCGTTTAATCTCGGTAAGAGCAGCAACAGCCATTGCCATGATGGAGAGGACAAGACCTACACCAATTCGCTGGAGAGGAGTAAGTCCCTGTGGGTTTTTAAGGAGTCTAGCGGTTATGGGGACAACGACACGGTCGTAGACTGGGACAGTGAGAAGGATGCTGCCGACGAAGAAGACAGTTAGGGATGCAGCGGGAATCTGAAAGGAAGAGCCGATGTGACGGTCCATGGTGGTTGCTTGGGCGACGGAGACGGTAGTAACTTGGGCATAAACGGTCCAGAAGATGATGGTAGTGGCCCATATAGGTAGCATCCTGAGAATCAGCTTCACTTCTTCTACGTCGGTAACAGTGTTGAGATGCCATTTGTCGGTTATGCAATTGTCTGGGACCCTCATGGCGGCCTTGTCCAAGAATCTGCATGCGCGCACAATCATATATATAGTTTTTTCACATTAAATTTAGACCTCGATCCCGTAATAATTTAGATTTGAAAACATGTATAGCTACT
Source organism: Limonium bicolor (assembly GCA_023374045.1). Taxonomy (NCBI): domain Eukaryota; kingdom Viridiplantae; phylum Streptophyta; class Magnoliopsida; order Caryophyllales; family Plumbaginaceae; genus Limonium; species Limonium bicolor. The sequence goes on from CM041777.1 coordinate 237,000,220, forward strand.
GGGACACGGGACAAAATATAATACTACTGATGAAATTAATATGGAAAAAGACGACAAGCAAGCAGCTCTGACTCACTCGTGACATCATTATTGTATTATTGTAGTGTACGTAGTCTCCTTTCAATTTCATGTTTTTGAGTATTAATTTTTAATAAACTGCTTGATGGTTTGTATTTGATGTTGTCGACATATTAATTATGCATGCAAGCATGGAATATATAGTCAAAGAAGATTGAAAGAGACAAAACAAACAAATATATAATTCTGCAGGATGTATTGATGCCTTGTACATGTTCGATTATTGAATATGATTGATTGAGATTTGAGCATATATATATATCAACACTATATATAGCTAGCTAGTTGTATAACTGTAGCCAATTACTTTCTTTTTCTTCAAAAGTAACTGTAGACAATTACAAATGGGGGAATCTAAATAAATTGTTGGTGAAAGGGTGAATATTGAAGAAGGGCCGCATGCACCGCACGATTATAGTATATAATGTAGATCTAAGGTCAGCCTGGTAATTAACAGCAAGCAACTAGAAAGAAACAAACAAACAAACAAACAATAGTGGGTGGGGTAATAATTGTTGACCGACGACAAGAAAATAATTCACAGGTTACGAGATTGCAGATGGATCGACGACCCATGTTATGTTATGTCCCCTTTCAAAAATACTACTAATAATTGATTAGGGTATATAATTATAGTGGATGCTCCTAGAGTAGAGTGATTATATTCTTACAGGTTATAATTAGAGTGATTGATTGGTTGTCAACATAATTAGAATCACGTACGGAAGATATTATTGATTAATTAGGGTATATATTTGTTTTGATACTCAAATTAAGAAATCATTCAAACAATCAAATAATACTGCACATGCAATATATAATATGTAAAATAAAAAAAAAGAAAGAAGACAAACCTAAACTGTTTAGTGTGTGTCAACTTTTGCTTTGCCTTACTCTTAATCCCTGGTGCCAGATCATCAACATCATATAAGACAGAAGGATGAGATGGAGGATCAAATCGTCTCTTCCTCCATGCTGCGACAAAAACAGCTGCTATCTGAGTAAGTGGACTACCAACAAGCTTCTTAAAACGATATCGTTTTGTCCCAAGTAGAAACAGTAGTAGCCCGATAACAATTGAGCAAGTGCAGATTCCATAACCCCACTGTCTCCCAAGATTGTCTTGTATGTAAACAAGGACAGTAACAGCAGCCAATGAACCAATACTGATAAAGAAGAAGAACCAATTAAAGAACTTTGACATGTGGGTCCGTTCGGTGTGGTTAGATTCGTCAAACTGGTCGGACCCGAAACCGGAGACGCTGGATTTCAGACCACCAGTACCTAGGGCGGTCATGTACAGAGCAAGGTATAGTACTCCAAGCTGGGTTGTGTTGGCTGGGGTACACTCTGAACCACCTGGAACGCATTTTGGTGGTCGGAGGGAGGGGATTGCGGTGGAGATGGTAAGTAGCAACACGCCCTGCATGCAGTTACTTCAATACAATTAACGGTTGTCTTTCTATACTAGTTTAATATATATATATATATAAGAGATTTAATTAACTTATTGAGAAGCTTTATCTTAATTACTAGAGCTAGGGAATAAATTAATATTACCAGTGCTTGAACAGTGACGAAAATGGCAATGGTGAGATACCTCCCAAGAAAAGTATCAGCCACGAAACCTCCAAACAGACAGAGCATAAAGGAAGTTCCCATAAAATTAGTAACCACGTTGGCGGAGGTGGCGTTGCCCAAGTGCATAACACCGGTTAAGTAGGTTACCAGATTCACAGCAATGCCAAGAGTAGTCAATCTCTCGTTCCCCTCAGCCCCTGCACCAGCCACCAGGTTAATTTTATACACTACTATTAATATATACTATATATATATATATAACATCAACTTTATAGATACAAAAATACCCACCCAATATCATTGCGGCGGCGACCCATCCACCGGTCTTGCTTCTTTCAGCCGGACGGCCTTTGCAATCCCAGGCATCAGATATGATGTCTGCTCCTTCAATATCCAACCCTTCCTTTTTCATCTTAATTCTAGTATGTCGTCCTACTAAACACGTACCAGATAGAAGAGAAGAGAGGAGAGAACACTACACTCTGTTTAACTTGAACTATAATGTAACTCCACAACTCTCTTATTTATAGTCAATCCACCACCTCTCTAATCTACTACGTCCTATTTCATTAAACTACCTACTTTTATATATGGATTCTTTTTTTTTTATTTCTATATATATTTTATGATATAATACACCTAATATTTTGTTTTATATCACTAATTACACTCATCCTAATCCTTATATAATAAGCTAAATTGTTCTGTTATGTTTTTTCTATTTTTTTTATAATAATAAATAGAGCCTAGGATTCATTATTGTTCTTAACAAAACTTTCTTTATTCTTCAAGATAAAGTCAACAACTTGACACGTGGTACGTCTACGTCTATTATTCCCACCTGGCCTGTACAAACATATAAATTATTATCGCCGTTTTCGTCTCTTATTGGAACTTTTTTTATCAAACAACAATAGAAACTGATTGGAACTAGCTAAACCAAAATATAGTATATATACTTCTCTTATACAAACGATAATGATGAAAAAATTTTAGCAATTAAAAGATTCCCCCATACATATCATACATGACATTGAGCGGCTATTAGCTAAAGAACTACCTCCTCCCACCAGTACTGATTCTAAACCATTCTTGCACGCTAATTATTTTTATTTTTTCATCCAAAACTTTAATATTTAAATTACAAAATTTTATTTTAGATTGAGTAGAACACCAAAGAAAATAAAAGCTAATTTTTTGTAGAATTTGTGACTGATTGGGGGCGGGGGACTTTTTTTAACAACTCTTTGAAATGATTGTTTTTTTCTTCTTAAAATAGGTTAAAATTTTAATTTTTTTTTAACTTGAAACAATTTTGGGACAATATAGAATTTTATATCTAATTTTTAGTATAACAAAAAGAAATATTTTAAAAGCGTTTTAGTTAGACATGAGAATTCAAGTTTGTCAGTTCACGTTTGATTTTGTTACGTTTGGTTTAGGTTGATTTTGGAATGCACAATATTTGGTTTGGATTAGATTGTGTCGAGTGAATTCAGTTTTTTAGGTAGGGTTAAGTTTGGTGTATTGAAATTTCAGATCGGTTTGAATCGGTTCGGATGGTTTTCACTTTTGGCAACTTTTTTAACTCCAATGACTATGGTTCGGGTAACATTCGGTTCTGCTTAATCTCTGGGTTACTCATTGTTCTCGGATCATGGGTCTACTTCGGGTTAATTATTTGGTTAGATTTGATTGACAATGTCGAATCAAACAACTTTATAATCATGATTTTTAAATTTAATCAGTATCATTGACTTGTACTAGGTTAGACCCAAACTACTAATAACCTAAACGTTAGTATTAAAGTATACACCATATAGACTCTCAATGAATACAATGCCTGTTTACCGTATCCCTTATAAATTTTTACCAAAGCATCGTGTTTTATTAATTAATTGCATACTAGCCTACAAACGGGTTAACTTGTAATTTTATTTTCAGCAAACTCATGAAAGTCTTTCCAATATATTTCAGTATGAATTACTTTGGGTTTGTATTAGATAATTATTTCAATTGAAATTTAAGCATGAAATAACTTGTATCTCTAAACACTAGTACTTACCATGTCCACCTTTTTGTCATGCTACCAATCTAAGTTGCGAGCTTTCTTTATGTCACTCCATCAGTAGTGTTGTGTCTTTTCCTTGCCTTCATAAGACCATAATTATGAACATCATGAATATCAACATCCTTTGCTTATTAAGTTATGTTTTGATTTCTATTACCTAAACTCATGAGATCAAAGGTGTAACGATCCCAAAACCACCCTGGTTCTGAGATCATCACACGTCGCGTACTTATTAACTAAGATACACAAGGCTAATAAGACAGAACCCAAAAGTGGAACAATTAACTCATGTATTGTACAAATAAGAGTTTACAAACTGACATGCACTTTACAAAGCAAAAGCTAACCCAAAACTTTCAAAGCCAACCCCTGAGAATACAAGGTGACCACAAGGTCACAGTTCAAATACATACTTTGAATACAACGCAGAAGCTAAAAGACAAAAGCATAGAGCTCCAGCCAAACGGTGAAATCTGCAAATCAGACGGAGATAGGGGTGAGCAAACCACGGCCTAGTAGGTGATAAACTTCATCAGCCTGAGCATGCTCAAAACACTTTACAGAACATAATTTACATATATGTATACGCTTAGCAAATCCGAATCAGAGTCGAACACAGAAGTCCTTCAAAACAGACCGAAGTTCAAAGACAGAGCAAAGCTAAGCGAAATTCAAAACATATAGCTAAATAGCGAAAGACATTCCAGAAACCAGAAGCCTTTCATAAAGCAGAAGTTACTTACAAATTGTCAGAAGATGAAAATAGAGGCAGAAACGGAATTCATAACAAAGTTCAAATGCAAAACAGATCAAACCTTAGTAGAACGGAAATTCATAAATCAGAACTATCATACTCAAAAGTAGAACAGAGACAGAAACCACAAGTCATAGAGTTCACAAAACGGAACGTTCTCAAAATCAGAGCAGATATCAAACAAAGGGGTTCACAACAAATCACTTTACAAACAGAAGCGGGACACTAGCTCATAGCACTCACATACATAAAGGGCCAGAGACCCAAGGATTGAAAGATCCCTCGACAACACATAAATGGTCTAAAGACCAACGGGCCCGTCATCCCAGAACAGAAATGGCCCGAAAACCAAAAGACCTGTTGGTCCCATGAAAACAGAATGATGTCTATGTAGCGTGCTACGAGATATCTAGACCCAACCATCCATGGCTCATAAGGCAAAGAAATCAGGTCATAAAACCGAAGCTTAATCTTTCATAACAGAAGGTGTTGTAAATTACACACACCAAAGCACAAAATCTTTACACATAACAAAACCAAAATCAATGCAGAAACAGAAGTCTAATGCCAAGACTAGTAACACACGAAAGCCCAAACATAAGTTAGATACCGAAACACACTTTCATAACAGACTAGTGGTCAGAAATAGAACGAATATTTTTGGAATAGGAATACACTTAAATGCATATTAAAACATGTCAAAATAGCTTATACATACTTAGGGGATCATAACCCCGCAAACGAAAGTCAAAACAGAGCTCAAACAGACATTTTAGGCAAAATCAGAGGGGTGTCGGGACATGTGTATGGACCTCAAAGTCCGAACGCATGACAAACGTCAAAACTGAGATGTCCGGACATGTGTCTAGGCTTAGAAGTCCAGAAAATTTCCGACAAAGCATACGGGGTGAAGTCCGGACATAGGCCGAGAAAGAAATCTGAAGGATGTCTAGACTTGTTGTAACACCCTGGATTTTACCTCAAAAGATAGCTTATGGAAATACAAATCTAACGGCTCAAACGGAATTAAAAACGGACTTCAAACGAGTCCTAGAAGTGAAAAATAGTGCTGGTCTGAACTTGTGTCCGGACATTGGAGGTTCGGACACAAGCCGAGAAGATTGCACTGTGAAATAACATTTGTCTGAACTTGTGTCCGGACATTGATGTTCAGACACAAGTCGAGAGTTGCGAAAACCAAAATACGACGACGTCTGAACTTGTGTCCGAACTTTGAAGTTCGGACACAAGTCGAATTTGAAAAGTCTGAAAACCCTTTACGCGTGTCCGAACGTTGGTCCGAACTTGCAAGTTCGGACGTAAGTCGAGACTTGCAAATCGAACCCGTCTTCGCATGCTGTCTGAACTTTGATCACGGCTAAACTGAGAAAATACATAGAACTCTCGGGGTCTGTCCGTACATGGATGTCCGGACGGACGTTCAGACAGGTCCCTGTATGCGTTTTTAAAGTGTAAAACAGAGACCAAAAGCAAACCAAAGCTTATACAGAACCATAATAAGGTTAACTCAATGATCAAATGAATTGAGACAACATTTTTACCATGAAACACAGCGGAAAACTTTCTTGTAATCCAAGGTGCTACTGCCACATCCAAACCCTTGGATGCTCAGGCTAATAAACCACAAAATATTCCAAACTGTTAACTTAGCCTTGCAAATCCAAATTATGCGGAAGCACAAACTGTAAACAACATTAAAATATCATCAAAGTAACTAAAACATCGTATTCTAGAAATTCATAACTCAAATTAACGTCTCAAAACAATTTTAGTTCTCCTAATCTAAGTGACAACGCGTTCCCCATTTCCCTAAGTCAGCAATTCGTACATGCGATCAGAAAACAACAATAAAAGCACAAAGGGATTACGCAAATCAGCAAAACTGAGTAAATTCCATCTCATTACGTAAAATACATTTTAGAAATCCCTTTGAGATTGAATAAACAAAACATTCAAGCTTTATAATTCAGAAATCCATTTCCACTTTTCAGTAACCAACAATCAGTAACCAATTTGGGGAGCCTTCAACAGGAATATCCACAGAATAACCGATCAGTCACTAATGGACTGAAATACCAAATACCCTCACCCTAAGTCCTTAAGTGTGCACACCCCCTATGAATCATCAGGCCATATAGTAGATCATAGAGCTTAACTACAGTCATTGTATGCAGTGTAAAATACATATAAGTCAGTGTAAATAATTCAAGCTCACGGTGCAGAGAACCAACATGGTGAATCAGGGAGCACCAAGAACTCCAACATGGTGAATCAGGGAGCACCAAGAACTCCAAGTAATTAAAATCCTGTGAGACTCCCAAAACAAAGCAAATTCCCCTTTTACCCCTCCTTCCTTCTAACTTAATAAAATCAGCCACCCATGACATAAGTCACACTAATATAAGATGGAAAAAGACACATGCTACCTTTATGAACCAGAAACAAATAAAAAAAACCGGGGCACAACAAAAGGTTTTTAAACTTTTGGCCTCTTGGGATGCATCTTGTTGGGTCATGATAAAAATTATTCCTTAAGATCACACTAGACCATCTTCAACAACCATGCTCAATGTATGTTAAACAGTGATTATCATTCTAATTATTGCCACTTTGTGAGTTTTAAGGATAGTTGTATGAGAATATTATTTTTGAAGGACACAAACAACGTAGGACAAGGATATTTCTTCCTTATCTTGGGTGCTCTGATGTAATCTTGTCCTCGCACTAGTCTGTTTAGGCTATGCCTTCTTATGTAACTCATCTAATTAGCTGTCTTTGCAGTGCCATTTGTAAAAGAAAAACAAAATACAATATAACATTGCAAATACATATGATATTCTCATTCAGGTCACAAATGATTTTTGTTCGGGTTTGGTTCGGATTATTTTTGGTTGACTTTTGGTTTTGGGTCACACTTGATTTTTGGTCATCATCAGGTTATGGGTGACTTCACTTTGGTTATTTTTTGGTCTGGGTCACTCTGGTTTGGATGGTTTTGGATTGTGGTTTATGTTCAATTGTACAATATAACTGTTCAGCTTGGTCCAAGGTCTTATCTGTTCACTCTATTCAAATTCAAATATGGTGTGCGAGAGTGATAGAGGTGTAACCACATGAAGAGAATAAAGAACATGTCTGTTCTTGTTCGCCAGATTAGAGTTTGAGCCAACAGTTCCAGTGATTTATTTGATTATGTAAGTATCTTGTGATACAGATGTATGTTGCTACAGTTGTAATATAGAATCAAACGTTGTAATTGTCATTGTAATTATATCTGATCATGCACAATGTTTCATGTAGTTTATGGTAGCCTTGTTGTACATTAGGTGTGCAACGGTGGTGACATCCCGTAGTGTGAGTTATAGGGATCATACATGAATTAATGAATTAGAGACAAGGGATGTTACACGTCACCTTGGTTAGGTCTCTTTGTCAAGGACAAAGCTTCCTTGCTCTATTCGGCTGCCCATCCTTAATTGCGGAAAAGGATGCTTGCTGTCTTAGAGCATTAATGGTACATCAGAGGGATGTGCAAGTTGGTATCCATGAGTGTCTGGGCCGATAATGACGGGTTTTTTTATGAGATTGATTGGATATGATGTTAGAGGGATGCGTGCTAGGTCAAGAGTGATTCCTTGCAACGTGAGAGGTCGATCGGGGTTTCCGTTGGAGGCATCTGACTGTCTTTCTTCGGCCTTGAGTCATGACGGGATTGGCTTCTCAGGCTTGATGTTTGTTAGACGAGATACTAGTCGGGTCTCTGTATTTTGACCAATGGCTTGTTGTTTGGATGCATATGGTTATGAGGGGAAGTGTGGTTAATGTTTTCTTGGTAATACAATTTAAGGTGTGACTGATCACACCGTACCAATACATAAATCTTGAGGATATTTCAGTCTACCCTCTAAAATGAGCTTCGTCCCGAAGTCATCTGCTATTCATTCAATCCTTTCTACGGAATCAAGTTTCATTAGGAAGATTATTTCAAAATAAATAAAAGAAAAAATACCATTTAAATGAAAAAGTATAAAAATCCTTTCAATGAAAAGAATGTCTTTTGATGAACAAAAATATTTTTCAAAAAAAAAACATGCTTTTAATGATATGAAATGCTCCAATCCCCCGTTCTTTTTTTGAAATGAATGAAATTTCAATCGTTTTATCTTTGGACGTGTCTTATATACATATAGAATGTTTTTGAGGTAAATTTTTTGGGAATAACGTAATTTTTTAAAGAGGATTCTAAAAGAGTGTTTTTGTGTGAAGCTTCAAATGAAGGCGTAAGTGAATTGGGTATATGTAAACATATAAGAATACTAAAAAATATATACATGATTTTATAACTTCAAATTCTAAAACATTGCTTTCATATTGGTGCTTGTGATCCTTAAAAATTATTTGTATTTTATGAAAAGGGGTACATAAAAAAAAGATTCTAAATATAACAAAGGAGGAAGCATATTGGGATGAGAATACTCAATTCACCAGAGCACAATAAGTGATAAAAAACCACCAATACAAAACAAGTGATAGGTGAAACATGTTATGAGTCTCATGAGAGATGATGATGTTTCTACCCATAACCTTTTTATTAACCGATTTTTCACTCCTTCATAGTTTGACTTTATACTTTCAATAAATGTACAACTACATCACTAGTATTTTTTATGAATAACTAACAAATTTTGTTAGTCATCAAAGAAAAAAACTAATAATTTTTTTACTGTACTATATGTTCAATGATCCTTAAAAATCAATAAAATATTATAAGTATTCTCGATATACAATAAAAAATAATACTCCGTACTACTAAACAAACAACAAAATCAAACAACAGATAAACAATGAAAGTGAATACTAGATACAGCACCAAGCTAAATCCGATCATTAACACCGCACATGTAGACTTTGCTTGTAATTCAGACAACGCCACGTTATCCCAACAGTACAGCTCAGATGGAGTGGCCAAATTTTATTGTTCTTTTCTTTCCGATCACCCACTCATGTAATTCACAGGCAGCATCCAGCTATTTCATTTGCATTTGCTTCTCCACCTCTCCTTACGTCAACTCTCTCAGCACCAGCCGATTATTTCCTGATTTTCTCAATTTACAAAAATCAGATTATATATTTCACTTCCTCTGTAAATACTCCCTCCGTTTTGAATTCACCGTCCTCTTTATTATTTAGATATGTCGTCTGATTTCAATATTTAACATATAAGATAACATTATTTAAAAATTTTAAGTTTTACATATGATTCCTTACATATTAAACTATATATTACAAAATTTAGTTTTATAAAATTATTTTATCTTATATATTTAATATTGAAGTGAAAATGTGCCATAAAACAAACAGGACGGTCAATTCAGGACGGAGGGAATATATCACATCTTATATCAATTTTTACATTGGTTCTTGAACGACTTGTTTACTATTTCTATATATTATTTAACTAGATAAACTAATTTTAAAAATTTAATTTTTATAAATAAATATTATCAAATATGATATAATATGAGATAGTAATATTTTTCTCAACTTAAATTTTCTTAAGAATATTTTTTTTATTAAAATTTAAGTTAGATACACTGGCTACAACTAAGGATGTCAATGGATCGGGTTCGGGTCGGGTGAAGCATCAGTCACATCCGTCACCTGGATATATCATTCATCATCCATTTATTCTTCATCCGTCATCCGTCATCCGTAGGTGATTCGGGTGGATCGGGTGATAATCAGATGATAATGGTTTTATATCATAAACAATAATTTTTTTAGTATAATAATGAATATAATTTCTTTTTGTATTGGTTAAGGTAAAATTTCTTTGTATTTTAAGGCTTCGATACCCGAGTTGAACAGGAGCTAAATGGGAAACACTAACATTTGCTGCGTATGGGAATAATCCCCTTATAAGTATAGTGGTGGGGTCCAATTAAAGAGAGAAAAAAAATGACAAATCAACCAATGACAAGTGTCTTGATTAATTCCCATTCATCTCACAAATATGGCCACTCGTTATCGAACGCAGCCTAAGAAACTTTACTTCAACGTAATCAAATATTCCACCAATATCAATAAAAAAATAAACATAATTTTGTATTACATGAGAGAGACAACAAAAATGGAATGTAAATAATAATGTTACAACTATTTTTTAGTTTTCTTAAAAAAGTTCAATAAAGTTTGTTTGGTTAATTTAAATAAAACAAGCTGTCACCCAACCCGATCCGTCACTCGATCATCCATCACCTGATCCATCATCGTTTATTTCAGTTTTTCATCTATTTATTCCGTTCTCTACCTAGATTAACATAGGTAGATGAAATTTTGTAAAATTTTAAAATGTTGCTCAGAGCAGCGTTCCTATAGAATCTACCCTTAAAAATAAAGTAAGTTGGAGATGAATGGTGTTGATTTAAATGGTACTTCCATAATAATCTACATCTATCTCTCTTCATCCATCTGGAGAACGGGTGGATCGAGTTAGCGGATAGCTATTTAAAATTGTCATCCCCGGCTACAGCCACTCCCCCATCCCATTTCCACTGCATAGAAGACTATCGCTAACTTGCATTAAATATCAAAGTACCAGAGCTCGAGACGGCAGAAAAAAGAAAAAAATGGTGGGTACTAGAAAAGCATCCAAAGCATGTTCTGTTTCTCTTGCCCTCCCTGAGTAAAAAATGTCTTCGACTGGGACGAAATGTTTCTCTTGTTGTCCCACTGCAATGCCTGATAAAATTGCAGAACCTTCATTTCGTTTGTGATTTGTTCTACTCAAATTTCCTCTGTGAGGATTCCATTACATCGTATCTTTTTTCTCAAACAGAATCACATCACTTTGAATCTTTTAGAACGTTACACTGAGTCGAGTGACAGTCGGAGCAGGTACCAGACTCAATTTTCTCTCCTTTCTCAACACTTTTCTTTCATTTTTGTGTTCCAAGTACCAGATAACCCATCTCCCCGATGGGTTTCGATCTCCGAAAAACCATCTCGAAGTTCTCCTCTAGGTTGCAGAAACAACAAAAGGGTAACAAAGAAGTTTGGACTCCTACCACGACCACGACCAGAGAGGATGAATCACAACGACCCGGCTCCGCAGCTGCTGCGAAACGTAAGGTGAAGGTGCCAATCTCCACTTTCACCACCAGTACCGCCTCCCACGACAGTAACACTAACAACACCAACAATGTCACCTCTCAAACAATAAGGAAAAATGGGAAAGCTGTAAAAGTAGTCAAGTTTGTGGACTGCGATTGTAGTAGAAATATTAAGGTTTCACCTTACTGTAGTGTTCCTCCGTCAGAAACGGGCACTACCACCAAATCCATAAACTTTTCAATATCTACCCCTCATCCCTCTGATGGAAGAAGGCAACTTCCTTTTGAACGCAGTTTGAGTTCCATCTCTTCAAAGGAAGACTTCCCCGCGGCCGCTCCAAAATCTCCTAATTCGTCGCTGGGGTGCGCTGCAAATGAGAAACCCGCACAAACCCGGAATATGCTCCCAGCAACTGAAGGTATACACAGCCGAAACCTATCATATGGGACCATTTTTAATGCATCCAAATCCGCTTCTTCTAGGGAACTCCGACCATGCCGAAAGATGCTCGATCAAATGCCAAAGCAACCACCCCGATGTGGGTAATGTTAGTCAAAGGGTTTCAGCTAAGCCTGGACGATCCGTGCCGCATGTTTTTGGGCTTGGAGGGTGTAGCTATGGCCACGGAAGCATTGTTAATGGTATGAAAAGCCTTAAAAATCCCACGACAGTTGATTTTGAGTTTTCTCAAAGGAAGGGTGATGTGGCAAAGAGAAAGCAGGGTTCTCAGCCGGCTTTATCTTATCATTCTTCATCATCATCCCAGGCTTACTCGTGGACGAGCTGAAAAAACATGGGAAATGAGGAGTACTCCAAAGGACAATTCAAGAATGCTATCTACTTCTATGATAAGGCAATTGGATTGATGCCTTGTAATGCAGCTTGCCATCATAACAAAGCGGCTGCTTTGGCTTCCCTTGGTAGAATCAGAGAAGCTGTGGTGGAGTGTCTAGAGGCCGTTAGCTGTGATCCTGCATATTCTCGGCTCATTATCGACTTGGAACCCTCTACACAAAGTACATAGTACTACTTACACCCTTTCTTGCGCAGTTTCTTTAGAATTTATTGGCTTTTCATTCTCATATGATCAGATATTGTCATCTTATTAGAAATTCACATGCCATGCTATTTTCACTATGTTGTCTTCTGTTGTTATTTAGCGTTGTTAGATAGATTGGCCTGAGTGATGTAGTTTTTAAGGCACATGCAATGCAATCAGTCTAAACACCAGTAGTCTTGTGGTAGAGCTGTACTTATTGTACATTGTCTGCACCTGTGCTGATTGACTTCGTGGTTGCACCATAGCTCGTACTCGTAGCCCTATTATTCTATTTTGATTTTTTATTCATAGTATTTAATTACCATTGTCCGTGGAATCATATACAGTGATATCCATAATTGATCCTTGTGTTTCGGCCAGATGCCAAGCGTTCATTTTGTCAACCGTCATTATTTTCATTGCCAGTTCACAAAGCTTCAATTTAGCCTGATCATTTTACTTTGTATAATATGTTGTCATAGTAATGTTTTGTCTTCTTCTGCATTACATTCTTAAAATTTCATACAATTCTAAACAAATGTTTCCAGGTTGGGTCATTTGGACAATGCAAAGAAGCATCTCCGAATGTCAGGAAGCGGACACAGTTCTGAAGCTGTTCAGAGAATGCTAGCTGTTGAGGGACATATGAACTCGATGAAAAGAGCCCTGAAGATTTTAGATTGGGAAAGAGTCATAATTGAAAGCTCAAAATCTCTCAAGGCTGGAGCTGTTGAATGTGATGAGGTGAGAATGGGATTGTGAATGGCCTTGTCAATTAGTTAATCAACTTCTATACTTGTACGATGTTTGAAACTTATATTTTTTTGTTATTTGTTCTTGATCTTTAGGCTTTTGCAGCCAAGGCTGAGGCTCTTTTGCACCTTCACCGACCAAATGAAGCTCTTGAGATTCTGAAGGCAAGAAAAAGTACGGGAGATGGGAATTCTGGAAGAACTTTCTCTCACTTTCTTCGACTTGGGACTCAAGTTTATCTCTGTCTTGGAAGGTAACCCTACACTACTTCCCTTTGGAAGACATTTATTGTGAAAATTAGTCCAAAAATACTAAGGCACCTGCGTAGCAGACCCGACCTGCATTTGAAACAGTACAAATTTGTATATTTCTCTTTTTCACTTGCTTAAAGGTTTGAAGAAGCAGTTAAAGTAGCCGAAGAAGCGCTCAATGCAGAATATAATACAGATTCCTTATTGCTGCTGAAGAAAGCTTGGGCTGCAGCTGATGCCCACAGAGCGGGGAATGAGTATTATGAAGCAGGGAAATTCTCAGAGGCTTCCGCCATGTATGGTCGAGGCCTTGAACACATTCCGGCAAACACCTTCTTGATTTACAAAAGAGCAACTTCTAGAATTAGGATGGGGCAGTGGGAGAGGGCGGTCGATGACTTGAATGCTGTTTTGAAAATCAACCCTGGTCACTATGAAGCGCTTCAACAACGAGCCCAAGCTTTTGCCAAAGTAGTATAACCACTCTTTTCCACTTGTTCTGTTCAAAATTTGCACCATAATTTATTTGAACATCATTTTGACATCTGAAACTGTGAAGTGATGATAAGTTTGAATGATGTGTTTACGTGTCGGATCAGCTTGGAAGATGCCACGGGAAGATGCTCAGGGAGATTACTCGCTTTTGACAAAGCAGAAGCCTATAGACTACAGTTGTTCATTGTCACCTGAGTGCAGATGAAACTAAAGTGATAAACTGCCATTGAAGCACACCTATATCTAGCTATGACGACCCAACAGATAAAGAAGGATTCCATTAGATTGGCCATTTCAGGGAGCACACTACTTTGAAGTTTGAACCCAGCAAAAAAGATCTGCTACATATCTGTCTTTTGGTATTTTAACATGTGGATTGTTGTATATAGTGATATGATATTATTGGATAGCTGTAATATTCTCTGTAGGATTATTGTTCCGAGAGTGACGGCCTGGAGGGTTTCTTTATCTGTCAATGCTGTCATACTATTTTTCTTGTCCTTGCGCGCACCCTGTCACACGGTACCGAGCTTGTTCGATACTGACATTAATGTCAAGCTCTACCTAAATTCAGTATGTTTACAATAATCTTTCTTGTAAGTGCATGGTGGGTTCAATTAGAACAAAGTGGAGAGGTAAGAAGAGCGGAGCCCTGATCTAAGGTTTTACTAGAGCAATATGCTCCTCCTTTCCTCTTCAGTGAAATCTTGTTTGTTACAAGAAAGAATAAATCGGCATAGAGATTTAACGTGTTGTCACGTACAAATTAGGAGACGGTAAGGTTTAACCCAAAAACAGAAAATGAAGGCGCAAATAACAAATTCAAGTATATTTAATAAATCTCCACCTTAACTTGAATTCTCCAGATGTACCAGACGCAATAAGAATTGTCAAATATACCCAAATTTCCTTATCCTACTTGGGAGTAACCTACATCACCTACCTGGGAGCAACCTACATCACCTACCTAACCAGAAGACAGGGAGCAAGCCGTGAAGGCAACCCAACCTACCTGTCTTCTTCTCTATAAATAACAATCAATATCTCATTTATTACACACGCTCACACCTATACTCGCTATCCACACTTGTACACTTTTAGTCGTACTAAAAACCTCTATCACCTCTTGTGGACTAGATCATTCAAGATTGAACCACGTAAATCTCTGTCTCTTTCATTACTATTAATCGTAACTCATAAATCTTATATCATCTGACTCCCAAAGAGTTAATCTAAACCTACAATACGGATTACACTCTAATACTTATCTTTATAATATAATTTCCATCTTCCGGTTTATGTATCAATACATCCCTGTAGCAAAACTATATTTGAACGCTAGTGAGCATGAGTTTGTTATAATATTTGAAATCAAAATTTCAATAAAATTTATCCATCAAAATAAACAAGTACAATCTACTAGTGTGTTGCATCATTAATCATTCTCAATTTACAACTATTTCAAACCTAACCCTAAACCATATATAAATGTAGACTAACCAAACTTTTTGTCTTGCAAATGGAAAGGAGTGGTCCGGTGGTAATGGTGGTCAAACCGCGGTGCGGGTGGTCCAAAATCGTCGGCAGTGGTCGCGTCTAGGGGTGTGCAAACGGTTAGAACGGATATCCGTTAACCGAAGTTTGAAAAAAAAAACGGTGTTCGGTTATTTCGGTTATAACCGAATTAACCGAAATTCATAATAATATCTGTTTTAACCGATAACCGTTTTAACCAATAACCGTTTTACATATCATATTAGTAACCGTTAACCGCCCCGTTAACCGAACTTTCAAACATAACCGAAATAACCGAAATAATCACAATAACCGTAATAACCAAATTTTCAAACATAACCGTAATAACCGAAATAACCGTAACAACAATGATGGAAGTATTCCGGGTTAAAATTAAGGATAAAAAATTATATATATATTTTTTTAAAAAAACTTCGGTTATTACGGATAACCGTAGTTTCAGTTTCAATATCCGTTAACCGAACCGTTCTAAAGTACGTATATCGTTTTAACTGAAATAACCGAATTTTTGTAAAATGGTTAAAAAAAAAACGGTGACCGAATCCGAAAAAAAAAACGGTTATTAAGGTTATCCGAAATAACCGCCCCGTTTACACATCACGTCGCGTGCGCATTGGAGACCGAGAGAGCAAAAACACTTTGAAATGTTTATGGTGGTCTAAAGCTTTTGAGGGTTGAAGAAGTCTTATAAAATAACAACTATCTTGGTGGTTGTATTTTAAAACCGCCGAGATAGATGATATCATATTTTGGAAAAAATAAAGTATAAAATTTCCCGGGTTTTAGAAAAAATAGCACCTATCTAGACGGTTGTAAGTTAGAAGCGCCGAGAATGTGCTATCATATTTGAAAAAAGTGCAAAATTTTCTGGTTTTTTCTTTAAAAAAATGACACCTATCTCGGTGGTCGTAAGAATAGTCGAGATATCACCTATTGTCTTTTAAAAAATATGGGGAAACAATTGTCAAAATAGGTAAACCAATAGAAAAATTAACAATCTATCTCGATGGTTCTAATTTACCGCTGTTAATATAGGTGACAACATTTTGAAAAATCTATATTAATGATTTTTTTACAACCGTCATGATATGGACGTTTTTTTACTAGTGATACCATATTTAGAACAGACTGAGAGACTGAAATAGACCGTATATAATAGACCTCTATTATAAACCCATAAAGGTTTTTAATCAGCAAATTGAACATCACTAGCATAGGCTATTTATACTAACTTTGCACAAAAGCTTCTAACTACACTGGGCTTTATCCTGATTGGGCCGATCTAATTACAAGCCCACCTCTGCACAACTTACTCTTTTTTTGAAACAAACTCTGCACAACTTACGGTAATACAAACTAGACTCTATTAGCATACCAGTATTATACTCCCTCTGTCTGAATTGACCGTCCTGTTTGCTTTATGACACGTTTTTCCACTTCAATATTAAGCATATAAGATAAAATAATTTTATAAAACTTTTTGTAACATATAGTTTATCATGTAAGGATTCATATGCAAAACTTAAATTTTCAAAAATTAATTTATCTTATATGTTAAAAATTGAAGTCAAACGACATATCCAAATAGTAAACAGGACGGTCAATTCAGGACGGAGGAGAGGAGAGGAGTAACATTGAGCAACAGGGACGGAAGGCGAAATACGAAAATATCAAGAAAGGGGAACCCTGAATTTTCGGAATGCGTAAATGCTAATGAGTTATGTGTATTTTAACTGAAAGTATTATGTTCACTGTTTGAAATTTGTCTGGGTTATTTCTTGCAGAGGCTAAGGACTCAAATGTCAAATGAATGTGAAAAATGATGGATGAAAAACCCTTTTAGAGGTCATGCTATACATTCAGATTCTAACACGATCTATTTGACCAATACGAATCTATACGAAGTTAGTGGGTTTGGATTTTAAAATTTAACATGATTAAATAAATGGGTCAATCTGAACACAACTCGTTTAATAACCGTATCGGGTTTGAATTTAACATATGTAACCCGCTAACCCGTTTAAGTAATTTATATTGAATAAATATAATTATAAATTATAGATAAATTATTTTCATCAAAGTTAATATAAATAAGATATACAAAATAAACATTAAGTATTTTAATTTAAAATAAAATTAATAATATCATTGAATGACAAAATTAATATTAATTAGTCAATTTTTTTTCATATATACCTAAACAGGTTAGGTATGAGTTTAATATATGCGGATTTGAGTTTCAAATTTGGACACGATTAATTAATTAGGTTGAATGGGTCAACCCGTTTAATAAACAGATCAACTCGTTTAATAAATGAGTTGGGTTTGGGTTTCATATTTAGACACAATTAATTAAACTGATTAAATCGGGTCAACTCATTTGATAAATGAATGTGTTTAGATTTAGCCTAACACGACGTAGGAACCCGTTTTCACACCCTATCAGATACTACCCGGCCCTGATGGTGCAAGATGGAGAAGCGAGATTGAAGAGTTACCTTTCATTGCATGAATTATGGCGGAGAGAAAGAGATGGGCTGTATGTCGATCACTCGTGGGAGTTCTGCCAGTCATAAGTATCATATACTTCGGGTTGGTCCCATATATATGTAGCTGTTATTGTTAGAACCAAGAGAACAGTTGGAAGGATGACTAAGCTTGTAATACAAAGTAGAAATGAAATTTTATTTGTTTTTCATTCTTTCTCCCCTCCTTAATTTAATGGCATACTACATCCTTTCTTTTTATGATTTAATTCTACATTCTCCACAATCCGACTATCATACAACCGGTTGTACGATGTTTACGTACATTCTCGAACAATCTTCACAGTTAATTTGAACAATCATCATATAAAGTTGAACAACTTTCATAATAATACATGTAACTTTTTCATCAATGTGAACAATCAATACAAAAACTTGAACAACACTTGAATTTAAAATGAACGGTTGTACGATGCTCACCGTACAACCGGTTGTATAATAGAATTTGCCCATTCTCCACACGTATCTACTTTTACGCTTGTAACTGAAATAACTAACACGCTAGACTAATGGGGGGCGGGTGGTGACAGATCCTTAAAAATATTTCTATGAGACTGATACATATAATACAAATATCATTAGGTAACATATTCATAAGAGGTCGAACAGATCAGTGGTGGACCTAGATTTTAAAATCTGTGGGGTCAGTTGTTGACTCAAAAATTTTGTTTATAGGGTAAATTTTTTTTGACACTATCACACTTTAAAATATTATGTTATTTTATATTTTTCAAAATTTTATATGGTCATTTAACTAATTTTTAAAAGTTTCGAGGGATTGGAGCCCCACCCGCCTCTGGTAGGGGCACTTTTATCGAATAACAATCTGTCAAACCAAATATTAAAATTGAATTAAAAAATAATATTTAATATTTATATTACAATTGCTCATATGGGTCTTTTATCATTTAAAAATGATACATAATAATAATATTATTAATGGACTAATAATATATTTGATTCTACATAAGTGTTTAGATTATCACCAACCAGTTCATCTCTCATTCTAATATATTTCATGAGTGGAGATGCTCTTTCAATTGTAGTTGTAGTAACTGATCAACATCAACCCACATTTTGAACATGCACTATTTTGAATGTCAAAGTATCATATTTCTGTTACATTATTTAGTTATCTATTAATATTTATTATTTATTTTTGCTATATATAGACACATATATACTCGTGTTTTTTCAAAAACCTGTGGGGGCACGTGCCCCCAAAGGTCATAACCTCGGTCCGCCGCTGGAACAGGTATTTTAGGACTGATGAGATAGAAAGTTGCATTACTCAACCTCTTGTGTGTGAGTCTTCACATACTAGAACCTTTTATATATGAAACCTCTTCCTATACTACACTTAATATATAGTGGATCCAAAAATTATGTTTAGGGGTAAAAAAAATTGACACTATCGTTCTTTGAAAAAATTACTACATAAAATTTAGAACACAACATATTAACTAATTTTCATAATAAATCTCGGCCTATAACCCAGTTAGCACTGGTAGAAAAACAGTCTATTTCGACGGTTGTGAACCGCCGATATGTAGTGCGGTGAGATAGGTGTGCAATCCTATCTCGATAGTTCCTAGCTAACAAACGCCAAAATAGGTCTGTCTTTTTTTTAAAAAAAAATGATTTCCGCATCGTTTTCAACCTCTCAGCAGCAATCCTAGTGATTTTCCACACGGAGGCGCAGACACGAGAATGAACAGAGGCACAGAGAAGTATGCAGTTCCAGTGATTTTTGACACAGAGGCGCGGACACGAGAATGAATAGGCATAGAGATGTATGTAGTTCCAGTGATTTTTGACACAGAGGCACAGACACAAGAATAAGATAAGTTCGAGTATATTACCGGTTCACCAGAGAGAATATATAAGACAAGTTCGAGTATATTACCGTGAGAGAAGATAATGAACACAGGCGCAGAGCATGTATGTTCGCCTACAAAATTACTATGAGATAAGAGGATGAAGAGATGTGCGCAGAGCATGTTTGTTCACTAGTTAGGGTTGTGAATTTGTTGTGAGAGAAGGGGATGAAGAGAGAGCCGCCGATTTGGGCTGCGAAGTTACCGTGAGAGAAAGTGACGAAGAGAGGCGCGGACCATGTTCGCCAATTAAGGTTGCGAAATTATAGTAGTGAGAGAGAAGAGAGGATGAAGAGATGAGCCCGGCGAGCAAATATGTAATGAAATAGACTGAAATTTAAGCGGAATTTCAAAAAAAAAATCCTAGGAAACGCCCCTATTTCAGCGGTTGTCTTAAAAAGACATCTTTTTCGGCGGTTCCTATGTCTTTTTCAAGACTACAGAAATCTCGGAGCCCTATTTCGGCGATTTTCTCTACAACCGCCGTAATAGGGGCGTCGAAATATGCGTTTTTGTTCTAGTGTAACAAAATAGGTAAAGTTAGATTCTTTACTTAGATTCTCTTTTATCTATTTTGCCTAAACTTTTTCTATATAATAAGATCTTCCCATTGACCTAAAAACACATTAGAATCCCTCCAAGGTCTGAAGATAGCACTTTCAACTTGCCTCCCACATTTTTCAACGTCCACACACCAAGATCATACCGAAATTCTACCAAAATCACACAAAAACACATTCTTTGATCTTCCATCAAACTTCCAAACACCAAAACCCAACATAAGAACTTGAAGAACAACATCAATGAGGTACCACTAGAACTTGAAGGTCGTTGCCCAACTAGAAGCCAATCAACGAGACAATCGAAGAATTTTGATGCGCGCATGCAGACCTAGCGAGGCCAACGCCAATTATCTGATCGTGCGCTACAAAAATTCCATCTTGTGACACCGCCGTACAAGCACGGTCAGCAAAGCCTACCTGGCATCAAGCTGGAAACCTGACGTCACAAGCCACTCTCGTACTCATGTACCTAACCGGAACACTAAAAACCAAACGGTGTTATGAGATTCTAATCATCTAACAACATATAGGATAAGGTTTGAAAACCTGGACTCATAAATACAAAAACCTTGAAGAGAAGCAACACATAATTAACCCCCCATAAAAAGTTGGTTGGATTTGATATTTGATTTTGAGAATTGAAACTTGTTGATTGTGATAATTCGTATATATTTTGAATAATGAGATATATATATATACCTAAATAATGCAAAGGCAGGCATGCATATGCATACTATTTTTCCTAATTTGCTATAAATACATAGGTAGTTTGTCGAGTAGTAGGACGCATGCATATGCAGGTGTAACATGGGTTGGATGTTTGAGATGGATTTATCATATGATTAAGATGGAAAATTAGCTAATTGGGAGTTATGAATAGAAGACGTATAAATATTGTTGGTGGTGACCTTGCTCATTTTTTTCAGTTTAGTATGGTTTCCGTTTCGGGGTAGAACTCTGCGTTTTGTGCCTACCTCCCCCTTCCATCCCATCAGTGAGTTATTGAGTGAGCTGGGCTGTTGTAAGGCTGTTATCTTACCTTTACCTTTGTATAAAAAATAAAAAAACGCAACTCATGTTGTGTAGCATACGTGACAAAATTCTTCTATATATTTTGGTTATGACATGAGAAAGATTCTCATGAGGAGAGAATATATTTTTTTTTTCTTTGTCTTTTTCTTTTTACTTTAGAAAGAAAAAAAAATGCTGAATGTACATTATTTGTGTTCCAAAAATTTAGGTGCGTGTGCTTTTGCCTTTCTATTTTATTTTTGGAGAGGAAAAGATGGAAAGAAGAAAAAAGTGGGTGTTGAAAGTTATATATAAAAGTACTCTCATCCTTGAATTGATATCTAGAAAGAGGGAAAGTGGTGTTTGGGTTGGTTTTTTTTATATGTGGCTGGTAATAAAAAATGGAATAAATATCTATTATCAGAAAAAGGAAAATTGGGAGTTGTATATAAAGTTGAGTCTGGTTAGCAAATGAAGAAAGAAGGTAGTGTGAATTTGTTTTTTCAGAAAAAGAAAAGAATAAAAAAAAGAAATAAAGTTGTTTGTTTCAATTTGAATCTGTACGTGTGTTATTAGTTAGGGTAATAAATCAGTTAATGATTAGTGAGGTTGTGTCGGCTTAAGTGTTAAAAAATTATACATACATAGGTACGTACATATAGAGAGACTCCTTTGATCTCCTCCCCTCGTGTCCATGTTCAGCTTATAAATATATATAGAGAGAGTGAGAGAGAGAGAGAGGATATATATATATATACCGACGAGAATAGACTCGACGAGAGGAGCTAGCCTGTTGGATCGATCGATCAGAGATCACCAAACAAACCATATCTCCTTTCAGTTTATTTCTTCCTCGAACTCGATAGATATATCGTCTCAAAAAAAAAACTAGAGAGAAAAAATCCAGAATGGATCATAGAGAGGTGAAACAATGGATTCTCCAGCAGCAGGTCCAGTCCGTATAATAACAATGAAAAGAATCCTTCTGGCACTGAATTGTTTAATGTTAGCCATAGGTATAGTGGGTGGACCATTAGTGATGCGACTTTACTTTCTCCACGGTGGACATCGTAATTGGCTACAATCATTCCTGGAAACAGCTGGTTTCCCTGTAATGCTTATCCCCATCTTATTCGTAGGTTACAGACGAAAACGGCAATCATCATCAAATAATAACGGCAGTATTCTCCGTATCAGTTGGCGTCTATTCATTTGCGCAAGTGTAATTGGTGTTCTATCAGGGACATCAGATTTCTTATACGCTAGAGGAAACCAATTGATACCAGTTTCAACTTCATCACTAGTGTTGTCGACTCATTTGGTGTTCACAGCTGTTTTCTGTTACTTTATTGTTGGACAGAAGTTTACGGCTTTCTCTATTAATGCGATTGTGTTGTTAACAACGGGTGCGGTGGTACTTGCGACGGCGAGTGGTGGTGGTTCACATGAGAGTACAAGTCGTGGGAAGTATTTACAGGGGTTTTTTATGGTTATGGGTTCTGGTGCTATATTTGCTGCTGTATTGCCGTTGGTGGAATTGTGTTATATGAAATCCCATACCGAAGTTAATTATCAGCTTGTCATGGAGATGCAGTTTGTGCTATCAATGTCTGCCACTATATTCTGTGCTTGTGGGATGGCTATAAACAAAGATTGGCAGGTAATTATATTTGCTTTCATTGTTCTTTCTCTCTTTCTTGTAATCAATCAAGTATACTGATCATGATTCTATATATATAAGGCTATTTCAAGAGAAGCCCATAACTCTGATCTAGGACCGACTCTATACTACTGTGTATTGGTGGCTTGTTCATTGACATGGCAATTCTTCTTCCTTGGAGTATTGGGAGTCATTCACTTTGGTTCATCCTTACTATCAGCTATAATCACTGCAGTATGTCTTCCATTATCAGAATTACTGGCGGTGGTTTTCTATGGCGAGAAGTTTCAACCAGAGAAGGGCGTTGCATTAATCCTATCATTATGGGGTTTTGTTTCCTACTTTTATGGAGAGTTACAAAACATTAAAGCCAAAAAAACGAGAAGCACAATAGACAATCCAAATCAGGTTGTCATTCAAACACCTTAAGGTTAAGGACGACGACTCACCGCACCTTCTTCTTACCTACATGCCTTTGCCTAGCTAGCTAGCTACATCGTTTACATCAAAAAAAAAAAAAAGATGTCTGTCTGTCTGTCTGTCTAACTTTGTTGTTTTTTTTTAATCCCAAACCAACAATCCTAGTATCCAACCCAACAGGTAAATTAGGTTATTTGATTTGAGTCAATCGATCGATCAAAAATAAGAACGAATTTATTGCATCCTTCCTGACTATCTAACTCAATTCCCTTGCACTATTAAGTTTATATTATGAACCGGTCCGGGTCAGGTCACTATATTCATTTCTGTTCTGTTCTGTTGTGTACCTTAAAAAAAACAATATTCAAGCATCGATGGATCAATGGACAAAATTATCCTAGGATTAAAAAAAAAAGTTATATATACCAGGTTTATTTCTTCTTCTTCTTTGCACCCACCTTCCACTTGACAGAAACCAACCATATAATAATATATAATAATAATGTAATCGTACACTAGCTAAACAAGAAAAATATCCGGTTTGGCTACGTGCTTCATTTTACTGGTATCTATCCTTTTCTATTCTCTTTTGGGAAAAAAAGAATATAAATCAACACATTGATCTTTAAAAAAAAAGAAGCTAAAACGCAATATATACTTGTTCAATTTCGATACGTAATTACAAAATGACACCACCATATATCATCGATCAGTAATATTTTACATCTCCTTTCTATCACATGGTCTGCCTCTCCACTTTAGTCCCTACCCGCACATGCATTTCAAATCCTCAACATCAACATATATAGTATAGATACTTATTTTATTTCTACCAACTGATGATCTTCTTATGTATCTCTTCTCTACAACACTAGTTGCTCCCACCTTTGCCTTTCATATTTGACATATTTTATCAATATTCTTCTCAATCTTTCTAGTACCCTGGCGGCACTGTCTGTTGGAATTCATGCATATATTCTCCTCTGTATTTATTACTTACATTAGATAATTCCCACTAATCGCCTCCGTTACATATTGTTCGCTGTCTCTCCATCACATCTCTTTTTACAAGTGGCTTGCACAATCATACTCGGATTCAAATGAAGAATCTTTCCTACTACTAAGACTGCAACTTAATAAAACGAAACTCGCACAATCCAATCACATGCCAAAATGCCCGAATTCACTGGTCTCTGTCCCCGGAGTGAGGGACCTGTTCTGGTTTTGGTCCGGACTCAACCGGATCTTCCCTAGAGTGAGGGACGGGTCCCGGATCCAACCAGTTCCGGTCCCTAATGTGAGGTACCGGTCTCGGTCTTATTGGTCCGGGGCTAAATCGGTCCGCGGCCCAACTAGTCCCGATCCATAGTGTGAGGTACCGGTCCCGGTCGGCTCTGTTGTGCAAACTAGTAATGAAACTATCCTGTTAACTATGGGTAGTGAACCCAATAATTGTAGTACAACAAGGTCGTATTCACAGAACTTCGTAACTATCTAGCTAATTATAAGTTTAGTAAATGTGCAAAAAAGATAAATAAAAATGCATAAACTTAAATTGGGAGTTCTGTATTTTTGGTTGCAATCGGAGAAATAAGAAAAGCAATAGACATTAAACTAACTATCTAGGATAGATAGCCCGAGACGCATATTTTCACCCGTCTTCCCCTTACTACCGATTGTGGACCCTTGAACTTATAGCTAAACTACAGAACACTTAATTAATTAGCAACCTAATCTAACCCTACTAGTCCTAACCAATTTAACCGAAACTTCTCAATAAGTAAAGCGTCTGGTCAATCGATAGCACTAAGCTTAAGTTCCCAAAGTTGCAATGTAGTCTAATCTCAAAATCATCAAACTTAGAGTACACCGTTCTAGCCACCAACAGTCTAGGTATCTATCTCAGAATAACATTTTGATAGAATCCCACAATAATGTTAAACTAATCGGTAAGCCAAGCCAACCTCCCGTTTCAGCAATAATCGTGTAAAACACCAACTAAACACAAAACTAGAGGAAAAATAGCTAGAGTGGAGAAATGAGCATGAAAAGTGTTGATAAAACATATAAAATGCACCCTAAAACATGCTCATTTGGACACTCATCAGGCCCAACCAGTCCCGGTCTTGGTCTAGGGCTCAACTGGTCCTGGTTTTGGTCTAGGGCTCAACCTGCCCCGGTCTTGGTCCCTAGAGTGAGGGTCGGTCCCAATCCCTAGTGTGAGGGACTGGTCTCGGACTACAATAACAGCGGTTTCGGTCCCGATCCCATTTTTTTTATGGACCGCAACTGGTCCCGGGCATGTACTGGACTTTTTTTTAATGATATGTGTAATTTTTGGCAAATTAGTAGGGGCAGAGCCAAAATATAAATTATGTGGGGTCCCTATTGTTTGAAGAAAAAAAATCAACATATTTGCTCATAATTGGATTTAAACCCAGTATAATTTACTCAATGCTTCTACCCCTTACCACTACACCGCCAACAACTCTACGACATATAGGGTCACTATACTATATACATATAAACTCTAATTATTATACATATAGAAATCTTTAAATTCTTTGAAAAACGTGGGGTCACGCCCTTGCAACTTAGTAATATCGTAAAATTATAATAAAAATCACAAATTTTACAAATAATTGGGAGTCCTATAAAAAAATAAGATTTTATTCATTTTGTGGGCTTGCACTTATCTTAAGATTTATAAAATCATAAGCTAAGTTGCCTACATATCCTGAAAGAATCATAGTCCATGTAGTTTCATTATTACAATCCTAATTACGTTACAATTTTACTAGTAGTTCGAATAGTAAGTTCTAATTTCCAAGTTCTACCAATATCTTAATATTATATTGGTGGAAAAAATACTTATAATTACGCCTAATTTAGTACCGTAAACTCAAACCGCTACTTAACTGAATGGTCGGAGCTAATTAATTACGGTTTGTTCGATAATTATGATTTAACTGGGACCGGAGGATGGCGGGCTTTTTTAGTAAAGACTTTAAATTATGGTTATATGCACAACCTTAATTTAAAGTCTGTTGACTGACGCGCGTGTCTACACTTGACGGCCTCGTTTTACCCTTCCATACCCTGCGCGCATCTACACTTGACGGCGTCGGTTTGTCCATCCATACCCCGCACGTGCGCCTATACAGTCAAACGATGATGTTTTTTAATGGTGTGAGACTTTAGATTACAGTTCGTGTATAAACTATAATCTAAAATCACACGCGCCCAGAACGAGTTTACATGTTATGTAAAAAAAATGATTGATTTCTAAGTAATGTTATGAACCCATTAGATTACAACGTATTTATAATTAAACTAAACAATTGGTTAACAAATTTTTGAAAAATAAATGTTTATGAACATTTTTAAAACATTATTCGATTTTGTTTATATATTATAAAAATAAGCAGCTAATGTATTATTAAAAGTAATAAAACAAAGTATTTAATTAATATATACATTAACTAACCAAAAAGAAGAAGGATGAGATTCATGGCCCAATGGTTGGGGCTAATGAGTCATTCTCCAATTTTCTCTGGTTCAAAACTTAACATAGACCCATACTGTTAGCAAGAGAAAAACTTTTAACAAAAGGACTATAAACTACGATTATTCATGATTTTATCCCACAACGTCTCTTTTGCTTCACGCGCGCTGCTCTTTCTCCCTATATTTCTAACCTCCCGACTCACCATCGACTTCGCCACCCACCACCGAGTTTTCGACAACTGCTAGAGCCTATATTCTCTCTCGCACACGGTGGTGAAAATTTGAAGACGGGGCTGAAAATTGGTTTATGCTAGTCTTCATTCACGGTAGTTTTGATACCCAAGTTGATGAAGAGTTGTGTTGTGTCTAGGCCTATACAGAGATTACAATCCAATTAATACATGTTCCACGATCAAGAAGTTTAGTTTTATGATTAGTGGTGTTTCTAATTTGTTTTTGGTTTTTTGTCTATTCTACGATTGTTTGGTGTTTTTTTATTTTGTTTTGGATATTAATGGTTGACAATGAGTATAGTTTGAGATTTTGATTGACAGGCTGATTTGGGAATGTTTAAAAAATAGGGGAGATGTTGTTGAATTTTTTAAAGAATTGATATGGTTAAATACCGATTCAGAGCTGAATGAAAAGTCTTTTGAATTGTTTAGGTTTGTGAGCATTTGTTTTTTGTTGATTCATTGAGTTGGTTTACCTATGACAATTAATTTATTTTTCTTTATCAGGTTTTGTGCTACCATTTCAATACCTGCTAGTCCATCCGTCCAAAGTCTCTATCCTCACACTTTCACACTTCAGTTATATTGATCAGGTTAGTTATAAATTGTTATATTAATATCATGCATGCTATATTTGCTTTGATAAAACTAATAATTTACTCATGTGAATGACTATAATACTAAATCGAACATAGTTACCCGTCTAAGATGTACCTAATAGGAATATATCTTGGATTAGTCTCCGTCGGATCATTACCCTACGCATAGGTTGTGAATGTGTTTTAATATGTAATGTATTTAAAATTTCAGTAGTATCTCTCTATTGTTCTTCGGGTACACATATTATTGATTAATTTCATAATACTATCATGCATTGAAGAGCTGTAGAGAGATATTGTCAAAATTTTCAATAAATTACTTATTGTCAACACTTTCACTATAGTGGGATCTAATCATTTAACATAATTGGATGGGTTTAGATTGATTATACCGAGTGGCCGGAATGACTAGATCTAATGATGAATACAGAAATACACATTCATTTTCTCAGTTTCGCAATGGCTTCAACCCTTTTCAGTTAATTATCGACTGTTTTGAATACACCACTAAAAATTTCCTACACACAATTGATATACAGCTAGTCAGCTACTATTCATAACCGAATACAAAAACCTTTTAAATACTGACCATTCGTCTATCAAAAGCTTTACGCGGAATCCATATTAATTAATACTCTAAATTCAAATCTTTATCACCTCCTAGTTAGATAAATGAATACTAACATTACAGTTGTAGTTCTCTGCTTGGCTAGGAAGGAGTACCAAACATGATAATCAGCTGACACATAAAATACCACTGAGCATGCTACTCTGCCGTCTGAGTGGCCGGAGGATCTCTCGCTGCACATGCAAACCCGAATTATGTGAGTCTGGACTGGACAAGACTTTTTGTCATTATGGTGAACGTTTTCCACGAATGATGATGATTTTCTTTTCTTTATGAATGGAGCAGTAGACCGATTTCGATTTCTCTTCTTAGCGTGGTGGAGAAAATTAACTTTGTGCTATGTTGATTGAGTGCATTGTGTCCATATCTGTGAATATCAGTGTATGCGTGTGGTCCCGCACAAACCATTTCTGACTTGAACTTTTCCGGAATATTAGGGGTGGTTACTACTGGGAGTGGAAATAGAATTAAATCACCAGGGGAAAAAGAAATTTCTGAACCAATAGAATATAACTTAATATATTCCCTATGTTTTTAAATAGTTGAGTGTTAATACTTATTTAAATTATAAGGTATATATTAATATTTATGTAAATATATAAACATATTAGTATAATAATACTTATATATTTACATTGTATAGTATATAGCATATATATTTATATAAATTATAAGTGGTGTATATTAATATTTATATTAATTAATTTTTTATATACATTAATATTATTTAAACTATAAATTATATGTATTAATGTTTATATAAATTATATCATATATTAATATTTGTTTATGTTGAGGATAAAATGGGTAAAATAAAGGAAAGGGAATACCTTCCTCTATCATTGTGGGGGATCACAATCCAACCATAAAGGGGAAACAAATCATTAAAAACACAAAATAAACAACCCCAAGAAAATTAATATGTTTCCCTTTGTTGATTACCTAAAGTGAAAGCCCCTTAATCTTTCCTATAAGTTTATTTAGAATGTGATATTTTATTTTGATATTCGTTTACAATTTCCTCAATATGTTATTTCCACTTGAACTTTTTCTTTTCAAAATATCATGAAACCTTCCCTCTAAGGCAAGGGTTTAATCTAGCGTGAGGGTATTGTCTTCTTTCTCAGTGTATTTTTCCTCTCCCATGCCTCCTCAGTTCTTTTTTTAGGCATGGGTCTTTCCTAGTCTATTATTAATCATCTCGCTAGTGTGCATTTGCGTTGGGATAGATCGGATCATCAGCCGATCAAGTTGGTTTTGAATGTTGATGGGGAGGAGGGGCCCCCAACCTTTTGCGATTTGAAAACGGTTGGGTACATGATAAGAAATTTTGACGATGGTTCAAAATAGTTGACAAATGGAAGGGAGAAAGGGGATGTATATGTAGAGACGATTCTTCGTTGTGGCTAGGTTTTACGCAAATGGGGAGCGAAGACAAGCAAGTGGGAAAGTAGACGATCGGTAGAGGTCCAAAAGAAGTTGGATAGGTGTTTGTCTAGCGGTAATGAGGTGGATGATGCACATAGCAAAATCTTGTCCATGACTCTAGAGATGCCGTTGTACAAGGAAGAGGTGTGTTTAGCCTAAAGAGCTCATCATACATGGATTCAAGCTGGTGATCGTAACTTGCGCTTCTTTTTTAAGTGTATATGAGCTAGAAAAAGGGAAAATACCATCTTGGTGATTGTGGATGCTTATGGTAGAAATTAGTTCAGTTGAGAAGATACGGAGCGGGTTGCTCGCCAATTTTTCTCCCAGTTGTTTGAAACAACCACTCTAGATCTTAATCATCATTTGCTAGCATGTGTTAAGGAATGGTGACAGCAAAAATGAATGAAGTTCTTGGCCGAGAGTTTAGAACTGACAAGGTTTTGGCTACATTAAAATATCTTAACCCTCATAAGGTTGTAGGACCTAATGAGATAAATGGTATTTTTCTTTGCACTTCTTGGGATATTGTTGGATAAGACTTTATTAATGAGACTCACTTAGTGCTTCTGCCTAATTAAATGTAAAGGTTCTAAATCTATGTCTCAGTTTCATTCAATCATTTCGTGCAATACTATTTACCGGGTAGTTGCTAAGGATTTGGTGTGTCGGGTTAGAGATTTTTTTAGGAATATAGTTTCTTGTGACCAATCAGCTTTTATACCAGGAAGATTAATTAATGACATTATTATTGTGGCCCATGAAATCATGCACTACATGGAGGGGACTAAAGCAAGACCGAGAGGGCTTGCTTTGAAGGTTGATATGTCAAAAGCTTATGATCAAGTGGAGTTGGGTTTCTTATTTGCTGTTTTACGTAGTATGGGGTTCCATGAGCGGTGGGTTGGTGTGGTTAAAAAATATATAATGTCAGTATCTACGGTTGTGTTAATCAATGGTTACCTAGTAGAGTGTTTTGGCCTAGACGAAATTTGTGATAGGGTGATCCTCTATCACCATGTTTATTTGTTCTTTGCATGGAGGTTTTGTCTACAGGTCTCCACTCGCCTCTTAAGTGGGTTTAATACAAGGTGTTGGAGTTGCTAGCTCGGTCATCCCCTGCAATACATTCTCTATTTTTTGCTGATGATTATTTTTAGGGAAAACTAGATCCTGACATTTGGTGAAATTACACACCCTGCCTACAAGGTTTCAAAAATTATTTTCCACGCCCATATGGTTCCCACCATTTTACATTAGGAAAGTTGGTTTTCTCTAATGTTCTTTCAACTTAGGAGGTGCTTGAACGTTGACCAAAATTGATAAAACTTTAAATGGATGATGCTAAATTGAATGAAAATGTGAAAAAAAAACAACTTACGCTAGATTCCACAAAAAAAAACTTACTTTGAACGTGTTTTAATTGGGTGTCACAAATCACATGTAAGCTTAAAAAACTTTGGATTTGATATAGACCAACATATAACACTTTAGCATCGCTCGTGTAAAGTTTCATCAATTTCAAACAATGTTTATGCATCTTCATATTTTTTAGAAAAACCAAGTTGCCTAGAAAATTAGAAAAGTTGTCAGATGTAAAACGGGGGAAACCACATGGGCGGGAAAGGTAATTTTTGAAACCTCGTGGGTGTAGTGTGTAATTTCACTAAACAACATGGGTGGGGATGTACTTTCCCCTTGTTTTTTTTATTTTGGGGTAGGCGGACAACTGTAAAGAATGCCTAACATATTGCTGATATAGTGGAGAATTTTAGAAATGTGTCAGGACAACAGTTTAAGTTGTAAAAGTTGGGTTTGTTGTTCTCTTTTGTCGTGTCACTAGGTCGTCGTAATGACATAGTCAATTGTTTTGGAGTTGGGGAGGATGAAGATTTTGGAATGTATCTTGGGTTTCCATGTAAGATTAGTATAAGAAAGGTATAAATCGTCCGATATATCCAGGGTCCGATTTGACATGTATCGCTAGCAGGTAGGGTTCTTTGAATTAAGAATGTTTTGCAGGCAATTCCACGCTTTGTAATGGGTGTCATTAGATTGCCTCGTGCCTTAATAGGTGAAATTCAATTGATGGTCATGAAGTTTTGGTGGAAGGGTGGTATTGGACATAGGCCAATATATTGAAGGAGCTGGAAACTGTTCTATCAGCGTTTTAAGATGGTGGCCTGGGTTTTCGAGACCTAGACTATTTTAATGATGCTTTACTTATAAGATCTTGTTGGCGATTATTGATGTGTCCTCAATTTGTTGATGTTGAGGATTTTGAAGGCTATATACTTTCCTCAGGGTGATGTTTTTACTGTAGGGATTGCTGGTAGACCCAGTACAATTTGGCGTGCTTTGTGGAGTGTTAAGTGGCTGGTAAAGCGGGAATGTCACAAATGTATTGGTGATTGATGTGGACTTTGATTAAATATGGATTTTTAATGGATAAATCGAGGGACATCCATGTCTGTGGTCTTTACCGGAACGGGTCAGGTAGTATGGTTGTGTATCATTGCTTATTGATGACCAAAGTAGGTCTTGGAGGGAGGATCGAGTTCAATAGTGCTTTGTGCCTGACGATGTGGAGATTATCTATGCAATGCGGTTGCGGGAAGTTAAGGAGGAGGATGCATGGGTATGAGGGTTGTTGAACTCTGGTAAAATTTCCAGTCTGACCAGATTATTATGCTTTCCTTAAGGCAAGGAGTTATGAGCTAGCATCAGAATCGACTACAAGCTTTGTAGGGCATGCAATGAAAAAAAGTCAAGCAATATTGTGTACCTCCTAGAGTCTGACTATTTGCATGACGATTAATGAAGGGTGTTATCCTGTGTCAGTTGTTGGTCTCATATCGATACGGGGGACAAGAGGATAGTCATTGTGTGATTTGTTAATGAGTGAACAAATGAATATGTTTTAGAAGTGTATTTAATGTGCTTTGTCAACACTTATCATGCTCATTTATCCATTTTTGCTAGTCTTCCTCTAGTTTTGTGTTTTATTAATGTACTTACACATTTACCGCTTAAATAGGAGGAATAACAGAGCTAGGAGCAAAGTATACAAAAAGAGGAACATGTGGGTGCAAACGGACCTCAATTCGAAGTTGGAACAAAGAAGTTATGCCCGGTATAAGGCTTGCCCGACCTAGTGATCAGACATACAGGTCCGGACAAAAGTAGGGGTTCAGTGAAACACATCATTTCGGGGGATGAAGCTGAATTGGCCGCGTTCGGACATGTGTCAGGACATGCGCGTCCAAACTACCCCCGAGAATTGACCCTCGATAAGCTACAACCGTCCGGACTTGTGTCTGGATAAGACAAACCTGGACAAGACTCACACGGACACACTTTAGCCGTGTCCGGACATAAGTCCGAACTTGTACGTCCGGACAACGCCTAGAACTGGAGAAGAATTGTGCGGTGAAATAAAGAAAAGGAAAGATAGAGAGAGTGATCTAGAGCCACCACACAAAAATGAAGAAAAGAAAGCAGGGAAAGACTCCCCACCACTGAAGCTCTTTTTCGACCTCTCTTATGGCTAATTCTTCTCTATTCTCTATTATATATGCTCTAATGGAGGAATAGCCTTCTTGTACCTAGGGATGAGATTTTTCCCCAAAATTCCTAAAACTCCATTGTTGATTCTTGAACTCCTTTAATACTTTATTTTAGTTTATGTGCTTAATGAAAGATAATTATTGAGTATTTATACTCTTAAGCTTGTCTAGTTGTGATTTGGGGTTTTGTTCAATTTTTAGCTTTGTGGGTTTGTGTGAATGGGTTTACGGAAGTAGAAATCTAAACCATGGGGGCTAAATCAATGTACACGTTGGTCAAGGAATTTTGAGATGAGACTACATTGCAACTTAGGGGAACTTGTGCTTAACGCTACCGATTGATTAGGTGCTTGACTAGCCATCGGTTCACGATTCAACTGGTTAGGATTGATAGACCATGAGTTGGTTATTAATTAATTAAGTGTTCTCGTTGTTTAGCTATAAGTTCAAGAATTGACAGTCGGTAGTAAAGGGTGAAGGGAGCAAATATCCATCCCAGGGTACATCTATCC
Organism: Limonium bicolor; assembly: GCA_023374045.1. Taxonomy (NCBI): domain Eukaryota; kingdom Viridiplantae; phylum Streptophyta; class Magnoliopsida; order Caryophyllales; family Plumbaginaceae; genus Limonium; species Limonium bicolor. The sequence goes on from CM041777.1 coordinate 237,034,462, forward strand.
TAGATTAGTTACTTTAGTTTTATTACTTTCTTTATTTTCCGTTTATCAACCCAAACAACAAAACCCCAGAACATTAACTTCACATATCTTTTTGTATATATTTGTATGTACGTTAGTAAACTGGTAAGAAACTAGATAGTTGTCAAGTCCTTGTGAATACGACACTGATTGTATTACTTCAACTAGGTTCACTGTTCATTAGTTTGTAAAATATATTCATTTATATTTTGCACAACATTTGTGCGGGTGTGGAGTCTTTGGTACATGTTTTTCTTCATTGATGAAGTGTCTAACTAGATTTGGCCGATGCTAGGGATGGAACAACCGATGTCATTGGTCACTGAGGGTATGTTTATTGACTGATTTCTACTCTTCAGTCCGCAGGAGGAGATGAGCTCGGTCCGTCAAATACTTTTGACCTTATAAGATTATGGTTTGCTTGTTGCCAAGTGTTGAATGGAAAGACAAGTGATCTTGTTTTTGGGTGGGAGCAGTCTTAAAGCTTTTTGTCTTTAGTTCCTGATGCTGGCCGACGTTTCCCATGGACAGGTTCCTTGGCTGAGGATGATGATCTTGATGATAGTTGGGTCTTGGTGTGGTGTGGCGCTGGTGTCTCCAGTGGCGGATCCAAAAGCTTTGTCTCGGGGGGCAAAAAAAAATTTTGACGCTGTCACTCTTTAAAATATTATGTCATTTTGTACCGCCGCCCCTCTTTGGATTAGCCACTGGGTGTCTCGAAGGATTGACGTGGAGAGTTAGGTGTTGAAAGTAAGAATACCAAGGGGCGGGTTTTGGGTGTTGCAGTTAGTGGTGGACAGACTCCTGGTTGTCGGTATTGCTGAAGCCAAGGCTATATGTTAAAAGACACGCAAACTGGCTCGAATGGTGGAGCCAGGAAGATATTTTATACATTATGATTGTCTCCAACTTGTACAGGCACTGCGGGAGGGAATGGATGTATGTCCATTAGCAAATGTGGTTTCGGAAGATGTGAAAGATTGGGTATCAAAGTTTGGTGAAGTTAGATTTATCTATGCACATCGCTAGGAAAATGTGCAGCGCATGTGTTAGCTGGAAATTTTTTTTTTTGAAAGAAATGTGTTAGCTGGAATTGGAAATGGAGTTTTAGGTTCTCGTGTTTGGATTATTGATATCTCACGTTGTATCATGATTTTTTTTTACATGATCAATATAAAAGATTGGATAGCCAAGTCCTTGTAACTTCGACGATAGAGGTGTAGTATCCTCGAATCAAAAGTTTTGGGTTCAAAACCTACCCCACTTATAAAAAACAAAAAAAGATTGGATTCAAAAAAAATATAATCAGAATAAAATATTACTCACTTAGTTCAATAATATAGTCATTTCTAGAAACTTACACACTTATTAAGAAAAGTAGAAAACTGACGCATGTACCATACTTTTACTTTTCGATCTAGATAATAATTATTTTTATATTGAATAGTAGAGTTAAAAGTGGAAAAAAGTGTGTCAAAAAACTAGAATGACATATATTTTTTAACAAGAATAACATCATAAAACGAAGATATTAATTAACGGAGATTGGAACCTAGTGGCCCATAGTTAGGCCCATTACTTATTATTGTAATACTGTAAATATCTAGGCCCAAGTACACAGTTCTAGAATCATCTCAGTCCTGTATATATACATGACACTGTTCCATTGTAATCATACAGAAAATAATACAACATATAACTCATTGTCCAGATATTCTCTATGGTATCAGAAGTCCCTGGGAAATATCTTCCTGTCTCAACCACCACCACTCACTTTGATGTAATGATATAACTTAAAGTAATTACGGTCCATCTTTGAAATCGTGATTGAAAAAATAACATTCGTGTTTTGCTATATGCTATAATTTTCTTTAACAGCAAAGCGTTTGTTTTCTAATATTTCTAACAAGCAACATACTAATACTTCCAAAACAAGAATGAAGAACCAGCAGGAAAAAAAATCAGTTCTTGCGCGTTGAGTAGATTTCTTTTGAGTCGTTTACTAGTCAGTCGGTCTGTCTGTCAATTGGCAAAGAGGAAAACAGAGAAGTGGGTCTGTTCGCAGACACCCCAAGCTATGGCGATAACGGAGATTTCGATCATTCATCACGTAGCTATGGTTCTCTTTCTTCTATGGATGCTCAACGAATACAGTTGTTGTCATCCTCTCTTCTATTTCGTTTCCTTGATCTACTTGTACCAGGTTCATGAACGTTACATTACGAGATTGTCTAGGAAACTCCAGTTTGAAGGAAGAAAGCAAGCTAATCAAAGAAGGGTGTTTGTTGACACAGAGAGTGTGAGGTGGCTGAATTACGCAGTTGAGAAAATATGGCCTATTTGTATGGAAGAGATTGTTTCTCAGAAGATTTTACTCCCCATCGTTCCTTGGTTCCTTGACAAATATAAGCCATGGACTGTGAAAAAGGCTGAAGTTCAACAATTGTACTTGGGAAGAAATCCACCAATGTTCACAGATATGAGGGTGTTTCGCGAACCCACAGATGACGATCACCTGGTGCTGGAGCTGGGACTCAATTTCCTAACGGCAGATGATATGAGTGCAATTCTTGCGGTAAAACTTCGGAAGAGATTGGGATTTGGAATGTCCACCAAATTGCATCCAACAAGTATGCATGTTGAGGGGAAGGTCCTTGTAGGGGTAAAGTTTACTGGGCATTGGCCCTTCATTAGCCGCTTACGTGTTTGCTTTGCCGAGCCTCCATACTTTCAAATGAACGTCAAACCTATCTTCAGTCATGGCCTTGATGTCACAGAACTTCCTGGAATTGCTGGTTGGCTGGATAACCTTCTCGCGGTGGCATTTGAGCAAACACTAGTTGAGCCTAATATGCTGGTTGTTGACTTGGAGAAGTTCGTTTCACCAGAGGCTGAGAATTGGTTTTCCATGGATGTCAAAGAGCCTGTTGCATATGCAAGGGTTGAAGTCATAGAAGCGTCTGATATGAAACCGTCTGATTTTAACGGTCTAGCTGATCCGTATGTTAAAGGGAATCTTGGTCCTTATCGATTCAAGACTAAGATTCAGAAGAAGACACTCAGTCCAAAATGGCAAGAGGAGTACAAGATTCCTATATGCTCTTGGGAATCCAAGAATGTTCTAAATATTGAAGTTCGTGATAAGGATCATCTGGTTGATGATAGGCATGGAGTCTGTTCTGTCGACATAACAACTCTAAGGAATGGCCAGAGGCATGATATGTGGATGGCTCTAGGGAATGTCAAGGTGGGAAGATTGCATCTGGCTATAACTGTTGTTGAATCAAACGCAAAGGCTATGGACGCTGCAGGAAAAGATAAAAAACCTGACACAGACGACCAACAAAATTCTCCACCACCTGGTACTTCTCCTAAGGAGGGTTCTGCTTCATCTAATACTTCCAAAACAAGTTGTTAAACTTTGTCAGCTTTGTTCACTTTACCCCTAGACTAACAGTTCTCAATCAATTTAAACGTAAATATCTTATCGACCAGTTTCTTTGCCATCACCAACGTTATCTTACGTTATCTTTTACATTTGGATCGAGAGATGCAAGTGTGATCTGACAAACCTTACCTGAGACCCTACTCTCATTCTCTTACACATCTAAGCTATCATTTGGCTGAATATGGGAGCCTCCCATAGAGACTCTGCTTGGCTTGACAGGGTGTTATGTTCTTAGAGGTTTATTTCCCTAATGTTTGGGAAGTTTTTATATATATTTCTCCCCACCTCCCTTGATTGCACCTATTGGTGGCTAAAAAATGACACCTCCTCTTAGGCTTTTTTATATCCTTAGGTGCAATGTATGTATCACATTTTGTATAATTAATACATCATTACCTTAAAAAAATGTTTCGTCAACGAAACCATCCAGTGTTGTTGTAAGTTAAGATATATTGCCAACGGATGAATTGTATTAGTGTATTGGGTACAATATATATACCGTAAGATTTACAGAGGTTGTGCCTATAATAGTGGAAGCATTACTAGAAGAGTGGAGGTGAGGCCTATAAGTTAGGAGAGAATAATAATGAAAATATATTTTCTAACACCCCCCCGCAGTTGATACCGGAGGATCCCGAAGGCAGAGACTGTTACGGAACTCGAAAAATAATGCAGAAGGTAGGCCCTTTGTCATGATGTCGGCGAACTGGCTGGTTGTGGGAACATGTAAAACGCGAGCCTGACCCAGAGCTACCCGTTCACGCACGAAATGTAGATCGATTTCGATGTGTTTGGTGCGTTGGTGTTGAACGGGATTGGCAGACATGTAGACAGAGCTGACGTTGTCACAGAAGACAATTGTGGCCTTGGTGGTCGGACTGTGAAGTTCTTGGAGAAGTTGGCGTAACCAGCAAGATTCGGCGATGGCGTTTGCAACAGCTCGATACTCAGCTTCGGCGCTTGAACGGGATACAGTTGGTTGCCGTTTAGAGGACCAAGAGATGAGATTTGGGCCAAGGAAAGTGCAGTAGCCAGAGGTAGATCGCCGTGTGTCAGGGCAGCCAGCCCAATCAGTGTCAGTGTAGATGGTGAGTTGATCAGACCGATCGGGAACGATGCTGAGACCAAGAGTGGAAGTGCCTTTGAGATATCGTAGAATCCGTTTGAGAGCTGTGAGGTGTACTTCACGGGGGTCATGCATATGGAGGCAGCATTGTTGAACAGCATAGCTGATGTCAGGCCGGGTGAAGGTGAGATACTGAAGCGCGCCGGCGAGAGACCGATAGTGAGTGGGATCGGCAACTGGTGGGCCTGCATCAGCGCCAAGTTTGGTGCTAGTGTCGACGGGAGTCTTGCAAGGATTGCAAGTGGACATACCAGCGCGGGCAAGAATGTCCTTGGTGTATTGTGTTTGACTGAGGTGAAGGCCAGTGTTGTGGTGTGTGACGGTGATACCGAGAAAGTAGTGTAGTGGACCCAGGTCTGTCATGGCAAATTCAAGGCTGAGAGCCTGAATAATGCGTCGGAGAAGGGCGGGGGTGGAGGCCGTTAATATTATGTCATCAACATAAACGAGAAGGTGGGCCTGGGCGGGACCGTGGTGGTAGACAAATAGAGATGGATCGGTTTTGCAACTGTGAAATCCGAGGGAGGAGATGTGAGTGGCGAAGCGTTGGTACCAAGCGCGTGGAGCCTGTTTGAGGCTGTATAGGGCTTTGCGGAGTTGGCAGACGTGTTTGGGTTTCTGTGGGTCAACAAATCCGGGGGGTTGTTGACAGTAGACTGTTTCGGTGAGGTTACCGTGGAGAAAGGCATTCTTGACATCAAGTTGGTGGATAGGCCAGTGTTTGGAGACGGCGAGGGAGAGGATGGTGCGGATGGTGGTGGGTTTGACAACTGGGGAGAACGTTTCGGCGTAATCGATACCGGGTTGTTGAGAGAAGCCGCGTGCGAACCAACGGGATTTGTATCGAGAGAGACGTCCGTCGGCATCATATTTATGCCGAAATATCCATTTACCTGAAACAATGTTAGCATTGGGTGGGCGGGGGACCAGGTCCCACGTATGGTTCTTTATGAGAGCGTCATATTCGTCTTGCATTGAGGCGTACCATCGTGGATCTTGAAGGGCTTGCTTGTGGGTGGTCGGGACGGCTGAGGTAGTAGCTGTGAGAGTAAACAATTGTTTGGGTTTGATTATTCCTGATTTGGATCGAGTCGCCATCGGATGAACAGAGGTGGACTCGGTGGGTTGAATTGGGGAGATGGATGAGGATTGGATTGTGGGCGGTGAGAGTTGGGCCGGTTCGGTGGGTATGGAGGCAGACTGTGGGAGGTGAGCGGTGTCGGTGGAAACAGACACAAGGCGTGGGGTATGAGGAGTAGAGTGGGCTGCACGTGGGGAGTTAGGGGGGGTTGGGCCGGAGAGGGGGGATCGATGTGGGCCGATGAGCTGGAGGGTGGTGGGATATAGTGGGAAGTGGTGTGTGGGGGACGCATGGAATTGGGCCGATGGGAGAGAGAAGTGGTGGGCCAGCGAGTGGGAGGTGTAGGAAGTGGGGCGTGCGAATTGTGGGTGAGGAGTGGGCAGTATGGATCGTCAGTGGGTGTGGGCTGGCGATTTATGGGTGATCGAGTGGTAACATTGGTAGCGTACGGAAAACAGTTTTCATCAAAAATAACATGTCTAGAAGTAATTACCTTATGACTGTCAAGTGCAAGACAACGATACCCTTTATGCTCCGGTGCATAGCCGAGGAAGATGCAAGGGGTGGTGCGGGGTTGGAGTTTGTGATGTGTGGTGGCGGTGAGGTTGGGAAAACAGAGGCACCCGAAAGTGCGAAGGTTAGTGTAGGTGGGTAGGCGGTTGTATAGCAGTTCATGTGGAGTTTTGTAATTGTTGGTGGAGGTTGGGGTGATGTTGAGAAGATAAGTGGCAGTGGCAAGAGCCTCGGCCCAAAATTGAGGGGGAAGATGGCTATGAAAGAGAAGAATGCGTATCGCATTGGTTATTGTACGTATCATACATTCCACCTTTCCATTTTGTTGGGAGGTGTGGGGACATGAAAAGCGTAAAAGTGTGCCATGAGTAGCCATGTAGGTACCAACATCGTGATTGTCAAATTCATGATCGTGGTCACATTGAATGTTTTAATTGTGGTGTGAAAGTGGGTGCGGACATATGCGTGAAATTGTTTGAGAATTACAGCGGTTTGTGATTTTAATTTCAACAGAAAAGTCCAAACATAATGAGAAAAATCATCAAGTATAACAAGATAATATTTATTTCCGCTGAAACTTAACGTGGGGGAAGTCCAAATATCACAATGGATCAAATCAAAAGCAGAAAATGTAAATGATTGGGAATTAAAAAATGGCAAGCGTGACTGTTTTCCTAGTTGACAAGCGTGACAAATAGGAGAGAGAGAATTATTAAAAAGGCCAAGAGAACGCAGTACGGCGACGTTGGGATGAGCAAGTCGATTATGCCAGTTTACTGCTGCAGTAGTGGCGGTAAGAGCTGCTGATGGAGGGAGGGCGGCGTGAGGGGTAGTTAATGGGTAGAGATCTCCATGGCTATTGCACCGGCGGATCACGCTCTTGGTTGTAAGATCCTTGACAGAAAAACCATAAGGGTCAAACTCAATAGAACAGTTATTATCAATGCTGAATTTACGCACGGAGATAAGATTTTTAATTAGAGTGGGGGAGACTAGAACGTCGGTCAATTTAAAAGGAGGTAGAGCAACATTACCGGTGGCAGTAACAGGAAGAGGTGCACCATTGCCGACGATAATTGTAGAAGGGCTGGTGCGAGAAGTAGTAGAATTAAGATTACCTGGGTTCGTGCTCATATGAGTCGACGCGCCGGTGTCCATATACCAAGGACTATCCGGGGCGCGGGGCTGGGTGACAAGGCTATTCATAGCCTGAACAAGACTCTGTTGATCCCAGGAGGGAACCGCCTGCTGATGAAGGAGAGCTTGAGGAGGGGCTTGCGGGCGCGGACCAAGAATACCGGGGGCAGTCCAATTTGTGTTCCAGGCAGGTTGAGAAGTAAGTAGATTCCATAACTGGTGTTGAAGAGTTGGGCGGCTGCTGTTGTTGTTGTTGCGACCCCGTCCACCCCCGCCTCGACCGCGGCGTTGTTGATCGCGCTGGCTGGAGTTGCGGCTGGGAGTAGCTGTTGTGGAGTTGTCGCTGGGAGGGGGTGGAGGGTCTGCGCTGGAAGCTGGAGAAGAGGCGCCTGGAGCAGTGGTGGTGAGAAGAGCGTGGCTATCAGCAGGAGGAGCAGCGCGGCAAGTCTCTTCCAAAATAAGGGAGCTGCGAACCTGTTGAAAAGAAGGAAAAGGTCGCTGGAACTGAATGATACTGCGGAGATTTGAGAAAGAATCATTGAGCCCGCTGATGGTCTGGAGAACGAGATTCTCGTCGGAGACCGGGCTGTCCACATCAGCCAAAGCGTCGGCGAGGGTTTTGAGGCGAGCGCAATACTCATTGATTGTCATCGTGCCTTGGCGAAGGCCCCGGAATTCTGCCTCGAGTTGAATGGCGCGCGCCTTCTTGTTATCGCGGAATAAATCTTCAATAGCGATCCAGATGTCGTAGCCAGTAGCGTGATTGCGCATAATTAGACTGAAAATATCCGGTGAGAGAGTGGCATAAATCCAAGATAAGACAGTAAAATCAAGAAGTTGCCAGCTTTCATCGTCCGACGGCGGAGTACCGTTGACGTGATTTAAGAGATTAAATTTTCCAAGGGTTACGAGGAACAAATGCCGCCACATTGTATAATTCGGTGGAGATTGGGAAAGCTCAATCCGGACATGATTGGTAATAGAGTTGACGTGGAGAGCCTGGTGGACTGCTACAGCGGCGGGGGAAGGAGGATTGATGGGGTTTGAATTTTGGTTTGTGGGTTGGTGTTGGTGTGGGGGGGATTCGAGCGCAGTGTGCTCAGATGCAGCAGGACTGTTTGGCTCATCCATGGAGGAGGTGGGAGGCTGGAAGCGAGGAGGAGCGTGGGATAGAGAAGAAGGAGGTTGAGAAAAATAGGATCGGGAATTTGAATTTACTCTGATACCATGTAAATTAAGATATATTGCCAACGGATGAATTGTATTAGTGTATTGGGTACAATATATATACCGTAAGAGTTACAGAGGTTGTGCCTATAATAGTGGAAGCATTACTAGAAGAGTGGAGGTGAGGCCTATAAGTTAGGAGAAAATAATAATGAAAATATATTTGCTAACAGTTGTCATTCTAACTCCGGCCCAACTTCCAACTATGGGTATATATTATAAAATTCAGCATGAAAATAATGTGTATATATATAAAAAAATCGGTAATGTCTACAATTTCATATAATTATTTTTTTATACTTAAATACATCATTATTAGTGAAGTATAGTTTGTATTTTTATAACATATTTAGAATATATATATTTAATGTTGCTAAATATATGTTTTGTGTAAAATAAAATTATAAATATATTATCCACCAAAAATAATACCCCTCTTATTTCAAATATATGATATTTTAGTTCTAGACACAAAAATTAAGGATGAAGTAACTTAAAATGTAGAGTTGTGAGATAAAAAATAGGGATGAAAATGGAAAGATAAATTTTAACGTGTAAATTCCCCAAAAAGTAACTCAATCGGCCAAACACACAGTGGACAACAACTCATTTAGGCAACAAGCAAGATACATGCACACACACTCAACAAAAACAGAACAACCAATAATCATTCTCACGCTAACGATAGCTTGACAAGATGATTTCACCGGTTTAGAAAAAAAAGTCGCGCACGGTTAGGAAAGGTGAAGAAATCGTCTTTTCAATAGACGATTTCACCATTCCCCCGTCCCGCTGAGTAAGCATCTGATGTGGCGCGGGGTTTTGTGAAATCGTCTCTTGAAAAGATGATTTCTAGATTTATAATTGATGAAATCGTCTGTTGAAGAGACGATTTCTCCCGGGAGTGTTATTTCAGGAATTAGTTTGAGAGGGAGGTTAATATGTGTATTATTTTTGAAGGGTTATTTTAGAATTTTTTCCTGTTACAATACATATGATATGGGTTTGATTAATTATGGAAATAATTGTTATTTATTAGTTAGATATTGACTAAAATCTTATTTATTGTTGAAATTTTTGAAATTTGATAATGATATGAAAGTGATTAACAGACTTGAATAGCGTATTTGTTGACATCAAATTTGGTTAAATGGCAATTGTTGTGGAGTTTGTGATTGGTGATATTGGTTTGAAATATACTTTGATTTTTATTGATGTGATCATGTTTGCTATTGGTCTTAGTTTGAAGTTAATTATGTTTGGTCAACCAGCCTAGCGATCGTACGGGACGCTCACACATTACTCGGTGCAGTCATGTTCCACGCTGGAAAAAAAAACATGTCAGCACTTTTTGAATTAAGATTAATTAAAATAGAGAGCCGGAACAACAGAGACGCGTGCTTCATAAATAATTAAAGAACAAACACCATTTTGTTATCATTAAATAATTGTAACTTTTAAAATATAAATTCAAAATGTAAAAAAATTATACCATTGTTCATTTAAATTCAAGTTCTTCAAAACAAGACCAGTCATGAATATGTTTTGACAACTTTAAAAATTTATGTTAGTTACATGTACATATCAGCATATATCAACGACATTTATGATTCACCACATATAGTTTAAAATACATCATATAACCTTAATAATACACCACAAAACAATAATGATTCAGTATTTGTTCAGAAGTTTGTTATCTAATTCACCACTTATTAGTTAATGAATCATAATATCAAATTTAATGAATCATAATATCATTTTAGTGTATCATCAGTAACATCATATAAAAATTTAAAACATAATACAACATAAAACAATATTTGATAGTAAGAAAAAAACATGATTAATTATATAAGGTTTCAAATACACCATGCAACAATAAATAATACACTACAAAACAATAATGATTTTTATCGGTGTTGAAGTTTGTTATCTAATTCACCACTTATTAATTAATGAATCATAATATCAATTCTAATGAATCATACCTTCATTTTAGTGTATCATCGTAAACATATAATAATAAATTTTTTACACGATAATACAACACAAAATAATATTTGGTATGCATGAAAAATACACGATTGACCATATAAGGTTTAAAATACACTGTACAATAATAATAATACTACAAAATAATAATGATTTTTATTAGTTCCGAAGTTTGTAATCTAATTTACCGCTTATTACTTAATGAATCATAATATCAATTTTAATGAATCATAATACAAAATTAATGAATCATATTATCATTTACTGTATCATCGTTACATGTAAAAATATTTTTTAAAAAGTTGTTAAATATATCCATGACTGGTCTTGTTTTGAACAGTTTGAATTTAGGTGAACAATGGTATAATTTTTTTTTTTGGACTTATATATTAAAAGTTACAACAATTTAAAGTTAATATAATAAAAAGACAGTCCAGTCAGCAAAACAGTCCAATCAACAGCTAACTGGGACTGTCAAATCACTTCCCACTCCTAACTCTAATGCGGACGTTCCGCGGCATCGAATTTGCGTTGGTCAACAATATGCTAATGGCTGAACACTTTGCTAGTAGTATTGGTTTGGTTCGTGCGTAGAAAGCATAGGCTTGAAGTTAATTACACTTGGTTAACAATATGTTTATGACTTCAACATTGCTAGTTATATTGGTTTGATTCATGCGTGTCATGCGATAGGTAAATTTATGCAAAGGGCTAAAAAAAAACAGATATTATTGTTAGATTTATCTATAATTCATAATCTCTTCTAAAATACTCAAAACCTACGTAAGTTTGATACAATCTAACAAAAAATTGACTGAAACTAGATACCAAACCTTGATACACTAAACAATTTCTATACACTTCATAATACCAATAAAGAGCCATAAATTTAACAAAGCCGATAATGTTGGTACTTTCAAGGGGATTAAACTTAAACATGACTACCCTTCTATCTCTCACTTGGCTTTTGTGGACGACATTATATTCTTTGAGGTAGTTGCTACAGAGAATGATAATTCTCTCAATCTTATCACTAAGAGTTTTCTTCACTTGTCGGGGCATCAAGTCACCCTATAGAAATCTGAAGTCTTATTCAGTAAGAAGTTGAATCCCCTTCTCAAGTCCTAAATCTCCAATATTTTGGGAGTGAATGAAGTTTCTCAAGTTTGCAAATATTGTGGTCTTTCCTTGAAGATTGGAAGGAACAAGTCTCAAAATATGAGTATTTGATCAATTATGTTCATAAAAGGATTTCCTCCTGAATTAAGTCAATGTCTTACGCTGCTAGATCTATCATGGTTGCTAGTGTGTTACAATCCATCCCATGTCATACGATATCCCCTTTTTCTCCTAAAAACCTCCTTCGCAAACTCAACTCTGTCTTTTTTGTTTCTAGTGGGAAGACAAACAAAAGTTTCAAGCCTATGTACTGGATGAAATGGAGCAAGTCTGTGGTAACATTGACCATGGCGCATTAGGTTTTATATCAGTGGAAGATTTCAATCAAGCTTTGCTCACTAAACAGCTTTAAATAATACTCTCTCATCCCAGCTCTCTAGTGGCTAGAATTTTGAAAATCCTTTATTTTCCTAATAGTTGTGTTATTAATACAGTTCTCTCAAATAAAGCTAGCCCTATTTGGAAATATCTGGTTCCTAACATGGACTTGCTAAAGTCAAGAATTAGGAAACAAGTGGGAAGAGGTGATTCCACTCCTTTTTTGGAATTCCCTTGAGTCCCAAGACCTGGATCTTTCCGCATTTTCTCTCCTAAACCCCCTCACATGTCCAAATACACGACAATCTCTTTTTTCTTCAACCCAAGCCAGTCTTCTTGGAACGCACATAAGCTTCAAGAAGTTCTCCTCTCTAGTGAGAGTGATTACAATACTTTTTTTCCCGATTTCCCATCCTAATATGACCAATGGGTTTGGAATTTTTCCAAATATAACTCTTACTTTGTCAAACCTAGCTTTCCTTTGATTCAAAAAGATACGGAGAGTGCTCTATCCTCACCCCTAGATGTTTGTGCCTCTGTCTTAATAAATAATGCTAAAAACCATTGTCCTTCGAGAAATAGACTTAATTTGTGGAAATTTCTCAATGGCATCTCTCCTTGTCAAGGCAATATTGGTCATCGTACAAGTGGGTCTCTTGAGTGCTTCTTTTGTGGCATTAAGATACCTCTTCTCACTGTTTCTTTAAGTGTTGTGTTATCTATTCTGTCTAGGCTCATGTCCTTGCTATCCATGACGTTCCTTTTTGATAATGAGGCTATCATTGATTGGTCTCTCTTTAACTCTAACCGGTGGGGAAGACTTAAACTCTCCAAAGTGGCTAATCTTATGTGCATAATCTATGATGCAAGAAACAAATGTTGTCATGATTCTAATCTTGGTTGGTGGACTACAACTCAACATTACAAAGCTTTTATTAAAGCTTACATTGCTTCTGATATTGCTCAAAAGATGGTGGTTGGTTCTTCTCCCTCATGGAATCCTCCCCTCATCCTGGGCATATTTCCATTTCTTTTGGAGTCTATATTAAGAAGGGTAAAAAAATTCAAATTTGAGTATTATTGAGGAACTGTGAAGGATTGCCTATCCTAGCTTTCAACATGAATATGGAAAGCACTTGTCAAGTGCATGTAGCTGCTGTCAAAGTAGCTCGAATTGCAGCAGAACTCGCTCTCTAGGGGGTAACTACCACATATGTTTTGACAATACATTAAAGGAGATCCAACCACTAGTACAAAATAGCCCTATTTCAGCGGTTGTAAAACCCCTATTTCCTAATAACAACCGCCGAAGTAGGTATCCGTCTAGGAACCGTCGAACTAGGGGTCTTTTCTTTAAAAAAAATAAGAATTTCAGCCCCTGTCTACAATCTGTCGTGCTGGTTGGTTTCTTCTGTCACACATTGCAAAGCAAACAATAAGCAAATTGTAAGCAGTTTTGTTTCCAGTATCCAAGAGCCACACTAAAGTATAATTTGCAGTAGACTTTTAGAGTAGTAATGGTGTTCCCCGCAACCAAATAATCACCAAAGATAAAAGATAAGTTCGAGTATATTACCAGTTTTGTTCATTGGTTCTGAAATTAATTTCTTCAGCCAGTCTTCAATCTAGTAAACGGATGCAGCAGTTCCAGTGATAGAGGCACAAACACACAAAAAGATAATGAAGAGAGGTGCATAAACAAGAAGATAGGCGGAGGCACAGAGCATGTATGTTCGACAATTAGGGTTACAAAATTACCGTGAGCCAAGAGGGTGAAGAGAGGCGCACGGAGCATGTATGTTCGTCAGTTAAAGTTATGAAACTACATGAGATAAGAGGATGAAAAGAGGCGTGCAAAGCATGTATGTTAGCTTGTGAAATTACTGTGAGATAAGAGGATGAAGAGAGGTGAGCAGAGCATGTTTGTTCGTCAGTTAGGGTTACGAAATTACTCTAAGCAAAGAGGATGAAGATGGGAGCGCAGAGCATGTATATTCGCCAGTTAGGGTCGCAAAATTACCGTGAGAGAAGAGAGGATGAAGAGAGGCACACAAAACATACATGTATTAGCCTTTTTCAGAAACTAATTCCTAAAATAACACTCCCGAGAGAAATTGTCTCTTCAAGAGACGATTTCATTAATTACCGAAGTTAAAATCGTCTCTTCATAGGTGCACGTCTTATTAACTAAGTAATCCTCTTCTCAGCTATTTAAAACACTAAGAACAAATTCTAAGTGCTGAAGTACCACTAGTGAGCAATACACAACCTGTCAATATTTATCAACTTCAAAACACTCTTTATACTTCACACCAGTACATATTTCCAAACTTTAACACAAACATTTTGCTTAGAACCTGTCAATAATCCAAAATTTTAACATAAACATAACATAAATGAAATAAATAAATGAAACATACACAAGTCATCGTTTACAAGATGGAATACATAATTGATAATAATAGAATCCTTAACTTTAGTTGTTTACAAATGTAACAAAAACAAGATTTCATCTACGTCTACGACGAACATAAGTCTTAGGCCCACTGGGTGCAGGATTCTCCACAGCTGATGCGAGACCAGGATCAAGAGCACAACCACTAAGATCTTCTACATTATGATGAATCTGGGGATCTATATCTCTAAGAGGGGCTCCGGGCATAGAGGTGAAACATGCCAAGGTCCCCCATAGGCATCGAGTAGTCATCATCAATACACGTGTCAACACCGGATGATGCTCTGTAAATGTTTGAGATGCTCCCATAATAAGCAAATCTAGAGGCGTCGACTTGCAGCGTAGGATCATTGTCGACTGGAGATATGGAATGCTATCAACGATGTCGAATACATCATCCTCTTGATGAAGGTCTAGCTCAGTAGCTCGACCACTTGCACATCCTCTTCCTCTTTCTCGATTACGTGCACGACGGCCACACCCTCGTCTTCCACCCTAATCTTATCCCTCAGGTTCATGGTCAACAACTTGATCGGCAGGGACGTTTCCAGGGTCCTGTTGTGCCTGTGGGAAGATGTAGTGTGTGCTTCTGTACTCGTCCCTCATCATCTACAGTCCCGTAATAGCGTCATCAACTTACATCGTCTAAAGCATGCCGATGACTTTGTTTGTGGTGTACACTTTCCTTTAGCCACCGTTGCAGCTGCTTGATCCCTTCGGGTGTCAAAGTATTTGACACAATTATAAAAAGTCTTCTCTACGAATGCAGCAATATATAGCAATTTTCTGGCACCAACTAAGACCGCTATATAACTCTCACTCAAGGTTGTAGTTATCATGCCAAATCGATGCCCATCATCATACACGAATGTCCTGCTTTATTGGAATAATATTAAAAAAAATCAGGGGTGATGACGCTGGCACTCTTCAACGGGTAATGAGTATAGGGACATAGGGTTTTGTGTGTGTTGAGGTTTCATATTGAGGTGCAGTGAGATGGGGAGAACAAGAGTTGATACGTGTTTGGGGGTGGATAAGTTGAAGAGGTCATTTGTGTTTGGTATTGAGAAGATGATAAGATAATTGTGGTTTGGTTTTCAGGTGGTGTGAAACATGATAGGGTTTGAGGTTGATAAGATGAATAGGTGGGAAAGATTTGAGCAGGGTGGGGCATATGTGATTTTTCTTGTATTTCGACATACAACTCATAATGAAATACCCCTAAATTAATTTAAATTAATTTAGGGGATTTCTTTTATTAAAAATTATTATTATATGGAATTATGAATATTAAATTATTATATGGAGTTGTGAAATTTATTTAGGGGTTTTCTCCTATTTAACCCTAATTATTATACATTATTATGTAGTATCATGAATTTAATAATAAGATTTATAAGTCAATAAATCTTGGGAAAATTTCTAAACACTCCAAATGTATTATAAAGATTTTAGGAAGTGTTGGAACATTGTTTTGAAACATAAAAGTCAATATAAAATTCTAGAAACCTTAAAGCTTATTAAGCCTTGCTAGAGTTGACTTTTTGATAATGGTCAAACCAGGCCATGAAACCTATACCAATAAATAGGTTATAGAAAACCATGAAGATCGATAAAAAGAACGTCAAAAAACGGATCATCCAAGCCAAAGTTATGCTAGATTGAAGTTTTGAATCAAAAATTTGATAGATGCCACGTGTCAAGCTCACAGGCGCCAGGACTTAAACGATTCTGGATTCCCTGAATTTCGATAACAGAATTCAATACTTTGCCCTAACTTTAGACGGCTATATCTTATTCATCTTTCCATATTTTTCAATGTCGTCTTCTTTGTTGTCTTCTCCTACATTTCCTATAAACAACTATAACTCATACAAACCCTAACTCATTCTGAATCAACCGGAAAATCGAGTCAAAGTAGCCACCCTGCAAAAACCGAAACTGCAATTCCAGTTTTCTCTTCGAATCAGGTAAATTCGACCAGCCATAACTTCTTCGTTACTCATCCAAATTCCATGTTCTTTAGCTCGTTTTGAAGAGCTCTAATTCCTCTAAAACTTTAGTGTTTATGGTCTAAGCTAATTCTCAAAGGATTGGAAGAGTAAGGCGTCTAAAGTTTCGGTTTCACCAGCACATAAAATCATACCGAAACAGAGAGGTAAACTCGTGTTTTGCGACTTCAATTTCTTTTTGTGTGGTGCGAGTTAGGTTTAGTTCTTGCTATCAATACGTAGATCTAAGTTTGTTCTTTCCAATGAGCCCTTACTCATAGCCTAATTCGATTTGTACTGCTAGTTATAGATCTTCGAAGTTGGCACCACGAACTGCTCAAAGTTTATATTTTTCCAGATTTCCGATTTCGAAATCACCCAATTCGCACAACTCCGGTGAGTCTCCGATCAAATTGCTCCGATATTGTTGTTCGTAGTCATGTTTCCGATGTAACCCATGTTACAATTTAGTCAATTACGAGTTAGGTTAGGAGAATTTGTATGAATTGTTTTCGGATTGAGGTCTGTAACCGATATGAACCCTAACTCTCGAATTGATTTCGAAACTTGATGAACTCTGCATTATAATTGGGGAAATTGACACCAATAGAACCGAAATTCGATTTCGAATCCATAGAAACAAGAATCACTCGATTTCGTTCTGTAGATTTGGAGAAAATCGAGATTTAGTACTCGATATAGTTTCTGGAATCGCTGAAGAACACGGCGTTCAGGGGCCGTTGATTTCGTTTTAAAAGTTTTGGACGGTCGAGATTAGATCTGGTTAAATAAGAATGGTTATAAGTTTATTAAAATTCAGTAAATAGCTCTAACTTGTTGATTTTATTTAATGGCCTTCCCGAAGGTATTTTGACTTGAAATTTTAACCATAGATTCCTTATTTAATCTAGTTTATTTTGATGTAAATTATTATGGTTTTGGAGTTTTTAAACATAAGTTATGATTTTTGCAAGTTACGGGTTTTCTGGAATTATTTGGCCAAATTAAAAAGATATTTTATGAAATAAAATTTTTATAATATGTCTAAAATGTTATAGTTACTGTATATTAAATTTGGGAATTTTTGGGCAATGGTAAAAGGTTTTAAAAATTGTGTTTATGAGTTTTTCATAAGAATAACCTATAATATAAGGTTTTTAATGTAATCAAAAATTAAAGTAAGGTTTGTTAATCAACTTTTAAGCTGGGGAAATTAAGGGGAACTAAATTAACACTTTATAACAGTAAGTTTATAAATATTTTTGTATTAGCTTTGAAGAGAAGTGAAATTATTTACATATATGTATATATATACTTACTTAAGTAGAAACTTATATAAATTAAGGAATTTAATTTTCCTACGCTTTATTTACTATATTATATGGGAGTTAATATTTTTAATTAAACTAAGGAATATATATATATATTTACGCATTTATAAAAGGGAATTAGGAGGTAACTTAAAGTAAATCAAGGAACTAATTAAATTACCACTTATAATAACTAAACATTATAAGAGCTAGAACCTTAAGATATGGTAAAAGAAATACTTTATGAAATATACTTGGAATAAAGTTAAAGGTCGAAGTAATAAGATAGTTTAAATATAGTAAGTTACATGGGGATGTCTTAGTTAAATGTATACTTATATATATTAAATAAATAAAGGAAACACATTATTTTATAAACCTTAAGTCGGTTGTGTTAAGCCTAGAAGTTATTGAACATTAATAAATACAGTAAAATTTCTTAAAAATGCTATGGATAAATTTTAATACATAAAGATATATATATAAATATACATGTATATAAATACATTAATATAGTTGAGGGAAATAATAATCATTGCGATAGTTATAATAAGTAGGTTATATATATATGTTAAACCTTAGGTTTTAGTCAGTGAGTGATTAAATAATCACTATTAATTTAAGGGTTTTATTACACAACATAACTTAACACGGTCTTGGGCTAACCCACTAAGCCCAAGTCTATGAACTCCAAAAGCCCACTTTAACAATCCAAAGAGAGTTTGGGCCACTCTCAGGAATAATTCTAAATCATTCCAAACTAAACGAGCTGGGCCTAACAAAGGATTTAGTTAACAAGTCAAGCCCAAACCTTTGTAAGAGAATAATGGTAAACCTGAAACTATTAATCAGTAACTGAAGTAGGCTGTTAAGTTTATAAGTCTCTTAACTAATCGACACTTGGAGCACCTTAATTATAGGTTACTATTGGGGAATCACTTATTCGAGTTAGTTATTGTTCTTCACATACCAGGTACGATTTCTCGTACTACGTTATTTTGCTGATTGACTTGTGGAATGTTTTGGAAAACGCTAACTGACTTTAAGAGGAACTTCTAAAAAGGAAATGGTTGTGTGTCCGACTCAGCTTGTGTGACTAACTGAGCCTTGGATGTGGAACTCACTTGGGTCTTGGTTTCTTCTACTTGGTGTCCCGTTAGACATTGACTGCTTAGGGTTTACGCTTCTGCACTCTGTAGGACTGAGTGTTTTGGTATTGCTCTGGGTAGTTGGTGATCTAGTGGGAATTTGGAAAAAGGTCAATCTTGGAAATCTTTCTTTCGACGTGCGCGCGTCTTTAATGGTAACAGCAGGGGGCTGTATATCCCTCGCCCATAGGGGCATTTATATTTGACAGCAGGGGGCTGTATATCCCTCGTCCACCAGGACATTTTTAATATAACAGCAGGGGGCTGTATATCCCTCGTCCATACGGACATTTATATTTGGCGGTGGGGGCCATCTCTCCCAGTTGAATTATTCCATTCTTGAGTTATTGATTCTTGGATCTATTTTATCATTCCTAGTCCTTTGTGACTATCTGAGTCTTTCTACTCCTAACGGGAATTGGGTTTAACTAAGGAAATGGATGTTCACTAACACATGGTGTGATTTTGTTCACTAACTTTATCTTTCAGTTATTAACCTTTGTTCTTATCTTGATATGTTGATTTGGTGAATTGTGAAATGCTTTGTTCCTCTGAGTGTTTTAAGTGTTTGTATTCAAGCTATTATTTATTTAAGAATTGTATTTTAAGTTGTTTTTGGAGGATCGTACCAGTTCCATTCCAGGGAACTGACCCACCCCACTCGGGGTGGGCTGCTTGGTTTCATCTTGCAGGTACGAATTGATTTACAGGTGGCCACGAAGAGAATGAGCGTTTGGGATGGGACTAGGTTTTGTGGAGAGTTAATGTGTTTAATTTCTATTATGTTTGTGTTAAGTTTTTCTCGAGTTCAGACCGTAGCTTTTGTAGATTGTAAGTTGTAATTGGTGAGGTTTGGTGCCGGGTGTTTGGAACCCGATGGTCTGTAATCGCCTTAGAGTTTTATTTCCGCTGTATTTATGGTTAATAGGGGCGTTACACATAACACACTCCTCGAGGTCCTCCACCACTACAGTGGAACATGACACTCTTCAAGTCATCATCATCCTTGATTGGTATCATTATCCATGTCATACAACTGTCATTCATTAATTGACACATTTTATGTGACTCTTTCACTTCATGGGAGCACATGCTGATACCAAAACAACGACCAATCTCAACAATAAGCTGCTTGTATTTGATGTCAACATTTACTAACACGATATTCTTCTTCCCATACTCATAATCTGTTTCGTTTACCCCGTGCACAGTATTACCATTGATATGCATAAAAATTTGATGCAATCGGTCATATACACATATTTGAAAACACCATTGCACCATCACAAATTTAATCTAATATCCCAAACATTAATTTGGCCGATTGCAAGCAGTTAATAAGTGGGAGTTTATACCACCAAAAATGATGTCCAAACAATATTGTCACAACATGATTAAATAATATACACAACATACTATTATCCAAACAAATCACTACAAAGATTCACTTAATACTATAATTCACAAAATACTACAAATAATAATTATATCTAATAATATCCGCAAATCATAATTTACAAGAGTTTAATTTTGTTTTACTTTCTTAATCAACAATATCAAAACAATACATCACTAATTCATCAAATCATAACAACCCCTAATTTTCTGATAATTTCTAATTTCTTAGGATTAGAGATTACCTTAGAAAACAGTGCAGGTGAGCTAATGAAGGTCTGCGGCGGCTGGTGGGCAGTGACGCACTTCTCTGGCGGGGACAGTATCTTCGCCGACTGGTGGTGGTTTTAGGGCGATCTGAAATCGCACACAGAAGAGAGGAGAAGAGGAGGCTATAGTCTTATGAAATGAGCAGAGGAAGGAGAAACCATCGGTGAGAATTTTTTCAACTGACGATGTCTATTTTTAAAGACTATCTCAAGTCATAGGCGAAGCTGACGTGGCGGGGGTTTCAACTCCGGAATTTACGACGTCAGTGTTATTTTAGTAATTTGTAAAAAAAGGCTAATATAAAAATAAATATTTTTCCAGAAGAATTTCGGATTTTTTTCTACTGTGAACACCAAACACAGAATAATCTTCGTCGGGTCGGAATCAGCTGAGAACTTCCTCAGGAACCCTTTTTTTCTTCTTCTCTGTGTCGCAGTCTCGGCCAGAAACAGCAATGGCGGCGCCCGAAGCGCCTCTCCGATATGTCGGCGTCGAGAAGCGATCAGCTGCGTTTCGTCTTATGAAGAAAATGGTGATCTTCGTTCGACCTCTCTACTTCTGCGGAATTTGGTTATAATTGTTGGTTAAGAAAACCTGTTGTTGAGTTTGATTGACTCGATCCCAAGTTATATTCTCTCAAAATCTCTTTTTGTTAAGTCTTCTTTGGTGTCATTTTGTTCGAAAGGGGTGGGAAGAAGGTGAAGGACTTGGTAAGGACAAGCAGGGTATCAAAGGCTATGTTCGCGTTCAACACAAGCAGGATACTGCAGGTAAACTCGTCCCGTCTGCCTCAGATACTTATATCCTTAAATTGTTTCTACTTGGGGGTTCTCATTAGAAGTAGCTGGTTTTGAAGCCGTCATCGCCGGGGTTGAATGCGTAGATTATGCTATACGTGATACCAGCTTCTTTGTTTTTGTCCAACAGGGGTTGGAGTAGAAAAGGTCAATGCTTGGGCGTTCGATACAACACAATTTGATAACATTCTCAAAAAACTGAAAGTGGTAAAACTGCACGGCCTTTGCATCTGTTTATTGAAACTATTTCGGGGCTTTATAATGATCTGGGTGATCCTTTTACGAATCATCTGAAGTTATTATCTTCTTATCATGTTGGCTTAACTTTGGTTTTTGTTAATTTACAGCAAGCCGCTGAACCTAGTGATGAAGGTATTATATGTATTGCTTGAGGATCATCTGGTTGGCTTGCAGTTCAAGTTTGGGATGAATTTGAATTGTCCTTAATGGATCTAATTTGGTTTTACAGATGCCAAAGAAACCAATGATGATTCAATTTTGTTGGACGTAGAGTCCTCAAACATTGAAAAACCTGTTTCCAAAGTCACCCGGCCCCAAGGGAGGTAAGATGGGAGAACTATGGTATGTATATAGTTTTAGTTTTCTTATGCGGTCACCTTCTATTCATTGTAAACTGTTGTTCTTTCTACTTCATTAGGTATACAAAGAGAGAAAGGGGAAAGCTTGTCCATACATATTCTGCTCAGGATCTTGAAGGAATTCTTGTATGTTCTTATTCTTGTATTAGAATCTTGAATCCTTTCTAGTTGGTCCGACTTAGTAGCTACTATCTTTTTTCATGGAAACTTCATTCTTGTTGGCTTTAGTAATCAACTTTTCCTGCTTCTGTACCATGTGGTTATTCCTCTCCCGTAATGTCTGGGTTGGGGTTGTATTAAGATGACTATACTCTTCAGTTTGGATCTTGTAATTCATTTGCTCCTTTGTGCCTGTGGTTAAGGTCACATACTAACATAGGAGAAGTCTGGTGCATGAAATGCCATATGACTTTAGATGGCGCTTTTATGCCCGAGGGCTAATATGAATTTGGGTTATTCTATATTTACTCTGTAGGTGAAAAAATCAGCTAAGCCTGAACCATTTTCCCCATGTGAAGATGTGAACACAGAAGAAGGGTACGAAAGCCCAGTATTGGAGGTTGAAGGTAATTGTAACTGTCTTTGGAAGAAAGGTTTTAAAGGGTTGTTTGGATTTGGGCACTTAGTGAGCGATACTGAAGCTGTATACTTCTATCTCATAGTGTAAAAGCTGCTTGCGATTTTTTGAGAGAATGGCCAACTCGGATTTAATTTAGGTGCCTGAGGTGCGCCTAGGCGAGATGCAAGGGTGACGCCTTGAACGTATTCAGTCAACCAGGTTAACAGTCCAGCTGATGTATGAGTGAGGCATCTGACCTAGGAGACAGAGGCGACCGATGCGAGGAGGCAGACACTTTCTGTTTCATAATAGGGGTTTTGTTTGCAACTTTCCCCAGCCATTAAATGAAGCGTAGTCATTGTTTAACATTCCCAGCCATCAAAATGTCATTGTTTTTAAAAAGAAGAAAAAAGAGTTCAAATCAACCTGAAACCTATTCTGTCCTCTGACTCCCTTCTTCTTCCCCATTCAAAATTCTCCCTTCCATACGGCCGCTCATTTCTTCTCAAACCTCGTTTCGAACTGCTGCTTGATCCTGCTGCTTCTGCTTACCGCCTTGGTGTCTGCCATCCATCCAGGTGACGTGGTTGCCTCACCTATGTGATGCGTTCGCCCCAGTCTCTTGCCTTGCGCCTCACTCCTAGACTTCTATCGCCATGGAGGGCCTCACAAATTTTAAAACCAAGATGGCTACATCCTCTACAAGCGAGTTGGATATGTAGAAAAATTATGTGAATTTAAACAAGTAGAGCCTGTTTTGGAAATTCATCTTGACATTATCTACATTGTGGTCTGATGACTTTGACTTGTGACAATATGCAAGCAACCACCATATCTTCTGCCGATGATGATTCCTAGCTATTCCTTTGAAAAATAAGAAAATCATGCTGGTGCTACCTGGATAGGATTGTTGACTGTACTGATATGTGTTGTCATGTGGGACTGTTGACTTTCGCGATATGTGTTGTCACTTTTTCCACAGCCTTGGTATTTGAAGTCAACTGTTGAGATTCAGTTCATACATCTTGGATATCTACAACCATCTGATCCTTTGGGGATCCTTTGGGGAGTTCTTTAGAATTATCTCGGTGAATCAATTTACTCTTAATATTGTTGTGTTGGCTTTATTCATTTGCAGGAACTGCAATTGAAGTTGATTTGAAAGAATGGTGGGGCTCCAAATTTGGTTTTATCTCAGGGGGCTTCCTGGGTCAAAGATCGAGAAAGAGGAAGGTGGGTGCCACTAGTGTAGATGCAAATCTGCGCAAGAGGACCACCTTTGCAGAAGAAGATCAAGAAAATCTTTATAACCTTGTCCAAGTGAGTACTTTGTACAACTTTCCAGTATTAATGACGAGATTGGTTTGTTTGTGTGGTGGGGTGGGTGGATCAATGGGTGCTAAGAATGTCGAATTCTCTCCCCCCAAAAAAGCCTTTTGAAATCTCTTGAATGGTTTCTACTTCTGTATGTGCTTTTTCCCCAGATGTGGTACAATGATGAAACAGACAGCTAAAGATTAGGCATGGATGATGTTATTTAAAATTTCTTTATTTTTGGTAAAGATTTTATGTTATCAGTCAAGAGCTTACCCTGAGAAAGGGAGTGAATAAGATTTGAGTAATTATGAGTCGGTTGTATTTCTAATTTGTGATTGACTGAAGGTATTGTTCGCTTGGTACAACTTATTGTAATAGGGCAAAGCCACATCTGGAAAACAAGGGCTTGGCATCAAGGACAGGCCAAAGAAAGTAGCTGGATGCTTCTTTGAGGGGAAGAAAACATCTTTTGATGACAGTGAGATGAAGAAGACTCTGCTATTGTGGTTTCACCTGTAAAAGAAGATGAATTAGAAGTCAATGCGATTGCTGAGTCTAGAATTAAAGTGAAGAAGATGTGCCAAAAGTTGCTTCGCCAGGTTTGTTCATTTGATCCTAACCTCTGGGATATGGCTGTCACGGTCTGTTTGATGTTTAACTTGATGTAACTGTGTGTGTGTGTTTTTTTTCTTCTATTATATGTTGAAGGTGCCTGGCCATTCGTTGCAATTGAAAGAACTTAAAGCTCTTGTCGATAAGCAATCAAGTTTGGTTTTCTCTGACTTCTCTTCTAAGAAAGACGCCATCTCGTTTTTGAAGCAAAAGGTATGCTTAGATTGAACTATGATTGTATTGTTTCCAAAATGAGGAAACAAACTGAAATTTGTTTATGTATAAAGTTCGTTTACATGAGACTGCTCCATTTGTGTCAATTGGACTGAAGCATCGTCATTGTTGTCATGGATGCAGCTTGAAGGAAGTTCGAAATTCTGTGTGGAGGGAAAAAGAGTGACCCTTGTATCAAAGAAAGAGCATTAGGCACTGTTTTGTCATGATTTCAAGGCTACTACAGCTAGCGGTAAATCATGGTGAGATCAAGACAGTTGAATTTTTGTATTACTTATGACTTATTAATTAGTCATACTAGTCGTGCTTATGGCAAATGGCATTGTTCGCCACGGCATTTTTATTTTCTTTCCTTGCGTTGCGGTGGTCATATTATACGAAATTTGAACTGTAGAGTTGTTTAGGAGCATATTTTTGTAATGAAAACAAAGCTGTGATTCATACGTGGGGTGTGGGTGGATGTAATGGTCAAAGTTTAAGTTTGGTTTGTTAATGAAATTCTAGTTGATTACAGTTGTTTTTTTGTTTTTATTTTCTTTTGCGAGAAAGTTGAGTATATTTTTTTGGAGCTGGTAAGAACCAAAGGACGCAGGGGAGTTTGTCCAAACAAGAAGAGGGTGAGGGCATTGATTTTGGCGCTCCAAGCTAGAATACAATAGAGGAATAGGGAAGATGGAATAAGAAAGTAGTCGAGAAGGAGACGAGAAAGAATACAGATTATGTTATTATGGGGTTATATCTATTGTTGAATATTTTGGACAAATTTGAATGGTTTGATCAATTAATAAGATAATAAACAGCCTAAATAAAAAAGCATATATTAATAGTAGCTGGTTTTTAGGTACCGTGCAATGCATGATATATATTTACGGCCGCCTTTAAATATTGTATTCGTAATAGTTAATTGATGCATTGTATCGTCATGTTGAAATAATACAGTTAGTTGTCCCCCAAAGTATTCCTCTTTCCCATTTACAACAAAATTTTCGTTTTGTGTACAATTGTTGTGGTAACAGAGATACACGAACCATTTCACGTGTCGCGGTGTCGGAATTCGCTTCTTGAGAAGCTGACAGCTTCGTATTGGAAAGAAAGAAAGGAAGTCCAGTTGTTTAATTTAAGACATGTTGATCAAAATTAATTATGTGTAAGAAGTGTATATCATATTATTTTCAGTCATCATTACATAAATATATATATTATATATCAAATCCCACTTGAAGTTGAAGGAAGCTTCAAGTGAATCAAGCCATAATCAATCGATCCCAGCTATATTAAATATTGATTCCCTTGGATCTTCCCAAACTAGCTAGCTAGCGTCATACTAATATATAAAGAGATGAACTCATTACTAATAGTATCTTGGAAATCCTTGTCCATGGCCGAATTTACAGTATATTAAAAAGAAGCAAACCCCGGCCACATCACATCAAGAGAAAGATAACCAGAGATCCAACTCTTTAATGGGTTTGGCTCAATTGCTTATTCTGGTATGTTTAGCTGCTGCTGTATTAGCAGCAAATACTGCACATGTAGTAGCTCAACCATCTTCAATCTTGATGAGTAGTAGTAGAGTCACCACCACCACCGCTCCAATATCTCATAGCGCTGCGGCGACGGCACCGACAACGGCGGCTGAGGAATCGAAGAAGAAAGAGGGAGTGCATCCTCATCATCATCCAAGGTTCAACAAATCAATCACGGGTGGAGCTGTAATTTTAGCGGGTTTGGCTGCTGCCTTTATTTTGTCTGTTATTTGTTACATTAGAGCCACTAGAAGGAAGGATCGATACGAGGATATTTATCAGGATCAACAGAGTAGTACAGGAACCGTTGACACTCCAAGAACAAGGTTTTGATGCATCTGTACTGTACGTTTATTATTTTAGCTGAACAAAGTTAAATTTAATTTGCAAGCAAGCACCCAAACTAGCTAGCTAGCTCATGTATTAATATCATTCTTACATTAGAAAGGCCGGGGGTGGATCATGGAGTTTTATACAACTGCTTGAACTGTCACGAATCCTACCTTTAAACTCGAACCAAACTCAGTTCTTGATGTAGACAGACAGACAACTAGCCAGAAGAAATCACATAACTATGCATGTCACTTAATTAGGGCAAAAATTTCAGATCGGTCAATGACAACGTCACATGACTCTCTCACCCTACAATAAAAATACTCTCCCTCTAGCATTAATTTTCCAGATTTAAAGGACAAGAAAGATTTACTCATTCTTTAATTAATCTTTGTGTGGCTGAAAGGATTATAAAGCTTTGACATTTTTTTCTTGTCAAGAAAGAGTAGCCATCAAGCATGGTGGTATATTCCGTTTTGGAATCTGTTACAAAAAACAATACAATTCGCGCGCACAGTCTCTATGCTTGTGCCCGGACGCTGGTAATTGAGGCGGTTAAAGAGAATCAGATACTAGCTCGCAGTTACAAAACCGTACGTAAACAAATGTTTCTTACTATCGAAGTAGGAGTTGAGTAGGGAAAAAACAGAATACTGTATACCCACATCATCAGAACTTGTGCTATGTATCTACTATCATTGTTAGTATATTTTTATTCCACATTCAAGTAAGCATTGTTCCACCGCCCTCCAAATATATGCACCTGATTCCAAATATATGCACCTGATTCACCAGCAACAGGGCAAAAATTGATGATTCATTTATGTTAGTTGTAATTGTCATCAATGAATGAGTTGTTGGACACACGTACGTAATTCATATCCTGGCATGAAGCCCAAGTATCAACTCGAAACACAATCCGGAAGTCAGATTGCTGAAACATTCTTTCAACGTTTTCCTCTCTATTCCATTAAAATCTCTTGCTTCAATAATTCAGGAAGGAATATTAAACATAAGTGTATAACCTTGCAAAACTACTAATTAATCAATCATGATCATTATAGCCAAGGCATTCTTGGTAACTATTTCGACAGTCCCATTCTCATGAGCATGGCCGGCTACTAGGCTGTGCAAACAGCCCGACGGACAGGGCCCTATATTTGGGGCTCAATTTTTATTTACTTTTTAGAGTTTACCATGAGAAAATTATATAATGTCTAAATTTAATTTAAATAGAATGTTATAAGGGTCCTCATTTTATATATTTTAATTTAGTAATTTTTATTTTAAATTAATTTAATTCTATGAGAGACGCATTTTAGACTTACCACAAGTTCCTGAAAATCATCAAGAAGACCCTACTAGTAATGGTTTCTACTCTCCAATTCAATAAGTTTTTGTCTCTTATCCACATTAATTAGCAGGATATTCTTTGCATCTACCCAAGTGATTATTCAAACCGCGCTTGTTCCATTCAGTGGAATATATTTAACAGTCACTTTGCAATATGTACGTAATTTTGTATTTCTTGAGCAGATGCATCTTCTCTTATTAGAATCATTACTGCTTATAGTGGATTGAATAGTTTGTTGTGTTCCTCCCAATTCTGCTAGATTATTTCCCAAAACAATGTCATCGAAACTGATGTGGTCAAAGCTCTACAAACAAAGTAAACTAACATTAGAGTTAGAATAACATAGCAAATCATATTTATCAAAAGTGATAGTGTAAAAATATTAGCAAGTGAGCAACCAACAATACAACATCTACATACAAAAATATCACACAACAAAGAAAATAATAAACGCAAGTCACAAATAAAAATCTACTGTGTACACTTTTGGATGAATAGTAACAAGAAGCGAAGCAAGTTCCAATATGAAGGAAGTAAAAGTAGCAAGAAACAAGACAGCAACACTTGCATCAATCGAATTTGATTTATTTTGGGAAAATTGTCATTAACTTTCAAAAATCTAGAAAATACAATTTGAATCGGAAGAAAAGAAGAGCAACCCGCAGTACAAAGAAATACAAAATTTGAAACACAAAACTAGAAACAAAGTAAACACATAATTACAATATAGTGTCGATTGTAAGGGTAGTTTGGTTAAGGTATGGGCTCTTTTTTGGTGATCGTCGATGTAATGGTGTAATCCCGTTTTTGTGGCTAATTAGGCCTTGTGCCTCTAATTATCAAAAAAAAAAAATTACAATATAGTGGAAAGAGATATTTCCCTACAATACAACAATCCTTCTATTGTTTGAGCAATAGATATTTCTTCTTCTCCTTTCTCTTTTATTATTGCTCTAATGGAGGAATAGTCTCCTTGTACCTAGGAATGGTTATTTTGCCCCCAAATCCCTAAAACTCTTTTATTAATACTTGAATTTTTTTGTACTTTTATTTTAGTTCTTACTCTTAATGTATGATGATTGTTGAACATTATGACTCTTTAGCATGTCAACTTGTGATTTGGGGATTTGCTTAGGGTTTTGCCAAATTTATTATCTATATGTGTGGATTGGTTGGTTTAGCTTTGAATATATCGATAATTAGATCTTGTGGTAGGTTCTAGGTTGCCGATTGATATAGCATTAATGTGGGCTTCCATGGAAGTTAAACGGAAATGAAAACCTAAATCATTGGGATTAAATCAATGTCATTTATCAAAGGCTACTGAAATAGATTTCTTGGAACTTATGGAAACTTGTGCTTAATGCTTTTAGCTGATAAGGTTCTTAAATAATCCATAAGTGCAAACTCAATTGGTTAGGATTGAAATACCATGATTTGGTTGTTAATTAATTAAGTGTTCCCGTTGTTTAGATATGAGTTCATGAATTGATAGTTGGCAGTAAAGGGTGAAGGGGGCAAATATCCATCATGGGGTACATTTATCATAGATTAGTTACTTTAGTTTTATTGTTTTTCCTTTATTTCAGTTTATCACCCCAAACAAACAAAACCCTAAAAATTTACCTCATTTATATCTTTTGTTTATATTTGTGTACTTTTGTTAAACTTGTAATTAGCTAAATAGTTTTCAAGTCCTTGTGGATACGACACTTGTTGTACTACTTCGATTTTGTGCACTTGCTCATAGTTTGCAAAGTATATTTTATATTTTGCACAACAAGTTTTTGGGGTTAGTCTCACTAAGTAGCATTAAACACAAGTTCTTGATAATAAAACTTGGATTCACCAACTAACCTTGTAATACCCTTGAGGTTTACCTCCTACATAGATTGGAGGGGAGAACGAACCACTCCTTATATGGGTGGGGACACCTCTCCTTGTTGTGAGGCCTTTTGGGGCTAGGAAACCCCAGGAACAAAATCATGCGGCTCGCGTGCCAAAGCGGACAATATCACAACAGTGGGATATTGGGATGTTACAATTGGTATCAGAACCAGACTCAGGTCGGTGTGCCGGTTGGCTCGCGAGGGCGCTGGGCTCCCAAGGGGGGTGGAGTGTAATACCCTTGAGGTTTACCTCCCACATCGATTGGAGGGGAGAACGAACCACTCCTTATATGGGTGGGGACACCTCTCCTTGTTGTGAGGCCTTTTGGGGCTAGGAAACCCCAGGAACAAAATCATGCGGCCTGCCTGAAAGCGGACAATATCACAACAGTGGGATATTGGGATGTTACAATTGGTATCAGAACCAGACTCAGGTCGGTGTGTCGGTGGGCCCGCGAGGGCGCTGGGCTCCCAAGGGGGGTGGAGTGTAATACCCTTGAGGTTTACCTCCCACATCGATTGGAGGGGAGAACAAACCACTCCTTATATGGGTGGGGACACCTCTCCTTGTTGTGAGGCCTTTTGGGGCTAGGAAACCCCAGGAACAAATTAAATCATGCGACCTGCGTGCCAAAGCGAACAATATAACAACAGTGGGATACTGGGATGTTATGGTTGGTATCAGAGCCAGGCTCAGGTCGGTGTGTCGGTGGGCCCACGAGGGTGCTGGGCTCCCAAGGGGGCTGGAGTGTAATACCCTTGAGGTTTACCTCCCACATCGATTGGAGGAGAGAATGAATCACTCCTTATATGGGTGGGGACACCTCTTCTTGTTGTGAGGCATTTTGGGCTAGGAAACCTCAAGAACAAAATCGTGCAGCCTGCGTGCCAAAGTGAACAATATCACAACAGTGGGATACTGGGATGTTACAAACCTAGATGGTAAAAACTAGGGTTTATAATCTCTCTTTGGTAACAATCCCTAACTCAAAACCAAATATTGATAAGGACCACCATAAATGCTAAAGGTGATCAATCTAGAGCATTCAACGAACTTTTGGAGAGAAAATAACTATATTAAATGCAGTGTAGTACTACAAGCGTATTTGGGGACTTAGGGTCAAACCTTATCCCAAGGTACAAAATGAGACGACTTAAGCATTAGGAAGTAAAAGTGGAGAAAGGTATAAGAGATAACCATTGGTGGTTAATCAAGCTTTGATGGAGGTGAGCTCCTCCTCCCCCCTCTTTCTCTTTTGCCCTATTTTCCTTCTTTTCTCTTGGGTGCACCTTTGTTCTCGCATCTGTTGTTTGCAAATGAAGTGTCCTACTGTTTTCGATTTCTTTTGTGTGAATGTCCCCCCTTCCCCACTCACGTGAGTCTGTCTCTCTGTTTTTATCTCCTGTCTATGTGTGTGTCTAATGAAAACAAATCCAAGTCCACTGCCTGAGTGAGTGTCCTGGTTGATTTATCTATTCGTCTGTCTCGTGTGAGATAGTTGTCCGAGCGAGGACTTGAAGTGTCTGGGAGAGCTTTCCTTAGCTATCCGAATGTGTCTAGCAAGACACATACCTGGACACAAGGTCGGACGTGCTCTTATACATGACATAAATTCTCCGTCATAGCTTGGATTTGCTTCCTGTTTGTAGCATTAGAATCCTTGAGCGCTACTTCATCCATGCACACGAGAAGCTCTATTTGCTTCCTGCTTCTTGCCCCTTGCTGTTCTAGGAAAGTGGGAAAGTGGAAAGCAAAGACCTTAAGTGTTGAATATGCTACATAGTGTCCTTTTAAACCTTATTTGTTTGAGTGAATTATTTTTATATTATCTCTTTCTTTTCTTTCAAAACAAGAGCATTACCCAGTCTTTTTTCATTAGCTAACAACAGATTACCTTGAGCATTCAACATAAGTTATCTACTTTTGTTGAGAAGATGTCTTGTAATGTTCAATTCAAGATTGAAAATAAGCCATGGAACTAGCAGCCATTCGGACTTAAGGGAAAATTCACCAGCGAATTCTCAATTCCAACATTATTCACTATATCCAAACCCTTTGAAGTCCAACCCCGCCCATTTCATCTTCTATTCCACCCAGCTTCTTCTTTGCAGCACTTTTCATCTTCCTCTAGCTAGCCTTCTTCCAGCCGGGTTGTAACACCCCTACCGCTAATCTAGTCATTACCTCCTAATCCGTCTCAATAATCAGTAACGAAGCAGCGGAATTCTTACTCCAACGACGGGTGATACAATGCCGTTAGTCACCCACGTGACTAACAAGGCCAAATTCAAATACAATATCGGTTTGATGAACTAGTATACCGAGTACTCTACATCAACATTACATTTCATTCCTTAACCAACTCAAATACATATACAACCTCAAATCAATTCTATACGGAGTCTCTACAATTCTCAAGCTTGCCGATACATTTCGGTCTTACAGTACAACCTTTACAAAACCAATACAATTTCCTTAATCAACTACCCATGCTTAAGTAGCAATCCCGTCCTACTCTCCAACGGTATTCGGCTCCAAGTATTATTTGTTTTGTGGATTATTTCGATTCGGTTCTCTAACCGTTATCGGGAGTTACTAATCTCGTACAGCTCTCCCACGTTCTAGTGAGTTCTTAAGTGTGCATTATCGTCATTCTTAACTCGATAGTTTCGTGTGTGTTTCCACGTGTTGTTAGTTTGTTAGTTAGTATTAACTTACTCTTATTCCTTGAGGGTTTCTACCTCACTATGCCTTAGTCACTTATTCATTATCTCACCCATTCTATTGGGTTACTCTTACTCAAGTTCTCTTGTTCTCTTTCTCAAACTCGAATTCTCAATTTTCAACTCTCAAGTTCAATTCTCAAGTTCGATACTCAAATTCTCAAATGGACACCTTTTAAGTCATTACCCATGACCTCCGGGCAGAGTCATACACAAGACTTACCACCGGTTTCAAATACAAGTCTTACTTCCCCGGTTTCGACCCTACTACGGGTCTAGCATAGTGGGAAGGTTCGACTATCAAGCGGAACTATCCACTTAGCTCCTCAAACTCTCAAACGTCCGTATCTCTACCGGACTACTCAATTTCCCAACACTCCTCTCTCGGAGTTGTATCTTAATCTCATAGATCAGCCTAGAAGTATCTCTCTCGATACCTTCTAATAGCTTAGTGAACTTTCTCAATATCTGGTATTCTCAGATTTAAGGGTTTACCCTACTTATCGAATACTTGTATGCTCAGGACATTTTCTCAATTAGGTCGGACCCTCATATTATGGGTCGTCTATTTTCCTAAGAGAGTTTGTTGGTCCCTTATCATTCTTTTACTTCTCTTAAGTTCAAATCTTGAACCATCAGTAATCTCTTATTAGAGGTTTCTTTACATCTTTCCACTATTATTTGTTTTGTGGATTATTTCGATTCGGTTCTCTAATCGTTATCGGGAGTTACTAATCCCGTACAGCTCTCCCACGTTCTAGTGAGTTCTTAAGTGTGCATTATCGTCATTCTTAACTCGATAGTTTCGTGTGTTTCCACGTTTTCGTTATTTTGTGAAATGACTCTTTCTACGAGTCACTAACCAATCGTTACTCAATTACGAGTCGGTCTACAACACTAAGTTAGACCACATAGTCATACAAGGGTGGTTAGTACACACATCAAGCATCAAGATATATACAAACAAAGCAATAAAATTTTTTTCATGCTTTTATCTTGGTTACATCGGCACACAGGCACACAACACACAAATCAGTGTAATCCGGTTAGCATACAGGGCATGAGAAAATCATACCTTTCACCTTGGATTCATTCTACCTTGTCACCTCACGTTCCTCGGATCATACTCGATTCACTGATATCGTTTCAAACATTTCTATTAATATCAAGCTCATACGGTACGTAAACTCATTACTCTCGTACTTACCCCGTTGTCCCGTTACTCTTGACTTTGCTTAAGTTTTCTTAGGTGCATATTTTTCTCACCATTATTACTCTCCCAATGGTTTACTACTAATGCCATATATATATATATATATATTGTTTGACCCGACCGACCTTGCCAAGGGCGGTCCCAAGGTCAGTCGAAGTCAGTAGGTTGCGGGTTCGAAAAATTCAACTCTACCGACCCTACCAAGGTCGGTCGAAGTCAGAAGACTCCGGGTTTGAAAATTTTAGCTTCGACCGACCCTACCAAGGTCGGTCAAAGTCAGAAGACTCCGGGTTTGAAGAATTCAGCGTGACCGACCCTACCAAGGTCGGTCCCAAGGTCGGTCTACCCCAGTACCATTTTCCCAAGGTGTTTAACTACTCATTTTGAACTCTAAACTCACCTTAATCTTTCCCTAATCATTCCACATGTTTCCAAACATGTTTTAGCACCTTAAACATGCTCTAAACCCCCTTAAATCATTACTCAAACTTCTTACTCAACTCTTGCTCAATCCTACAGCTTAATTTCTCATTTTCTGCACTTGTGCACTCTAATGCATTCTCAAACCTTCTCTTGACAGCTTACCTCTTGTTCTCACCCATTTTGACCATTCAAAATCCT
Source organism: Limonium bicolor (assembly GCA_023374045.1). Classification (NCBI taxonomy): domain Eukaryota; kingdom Viridiplantae; phylum Streptophyta; class Magnoliopsida; order Caryophyllales; family Plumbaginaceae; genus Limonium; species Limonium bicolor. The sequence continues at coordinate 237,068,851 of CM041777.1, forward strand.
TTCTAACTATTTCAAATTCATTACTCTAGTTTACTCACCATTTTCCAAGGTCATACACACTCTAGTTCTTTCCTAGTTCTTCCAAAGCGCTAAAACACCATTTTCGCTACAAATTTTTACTCTAACCATTCCAAGCCTTCAACTACCATCCAAGGTTGATTAACTATCCCAAGTGAATCTCTTCCAACACCTAGTTAATCCTAGGTCATCCTTCACTCATAATAACACTTAAACCACTTAGATTTCTACACAAATTTTGCCATAACTCACCTACAATTCTAGCATTGCCCAAATGCACAATTCTCACCCAAATTATCTCAAACTAACCACACCCATAAAGGGTCCTACCAGCACACAATATCCATTCAAAATCCATCCATAATCCTCCATACACAACATAATGCATAAATCATAAAATGCATGGCTCTTAGGCCCTTAAATCACAATTCAATCACAATTCTCTCCTCTAGCTACCAAACACATTTCTAGCACCATTATTTTGGGTTCATTCTTTTCATTACCCATCCCAATATGCTAATACATATAGAGTATACATTAAGGTAGGTTTCTTACCTTGAATTCTCAAGTTCTCTCTTAAATTCTTCTCTTCCTCTTCTTCACTTCTCTTGACTCAAAATCGGCCAAGGCAATTCCAATATCAACACTCCAGCCCAGAACTCAAAAGAATTCAATGAACAACAATCAAACTCCTAAACCCCTTGGAATAACTCTAATTCAATGAAAGGGCTTAAAGCACAAAAGTTAGAGTTTTACCTTTGAAGTTCTAGAAGGGGTTTTAAACCTTGAATCAAGAAGAGGGTTCCACCATCATTGGAAGGTTGAACCAATGCTCCAAGACAAGAAGAAAGCAAGGCATAAAAAGGGGGGAAAAATCGGCCACACCAAGGAATGAAGGAAAAGTGAGTTTTTCTTGGATTTCCTTACCTTAAATGAAAGAGGAGGTGTCTAGCTCCAAGAACATGTGGTTTTCTCTTCAAATGGCCAACACCCATGGAGGTCAACTTTCTCCATTTGAGATTTTGAAAAGAGAGAATGATAGAGCTTGGTGAGAGGAGCAAGAATATGTACTTATTTTTGTGTTTGGAGCTTGGTGGAAGCTTGGGCAAGCAAGAGAAGAGGGGGTAGCCATTGTTGGCTGCTTCAAAATCACCAGGAAGGAGAAGATGGGGGAGGAGCCGGCTGGGAGGAAATAAGGGGAGGAAAGAGAAGAGGGAAAAGGGAAATGAGGGAGGAGAGAGAGAGAAAAGTTACTTTTGTAACTTTTCTACCTTTTTGCTTTTCTTTCTTTTTCTTTTCTTTCTAGCTAGTTAAGTGTGTGTGAGAGAGCTAATTACCTCTCTTAAAAACGGGCCCCTATAGTAATTAAGCTGGGGGCGGTTTTGTCTTTTCATAATAACGCTCGTTAATTACCCGATTTTAGCACTATTCACTAACCGGGCCCGTTTTCCAGATTTTTCTCGTTTCTTTAATTTTAGTGGTTCTTAAGCTTCCATTTATACTTAATTATAGTTATATAGTCAACTATACTTTTTACGGGTCTGTTTGACCACTTAAAATCACGTTTTTGGATTTTCTCGGAAAACGTGCTCTAAAGCTTCGTTAGCGTTTTTAATCCATTTTATGGATCCGTTTTCTTCGGGAATTGTTCCCACATATTAATTAGGCATAACTAAGCCTTAGGAATCCATCTAGGACCCTAACCGAGGTCGTATTCCTCCTATGGTTGTGTAACGTTCATTTTGCGTTTAACGTTTTTTAAGCGTTTTTCTCTTTTCTTTTGGCTTTATTTTCTTCACCAATATTCTTTAGGCACTATTAGGCCCTTTAATACCATATTAGAATTATTTAATCACCATATTTAAGTTCGGGGTATTTCACTGGTCGAATCAATCTCTCCCTTCGCTTTCCAATTGGTTCCAATCATTTCTCTCTTACCCATCAAAATCATGGATCCATTCAAAACTCCAATTCTTGAACATATCAAGCCACTTTCAGTCAAAGAACCAGCCTATCTCCAAGAACCTGAAGCTCCTATGACGGATTTGCCTCAAGACCCAAATCCTGAACCGTAAATTTTGACTCCAAACCATAATGTCGTTGAAGTACACTCTGCCAAAGATGAATCAACTACCTCTCCGACTCCAGCCACCGGAAATCCCTTATCTCCTCCGTTTTCCTCGTTTGTTTGTCCTCGAACTCGTACTCCACTCCAGAAATAACCTTCTTTGATTGCCCCAACTTCTTTTATAACGTCAAAGCTCAAAATAGTGGACACCACTAGCGACAAACCATCCAAGTCAAAGAAGAGAAAGTCGACTGGAAACCCTATGTCAAAGGAAAAAGCACGGAAATGCGGACAAGAAAAGCTTCAAAACCCAGATCGTAAATACCCTTAGAAACTACTGGAAACTGATATAATTTCGGACAAGTGATTAAGTTTGAATAGCTGTGCACAAACTCCCTAGAACAATTAGCTGATTATCTGCAACTTCAAGGTTGGAATGTCCTTTTTAAGTTTGAAACAAACCTACTATCCAGAATATCTATTTCCCTTCCTGCGAAATATGGTGTTTTTGTCACCATTTGAGTTTCATGAAGGAAACTTATCTTGTATTCCTTCTATGCTAGCAGTAATTCTCGATGATCCTCTAGATGGCTTGGCTGAGTTCAATACTCAGAAAGTAGATGTGGTTTCCTCAACCGAGATTATCACACACTATGGGTTACCATGTGCCAGTTCAAGACTTAAACACTTCCAGTAGAGATCTGGGTGTTCTCCTCCATCTCCTACACATGATCGCATACCAATGCACTGTTCCACGCTCTGATATGCGAGATAGGTGACCCTAGTGGATATGCGATCATATGGAATCTAGATCATAAGATACATTTATCTCTTCTGCGCATCGTCATCTCTCATCTCAGAACTGTAATCAACAGCTCCAAGCCCCCTACCCTTTCTGGCTGACAAAAGTGTTCAAGTATCACAACATACCCTAGGAAGATGCCTACTCAATCACTGTGCAACCCTCAAACAATTTGGCATCTCAAACCCTGTCCAAGATGGGAATTGAGTTAATTGCTTCAGGCTGGTGCCTTAAAGCTGCTACATCCCATCCTGAGTCCAGAACTGACCAGGCCCAGACTCAGACAAATACTGAAGATACAGTCCTGCACTCAATGGTGAAATCTCTGATGGACTCTATACTGGGTATGGAACAGAGGCTGGTGAACAGAATTCAGAGCATAGAGGAACGCATGGATCAACTTCTGACATCTACAAATCCTTTTCTGAAGCCTCGAAACTGTTTTAATTCAATTTTTAAAAATTTCGTGTGGATTGTACTTCACCAACTCACCCTAGACATTTTTTCACTTCTGGCTCGTGCATACTTTTTCAGAACTATGGTCACAATTCCCCTATTTTTTGGTGTGGCAAAAGGGGAAAAAACATCTTCTATCTTAAACTATTGTGCTATTTTGGAACCGCAGTTTGAATTGTTGCTTACGGTTTTTGCTTATATTACGGTAATTCATGAGTAGTTTAGTGATTTCTATGATTACTTAACTTTGAGTTCAAGACTGAGTGCAGGAAGATTTAGAACAGGTATAAATTCAGGGGGAACTTTGATCCTCAAAACTCTAAGTTCAAGATCGAATGTTGAAGTGTAAAGATCTGGCATAAATTAAGGGGGAACTTCTTCTAGTTAAAGACTACAAGAGTTTACCGCATCAAAAAAGGGGAAACTGTCGATGCTCTATTTTGATCGGCAAACTCAGTTCTATACTAAATATCTCAAACGATCAATCTTGAACTCACCATTGACATGATGCAGATTTATTTACTAGAAAAGAAGGTTGATTATGATTTATATTTGCCAACCAGAGATAAATATCAAGGTGAGTTAACATGACAGATTAGGTAAATAAATCAGCAACATCCTTGATAAATAAAAGATGAAGAAAATCAAGGAGATAGATTCTCTCCTTGAATCTATAAAAGCTCGAGGTTGAAATAGTTAGGGTTATGTTTTTCGAGAGAGAAAAAGAGCAATAAGAAAAGTTTAAAAATTTTAGATTACTTACTTCATTGTGGTTGAATGTCTAGATTCATCATGTGAGAGTTGTGATCTTACTTGTTAAGAAAGTGTTCTTAAAATGAGGAAACTTGTATCAAGTGGGATACGTGAGATTGTAATACATTGTTATTGAAATAGTGAAGATTTCAATCTACTCTTACTTTGTTCCCATCTCACTTCAATATCACAATACACCCAGACGTCTCAGTGCTAGACTCACGTTGTACGAACTTACACATCCCTAGCTCATGGGTAATTGGGGAATAAGGGACGAGAAAGCACAGAGAGAGGAGAGATCGCACAGATTTATGAAAGATTGTAAAATTGTTTTTTGAAACGATGATAATCATCCGTTAAACAAGACGATTTCTCCCTTACCTTTTTTTTTATTGATGATGATGTTGTGGATAATTCTTTTAGGGGGTGTTTGTTTCAGGTGGGGAAACAGAAAGGAATCAGGGAAGATTGTAGAGGAATGAAAAAGACTTCCCTTTTATTTTCCGGACCGTTTGTTTGAGCTGGGGAAATGAAAATAAATAACCGGTCAAGAGCCACCGGTCAATGGTCAACGGCTGCCGGTCAACGATCATTAATTGCCGGTCAACATTCACCGGTCACCGATCAATGGTCATTAGTCGATCAATGGTTTCATCATATATCGCTGGTCAAAGTTACTAGGGAGGAGGTGGGATCAAACAATAGAAAAGACTGACAAAATAAACAATGAATAGATTACCCGAAACGAGCGCCTCCTTTAGATATGTGCTAATCATGTTTTTTTTTTTTTTTGAATAATGAGGCTATGGTGGAATTTTTTTCCCGTATCTCGCGCTACCCTCTTAACGCCATTTCCTTTCTTCTTCGCGCTTTTCATTGTCTGCTGTCACAATGGCGGATAAGAGGAAGCGCCGCCACACAGACGAGCATTCTGACTCGGACACCGACTCCGCCTACGACGGCGAGGAGCCGGCTGCCACCACTTCCCATCTCTCTCCCAGATCCATTCCGTTCAAGAAACGCCTCAAATCTGACACTGTCATCCTCCAGTCTCTCAAAAAGCTTTGTGAGTCTGTTAAAAACCCTTCATCTTCCTCCAGTCGTGCCCTCAGCCTAGCCGACATATCTCCATCCCTCGCTGCCACTTGCCGCGAGGTTACGGATCTCACTCTCTCCTCCGTCCAGGACAGAATCGAATCCTTAGTGCTATCCATCACCAAAACCATCCTAGCCGGCGATGGTTTCTCCTTCACTGTGCCTTCTCGATCCAGCTCAAACCATCTCTACGTTCCCGAGCTTGACCGTATAGTGCTCCGGAGCAAATCCTCCGTTCGCCCATTCGCCTCGGTCTCCTCTGTTCGTAAGACCACTATCACCGCACGTATCATGTCACTGATTCACCAGCTCTGCATCCGCAACATCCATGTCACTAAAAGAGATCTGTTCTACACCGACGTCAAGCTCTTCCAGGTAAGTTGCGAGCTGTTAATTTCGGTCACTGGCAATTAATAGTGTGTTTGGATTGAGGTTTAAATAGTTAGGTTACGAAATTGTAACAGTATTTTTTATATCCTAAAGTAATGCAACAATATCTCTAATCTTCACCTAAATTCACCTTATTTAACCTTAATTAGGTAAACTTCACCTTACTTTACCTCATATGACCCCAGTTCAAACATACCATAAGTAGTAATAAGGTTACAATTGGTGTTGTTGGTGGGGGAAGTTTTGATAAATCACATTTGGAAGGAAAATAGTATGTGTGGTTCTGCGTTAAATGGGTGAATGTTTTGATTCATCACATTTGAAAGAAAAATAGGGTTAAATGAGGCTGCTTTAGCCATTTTTATCTATTTTGCATAGAAACTTATAGGAGATCACTGTCTTCGTCTCGAAAATATTTTTGAGTTCGGAAACTTTGAAACTTCCTGGAAGTGGTTTTGGCGCAAGTATTTTGTACACTGATCTTATATTTTGCTTGACAGACCAAACAATGTATGTACACTATATCAGTTAGTAATACTTATTTTAACGAATGTGGCATAAAATTAACTGAGTTAATATATCGTGGCATATAATGATAAATTCACATTAAGAGCATATATAATAATTGAATTTTGAAGAAATTATGTTTTCTCTCCATTTTTTGCCGTTTTCGTTTCAAAGCACTTTATAAGTTGTGATTTCTCCGTTTTAGAAACCTTATAATTCCTGAAACCCTCCCTGTTTTGGTGCAACATACGTTTTTGTTAACTAAGTAATAAGCGAAGTTAGTGAAAATTTCAACAAAAGTTTAAAAGGTATTCCCCGCTCACCACATAAATCATCCAAAAAAAGCTTCAGGGACTATGGTCAACCATTTGGCTAGTGCTTTTATTTGAGTTAGGCTCGGTTTGTTGTGAAATGATTTGTTCATTCTAGACTAAACATTTATAGACCCATTCTGCATGTTTATACTGTACACAACGTATTCAAAACTATGAAGCCAATATTATATACTAATTCACGGGAGTCTTCTTGAGGCTTAAATTATCGCTCTGCAAGGAATGAAAAGGATATAACCCTGCCTTAAACTTAATTCGGGAAAACATGGTTTGTGCTTTGAATCTCTAATTATACAAACAACCTTCAAAGATAGAATATTGAATGTGCATTTTATGTTTTCAGGATCAATCTCAGAGTGATTCTGTGTTGGATGATGTGTCCTGCATTCTTGGCTGTACTCGATCTAGTTTGAATGTAATTGCAGCAGAGAAGGGTGTGGTGGTGGGTAGGTTAATTTTCAGTGACAACGGGGATGTCATTGATTGCACCAAGATGGGTATCGGGGGCAAGGCTATCCCACCCAATATTGATCGAGTAGGTGATATGTCGAGTGATGCTTTGTTCATACTGCTGGTTGAGAAGGATGCAGCTTACATCCGATTAGCTGAGGATCGATTCTACAACCGTTTTCCCTGCATAATCATCACAGCAAAAGGCCAACCTGATGTAGCTACTAGGTTGTTCTTAAGGAAGATGAAGTTGGAGTTGAAGCTCCCAGTTCTGGCTCTAGTTGATAGTGATCCTTATGGGTTGAAGATATTGTCAGTTTATGGGTGTGGCTCGAAGAACATGTCTTACGACAGCGCCAACTTGACTACACCCGACATTAAGTGGCTCGGGATCAGGCCCAGTGATCTGGACAAGTACAAGATTCCAGATCAGTGTAGGCTGCCTATGACTGAGCAGGATATTAAGACAGGTAAGGATCTGTTGGAGGAAGATTTTGTAAAGAAAAACCCAGGGTGGGTTAAAGAGTTGGAGCTCATGGTGAAGACTAAGCAGAAGGCTGAGATTCAGGCTTTGAGCTCATTTGGTTTTCAGTATCTGTCGGAGGTCTACTTACCGTTGAAGTTGCAGCAGCAAGATTGGTTGTGAATTTGCTGTGACATTACTTCGGTTTATATGTCGTTTTTTTTCCAAATGTAGAACCGTATTTTTTTTTGAAAACCAAACAGCCTTTCAGTAATTAGTCTTCCAACCAGATTTTCACATCCTGCGGGATACAATTTAAGAAAGAAAAGATTTTTCCTTCTCTTACCCCAAAAGAAACTAATCTATGATCTAGCACTCCTCACAAAAAACCCATTCGATGAAATAAAAACCCCATCATCCATGTTCTATCTTCCAGAATCACTCCTGTCTTCCATTCAATCTCACTATTACCTTTTAGATACTCTGACAATGTTTAAACCATTAGAGAAAAAGGACACTCTCCCAATTTAGCTTCTTTGGCTTTAGCTAAAATCGGGGAAAGCTGCTCCTCTCTACCTTCAAATTCTGCTACCACAATCTCCTTCTTATGGTTTATTGCCACCGCCGCCGCCTCGAACCCCTGATTATGCTTGGCACTGCCATCTACCAGATGGTCATCCTGTCCCTGTTTGTACGACTCGACCCCCCTTCATGACTAAGAGCTGACGAAAGTGCTGCATGTGTCGCTGCCTCCAAGAAGGCCTCCGCCTGGTTAAATCCCCAAAGTTTTGATCCCCAGAAGAGGTTCCGTCAGGCACGGATGCGTAGAAGGGCAAAACGGTCAAAAGATTTGGAATCGTGAATTGTTAAGGGTGTTCTAGGAATTTTCTATCTTGCATGATTAATTCACGTGCCTCGGAACGGTTGTGACAGTTTAATCATCACGAAGGGTATTTTGTAATTTTTAGGAGTTTTTATTTTTTAAAAATTAGCTTTTAATACACTTTATAAGCTAACTCTTTATATAATTAAATGCCTGAAATTCTCAAAAATTTAAAAGAAAACGTTTTTATCCATTAAATAAAAGTTGCAATCTGGTTATTAGGCTCATCCATGACCAAAAGCTCAGCAAATTTTATATTCTTTTATCAAAATAAAATAATTTTTCATTAGAAAATTCAGAAATATCCTCCTTTACATGAAGGTAAAGTTTCATGATAACATTCTCTCCAGAAGTTACCCGACCAATTTCAGTAAACTTGGATTCTTTACAAAAGTTATTATATCTTGTTCATTTTCTATAGAGGGAACTCTTCCTACTGACTCAAGATACATTCTCAAACCCTACGAAATCAGAAAAGACGCCACCAGTTCACTCTTTACGTTTTCCCACTCCCGACCACCGAATCATACCAAAACTTTCTCAAAATCCACAAAAACGGAGTCTTTGAACTCCCACCATCAATCCAACCATCATAATCACCACAAAGACGTGAGGAACAACATCAACATCAGATAGTCAGAAGCTCGGGTCAAAGTCAAACGGGATCGGCCGTCAACAAAGCCACCGAAGAATCTCGTCGTGAAGAAACATCTGATTCCCGAAGTCATAACAGGTTAGATTTTGAATTCTTTAACTCCCCTGATCATAATAAATTCTCAATATCAAATTCAAATCAATTTTTCTCGCGACTTAATTAGGGTTTAGATTACTTTTTGCCTAATAATTTGTCTGCTAAGTTTCATCAATAATTTGAAGTCTTTCAATCACTAACGTGCTTAGAATCTTTCAGGATACTCACCCATAAAATTTGAGCTGAAAACACCGCCGGAAACCACCCGAAAGCCACTATCCGAGGGCGGTCTGTGCCTACGAACGCCCCCACGGTGGCGGAACAAATAAAATTTTCAAAATTAGGGTTTTTATACATGTCCGGGCGCACGAACACCTAGTCTGTGGCCCCACTTGAGTACTGCAAACCCTCTGCTTCAACCCGATCTTGGTAAGTTTCCTCCTCTCTTCTTCTTCCTTTTTGTTGTTTCTCGTTTTCGTTGTCTCCCTCCCCCGGCCGAAAGGCATTTATTTAGTCATTTACATAATATCATGTATGTATATACACTGCTCCGATCTCGTTCCTCCTATTTACTTATCCTTATTTCCTTCTAAAATAGTCTTTTAATGCGCAGTTCATCACCTTTCGTTCTAAATACTCTACGAAACATGTACTCCTGCAGCAGTGTAAGTTCCTTTCTCTTGGTTTACAAGGATATACAGAAATAAAAACTAGGCTGCATTTGTTAATCTGTCATACATGCTTAAAGAACGAGTATACATGCACTGAAATAAGTACATACAAGTTTAAATACTCTAGTGTGCTACTAAAAATCGTTGTCTATATTTGAGTGTGGCTGGACAGTCTGTTTTTAGCCATCTGAATCGATTGAGTTTTTACAAAGAAATATATTATGCTTTCGATGAATATATATACTGTTTTAAACCGATTTCTCGAGGTTAATATATTGTGATTTGTTTTCAATATGGTGTGGAAGAGAGTGAAAGCTCATCAGTAGGAGTTAGGAGATTTTTTTTTTTTTTTAAGTTATAGAGTTTTGGTTTAAGGACTTTGTTGTGTTTTGAAATATCATTTATTTTGTTAGGCTTTGGATTAAGCATCATTTGTATTTGAATATTCTGTATTATTGTACTCTAACTTATTGCATTTCTTCAATAAAAATATATATCTTTTGAAACTGCTTCTGTGATGCTATTATGCAATTTAGTCTACTATTGCAAAAGGTTTCTGTTTTATTTTTTAAAAAGAAAACTATAGATTAAGATTTCTATCAAAACCATAATCTAAAATTCTCTAGACTCACACTCGATTAAGACTTTTAATTACAGTTTTGAACCGTAACTAAAAAGTTTTAGGGAATAGATAACACAGGCGTTAATTACAATTTTAAACTTTCAACCAGGATAATTTCTTCCATTCCACTAGTGAATTGATCCATGCTTTGCACATGACTAGTAATCTTCCCAAATATTCTCTCTAAGCTGAACTTGATGCAATTAATGGACCACCATATTGTATTGAACTTATAATCAAATTGTAATAACTATATATTTAGAGTTAATGGCTTTAGGAGTAAAAAACACATTATTTGAAGTATAATATCCGGTGTGTTCTTACTTTTAAGATAGATTTTCATTTCAATATTTAGCATATGAGATATATTAACTTTCGATATTATAATATAAACTTCTTACATGACAAAGATGAGATCTAAAATTTAGAAATTTATAAAATTAACTTGCACAAAAAAAAAAAACAAGACACTGAATATGGTATAGAGAGAGAGTACTAATTTTACAGCATGTAATAATACATAAATGTTTGATATTAAAATAGAAGACAAGATCCGCTTGTTCACCTTGCAAGTGGATAATCAAATTAACACCGCATGATACAGGCAGCACCTGGTTGTAACCTCACATTCAAATCAACACCTTTTCAATTATGGATGGCAGGGAAAGAGTTCAACACTGCATCATACAGGTCTGTCGACCCACAATATCCAGGCAACACCGCATCATACAGGCTGCACCCGACTGTCACCTCAAAATGGCATTTGGTGGATACATCTTTCATGTGGACTAAGAAAAAGAATAGTATAAATTTATTAGCAAGGTTTTACAGTCTCTAAAATGCAACAGCTGAATACATGTAAAACGGCCAAAGTTTTCTGCCAATCACTTTTCAATGTAATGTAATACCACAAATGTTTGCAAGAAACAAAATGATCCCACTACACCTTTTTCTTAACAAGGTAGGGGTAAGGAGCGAACCGTACCCTTGAAACCAAACTTATCCCCATCGGACAATGGCAGAACCCCAAGTAAGTCCGGCACCAAAACCCGAAGTAGCGATGATCTGTCCTGGCTTGACTTTTCCACTTCTAACAGCTTCATCCAGTGCCAAAGGGATGGATGCAGAACTGGTATTCCCGTATTTTGCTATATTGGATATCACTCGTTCCTGGGGAACATGTAAACGTGTTGCCACCGAATCAATGATCCTCTGATTTGCCTGCAAAACATATACCAATCACTCACTTTGCTTACATACTTAAAACAGTGATTTTGAGAGATAATATGCAACTCAAGATAAAAGGACTGATTATTGCTCATTTATAATACACACCCAAGTCTGTAACATGATTTCCAACTCATAACGGGTACATATGTTATAATCCTACTACAATCACAGTTATACCACAGCCGATGTCACTAATCATGAAAAGATACCATGATCACAGAAAAATCTTGCCGCGCTCCTCCATCTTCGCCAACACACTTTGATTCTATGTGACACATCTTCATCAAGTTCTTCATTCTAATGGGTTATGGATCCCAAGAAACGGAATGCATCACTGACCGGGATTTCCCTACTATGTAAGGTTATTCTTGTGTCTTTTGTGTTCATGTCCCCACTAAACTTGCACTCCATACACAGTCTTACTTCGACTCAACCAGAACCCCTTATCCTTCAAGGTTTGCCTTCATAATTCCAACTTCACCTTAACACCTAAATTTGTCTCATCAATCAACACAATATCATCCGTGAACATCATGCACCATGGTACCTCCACTGAATCGACTTCATGATTTCATCCATGACTATGAAAACAATAAAGGGCAGAGCTGACTCTTGGTGTACTTCAATGATAATAGGGAACTCTCCTTCTCCCGACACTAGTATGTATGCACACTGGTAGTACATCCCTCATACGTATCTAGTACGAGGTAGATATACTTACACTAAATGATGAAAAGCAATGCCAGCAAAATGCAAATGCAAAAAGTAGGGTTGTTCATGACCAAAGTCACATCTATTGGATACTTGGAGCTTCATTATTAAAAAGAAAAAAAAACTCCTTTTCAAAGACCAGGGACAGATAAACTATTTCACAAGGTGCCCGGTAATAGCTCCTACAATCTTCCCTCTAGTTCCATCACTGATTGTGAACTCCACTTTCAGGGAAGTCATGACATTTGCTCCATATTATTCTCAATAAAAAAGAATTCAAAATCCAAAATGGTCCAAAAATTCGACAAAAACACTGTCACGTAACTATCAAACACTCACTTTACCTCAGTTCGCTACTTATACTTAATATTGTTTCAATTCACACTTGCTTTCAAACTCCCTCTTTAGGTGGCAACTATATTCATGAGAGGAAGAAATGGCAAGGATCGTAAAGATATCTTCCTATCAATTAGTAATAGCCGTCTTTGACTTTCCACACATATTGAGGTACACAAAATGAATTCAATAACACCATACAGTGTAACAGGGATAATAGCAAGTTTTACTTGCTAGTTTTCACTTTTCAAAGAGGGCTAATTATTGGTTTTTGCATGTCCACAATGTCATCTAATTCTATAAACGTTGCTAACAGTGGCCGTAGTTATAAAGTAGACATAATATAGTAAATGGCTATTATTCTTATTGTTATAAGATATATTATTATAACTATTAGTATTACTATTATAGTTAGGATTTGTTACTGTGGATCATATTAGAAAAAGTAGATATTTCATTATCTCTATGTATTAGTATTAAGGGAAGTTTGTACTTGCAGTCACTTTATGAGTATTCCCAGTCACAAAATAAAATTAGACATGATTGCACTCTTTTCAAGATACGTTTCTAGCTCTTAAAAAGGTTATCATGTGAAGTTTAAAATTAATACCTGAGGGAAAAAAAACAATTTTTGGTACATTAAACAGTTTATCACACATTTTTTCGTCCAAAAATAGACCACCAAATCACCAATGGGTACATCTGAAAACAGACAACAAAAAACTAATCGGGCTGTAGCCAGTATTTGTGCGAGTAAAACGAACCAGGCGACAGCAAGTTCTGAATTTGCGTCTGTTTAACCTGGTATAACTGGTCCAAATCTAACCGTTGGTGAATCGGACCAAAAATTCAAGATAGATGTACATACCATCCATTTTCCAGATCATGCATAGCGAGCCTTACACCCAAACAGATGTGTAATTGCATACCAACCACTCTAACGTTAGTAAAAACATTGAGTTTGGTTTTTTTTTCTTTATGGTACTTTTTTTAGAAGAACCTTGTGAACATCATTAAATTGTTTTGAACAGAATTATGGAGTAAAACATTGTTTATTTTTTTATTCATTTCACAGTTTTTTTGTTTTGTGATCCAATTCTTCAACTTTTAATTAACTTTTGCCTAATGCTAGTTGAATACAGTAAAATGAAAAATGTATAAAGATAGAGTACCAGAATTTTAACTTTTTCAGTGACTGCAAATAGTAAAGAGGTGACCGTGAAATTTTTAGGTTACTGTGTATAACAGATGAATTAACACTATTTGATGTTTTCCTTCCCTGTATCAAATAATGAATTAAGGCATAATGGATTATCAACATCCTAACCTGGTGTAGAAGTAACCAATCAATGCTTGACCCAGTCAGACCAGCCTTTCCAAGAGCAGACTCTAGCGACTGAGGAACGCACTGAACTGCGAACCGAAAAACCTCTTTCCCATTCATCTGGATGCACGAATAGCTAGGGTGTTGAGGAGGGAAGCCTGGGGAAAAACTATCACCAACAAGTGCACCATTCGTCTCATCATACCTCATGGCCCCATTTAAGTGCCTGTTATTTGTTGAGGAGCAAATGAAAGGACTGAGATCTGCTGCTTTGATAATTGACAAAAAGCAATGTAGCATCTTCTGCTGATTCACAAAATGAACTGCAGCATACCTTACCCCTTCCCCATTGCTATGCAAGTCGAAAGAAAAGAGACCATCCTCTTCAACATCACAGGCCTAGAGAAGGAATAATACATGAGAAAATCATTAGGGACTTGCACAAATTTTTAGTTCAGGAGGAGCTATGTTTTCCCTCAGCTTTTTCTTATCAAATCACGAGAACAACAAGCTCAAGGACTCTGGTCAATCTGGGGACAGTGGAATTTTAGGATTGAATCATGGTTACAACAGTAGTTTATTGGCACTATTAATCACTGCTAGTTACTTAGATGATAGGTGCTTGCGGAAATGCTTACCACACTTACCTTGGGTATTTCTTACTTAATATAATCAGTCGTGAAGTAGTCATTACATCTGAGAGCAGTTTACTATTTACCACACCTTCAGTTTATCAACCCAGCCTAAATCTGATAGAACTAGGGAGTGTACAAGACAAAGCCTCCAAAATCCTCAGGTGAGGCCACTAGAATTGATATCATCAACGGTACCTTTCTTACAAACCATAGCCATCTTTATATACTACTACTAGGAGCACTAACATTTGCACGATTCCCTTCTGACATATAACAAACTTATTCCTCCATCTCAGCACCTACTAGCTAGCTAAAACAAACTGCAGCACTACGCAAATATTTCATAATAACAGCCTACCTGTAAACAGAATATCTCATAACAAATTACTTTACTCTCCTATTATAAACTTGGCCGAAATACTTGTCTACGGGAGTAGACTTATCAAAATCTAGAACTATCCAGTGTACTGACAACCATATGGTGCAACACTAGTAAGCTGTATCTAGAGAAAAGAAAAATATATAAGTTTGACATGGCCTTGTTTTTAATTCTATCATACTGCAGAGAGAAAATACAAGCAAGGAAAAGGTAAAGTACAAACAATGTTTCTCTATCCTGTCCATATGCTAATATGTATTATCAAAGAATCAGTCCTACTGATTACACATCAGAACATCAATGGGCATTGCAGCTCAAGTCAATGATTTCTATATCAGGCTTGGAAGAAAACATCAGATATAGATGAAAGTTCACTCTGGCATATCATAAACTGACAGCATGGATCTTTCCCATCTCCTTTGACTGTGCTCAAGAGCATATCTTATCAAATAACATGAACTAATAAAATTAATCAGCACAACCAAAAATACATCCAGTCGAATTATCCCTAAACCGCATTGAGTGAAATTTCTGTCATGAAAAAAGCAAAAGTGGAAAGTATAAAACAGATCATGCTTGATCAACTGCAGTTGAAGCAGCATAATTCATAAAAAAGCTCAGAGATGAAGCCATGAGAAAAACACTTATGGACGAAAGGTATGAGAAGTATAAGATAACACAAGTGAGATAGAAAAGTTATTTTTTAAATCCATTTACCACAATTAGTTGACACAAGGGACTTGTGCATCTAATACCAAAATATATGTAGACAATGAAAGCAAACTACAAAGGTCATAGTTTGATGCAATATTCATCGACCACAAACAGTGATGATGTAAACAATAGATAAGATGACAGCCACCTCATCATTTTTTTTTTACTTAGGAGGTCTTAACGAGAGAATAGGCTTGGCACAAGTAAGGTGTGGGGTGTCTCACTTTGTACTTTGTATCACAGACCTATTAATAAAATCAGGCCAAGGACTCAAATATCAAAGAAACAAAACAGCCACCTCATCTCATGGGCAGACAGTCTTAGATTCAAACAACTCAACATCCAGCACCCTATAGGCTGAACGAATAATTGAACAAAACACAACGTGTTTCTTCAAAAGTAATGTTGACCCATTAGTGATTCATGCCTTATCCATTTTATAAATAAAGCAAGACAATCTGAGAGTGAAAAACACAGTGAGGGCAAATTCAACATGTAGAATATGAAAAGTTAAAACCTCACCTGAACTAACATTGCACCAGCAGCATCCCCAAAAAGGATACAGGTTCCTCTATCAGTCCAATCAACGTAGCGAGAAAGAGCATCCGCGCCAATTACTAAGACATTGCTAAACCCACCTCCTGTAAGTCCATGGAACAAACAGATCAATGATATGAGACATTATACAAACAATTAATACAAACTTTGAGAAGAGCTAAAGCCATAAAAGTCACTACCCCTTACGTGACATGCAGCAGACACCAATCCTAGCACAAAGCCACTACAGGCAGCTGTAATATCATAGGCTAATGGATTCCTGGTGCAACCTAGCAATCTCTGGATCTGGTTTTGAATACCAAAGAATTGAGAAAAGATGATAAGCATTTAATATCATTTCATGCATATTACAAGCTAATGCTCGTCCGCTGCAGTTTCTTCACGAGAAAGAAGGGTATTGACAGACAATAGAACTTAATTTCTAAATCTCAGAATTAACCTCTTTTTGTATTTGGTTTTGAGTGTAGTGTTCCTCCTTTAGATTTAGGCACAATACATAAATTGCCAACCAACCTTCCACTATCACAACAGTACTTAAGTGGAATATATGGAGGTATTGAGAATGATTACTATGATATCCAACAAGTGTGTAATGAACTCCTTTACACAGTTGGCATTCATACAGTTGGGGTAGATGACATGATTAAGGACTGTCAGAGCTACTTGGGAGAATTGCCATGAACCTCATGGCATGTCTTTTCTTTTCATGGAGATGTAGAGATCAAAAGCCCCTACGAAAGCTAGCTTCCTCCCAGGATCAGTTTCCAAAAGAAAGAATACTGCCGAAGGTTTCAGTCCGGTTAGGGTGTGCATGTTATACCTTAAGGCATAAAAATTGAAGGAGTACCATCCGTTCAAAGTAAATGAGTTAGAACACTATTATTGTTCAATGGTATTTGCTCTTTTTGTTATCGATTAAGTTTGATGAAAATGTAATAAAGACATTCCAAATTCATAAAAAGGTAACTTAAGATAAAGGTTGTATGGAAGAGATTCAGAGGCTCTTTCCTAACTTTATACAAAAGACTAATATTGTCCATGTGCGAATCTATTGACATTCTCCAACTGAGTGATTGAAGATTTGTAAGAGATTGATATGATATCTGTTCCATAAAACTAAATAGATAAAAATTCTCTAATATTTCAATGGTCTCTGTTGCAAATGGGCAACAGTCTTTTAGTGTCTTGCAAATACTTCTTATGTGTATTACAAAATATCGCCTTGTTGAGATGAAGGGGGTAGAGATGATCGGTGTTGCAGATACTTCTTATATGTATTATAAAAATATCAAAACTCAGCACAAAACCATGAAGTCGGATGAAGGTGCAAACGAACAAGATATCACGCGGTCATCGATTTTCTCTGAACAGAGGTTACCCAAAGTAATCCACAGTATCAGATTCTGATTGATCAAGCAGTTACCATCCAGTTATTCATGCTTAAACATAGCCAAGCAACTCAAGCAATCAATGTATGGAACTATCATTTCATAGCATATTTGACGAGTTACCTGAGGAGCAGAGCCAAACAAATCTTCAGGAGTAGAAGTGCACAACAAAATAAGGTCAACATCATTCGGATCAACTTCTGCCATTTGAAGAGCATTTTCTGCTGCCTTTGCAGCTAAGGATACTAGGCTCTTCTCCTGTTCCAAGAATTACAAAGAACAAACTTAAGCATTAAATTTTAAATACACTGCAAAAGAATATAAACATCGATCATTTTGAAGTTATGTTCCTGACTAAAACGGAGATCATTTTCAGGAAAGTTAAGAATGACTCATGAGGCATCCTGGTTGACAATTTCTTTAAAAAAATTCAAACAGAAATTGGGCTCACTGTGGGCTGCAAATCATCATACGCTAGAATTCATGGATTTATCTTCAAAATGTAAGAATAATAAGCAGAAGATCTGAATTCACGGCCAGAAGTTGTGAAACATGAAGCTGACCTGAAAGAACACGTCTATGCCGAATGCCAGTACGAACAGATATCCATTCATCTGAAGTTTCAACAAGTTTGGCAAGCTCGTCATTGGAAATATCCAACTTAGGAACAGCAGAACCACAACCAACCAGCTTACAACCTTTTCCAACATACCTGCAGATACCAAATTGAACTATGGGTATTTCCATAACACATGTCAATGTGCAATAACCATTGGATCAGCAATAATGGGACTCAAAGACAGCAAATGAAAAGGTACAAGCATCAAAGACGAGTCGAATAGAATTAGTGGTTTGAAAATATAGGAGCTTCATCACAGAACAGAATCAATCTACAGAAATCAAAATCGAAAAAGTTCCATGGGCCTAAAACGGCAAACTAGATGCCTGATCTCCTCGCTACTATGGATCTCTATATATGCCTTGTGACAAACTTCATATAATTCAGTTAACAGAGTCTTCAACAACAATTCAATGAAATACATTCCCACGGACCATCCTATCATAGCCCTTCCAGACAAGAAAATAAATGACAAGCGGTTCGGGATTCGTTCCTAGAACAAGGAACGAAATGAAGGTGATCAGTCTACTGAAAACTAGACGGGAAGATCAAAATCACAATCTATTAAGTACGTACCTAGACCTGAGAGCTTGTGATTCACTAGGGGTAACACCGGCAGATGGCTTCTCGGCGCCATCAATGACACGGGAGCACCATACCCTTGTTCTCACAAAGGCACGACACCCAGTTCCAGAAAAACCCAGAGATGGCGATATACGACGTTTCAGGCCAGGAACAGAAGTGGGGCAGATACCAGACGCACTAGCCATTTATTGAGAACTATCGAAGGAAAAAATGAATAAATAGGCAATTGAGCTGCGCCTGAAGAGAACACTGCAGCAGACGCAATGGGCGCGAAGAATCCAAAACCCAAGCAAGATAGTACGAGGTTACCAGAAGAGAGGGAAAGCACGAAGTGAGTCAGGATGGAGTGCTGGAGATGCGGCGAGGAACAAGAAGGGAGACTGGTTTGGCTCTAGCTTTGGAAAGTCCGAAGAAGAGCATTGAACAAAGCTCCCCGAATCAGAAACGGCCACTGATAAGTCAAATGCCGGTTAGCTGAACATCATGTTTGAGGCTTTTTGGTTAAGAAAAAAAAATGAATTCATTTTTGTAGTTGTTATAATATTGAGAGATGAGAATGAGGGAATATAGAAGACATGAAGGAGGAAATCGGTGTTATAATATTGAGAGATGAGAATGAGGGGATATAGAAGACATGAAGGAGAAAATAGACACAGATCTTGTATTCCATTATACATCCTTATATTACACAATATCAACCTTTGAGTGGTAGGAATACAAAATATCAATAGTCTCTAATAAAGAGTCTGGGGAGTTACGAGAGTTGTACAGTTTAAGGGTCTAGGGTAGACCAAAAGACATGTGGATGTACATTCACTAATTAGGGTGATTTACAACACTCCCCCTTGGATGTACATCCTATTTTACTGCCTCGTTAAAAACCTTGCCAAGAAAAACCCATTGGGACAAAAATCATGGTCAAGGAAAAGAGTACAGTTTAAAATGTCTCCTCCCCCTCAATTTAACAAAATGTCTTTTTGATGTTGCATACCAATATCACAAACAAGCTCCTTAAAACTCTCGTAGGAAGTGACTTGGTAAATAAATCAGCTAGATTCTCATCGGACCGAATCTTGCAAACATCAAGAATACCCTTGGCCTGAAGCTGATGGACTGAGAAGAATTTTGGTGATATATGCTTCGTTCGATCACCTTTGATGCATCCTACCCTTATGCAATGCATGCATAATCATCCTTGCATTTCACTGTCGACTTCTTTGAATCTGACTAAAGGTCACAAAACTTAATATATGATGGATAATTGATGTGAGCCACACACATTCTCTTCTCGATTCATATAGATCAATCACTTTGGCATGATTTGATGAAGTTGCCACTATAGCCTGCTTCGTTGAACACCATGAAATGGCAGTTCCACCATATATATCATAGCACTCATCTTCATTAGGAAATACTGTGATATGCTGCCTTATTAAAGCCTTGCTCGGAAAAACCCTATGGGGAGAAAAACCAAAAACGAAGGAGAAAACATAACCACATAAAGATTCTCCCCCTGAATTTGACATATATGAATGTATGCCAACATTCATTCCATAAATATGTCATCAATCATCATTGATGAAGAGGGGGAACAATGGTGATATATGTTTACTGATAATCATCACCTTACCAGATGGTAACTCTTATATCACCATTAAATCATTCACAAGTATAACATATATAGTCGATTCTTGACCTGAGCTTCACACATTTCTTTCTAGAATGATAATTTTGTGTGATCCAATTTGCTCCCAAGGTCTATTTGATATTCGCATAAGAGGAGTATCCTTTTACTAGTCATGTATTATCAACATGGCTTTACAAAACTCATATATTTGAGCCTAGTGCAGACAAATAATGCACTCTCAAGTATGTGAACTTAATACTCACATATATGCCCTAATAGAGGCTTATGCCATACCCTTGGCTCATTTGACATATCGATATATATAATTTTATGAGTTGTGACTTGATACCATCCGATTATGGTTTAGATGGTTCTCCAAGTCACCATTGATCATATAAAGAGGCCTTTAGATAAAATCATTCTCAAGATTTTCTTCAAATACCAATTCCTGGGAATTCATATGTTCACATTACGCTCTCTTTGAGAGTTTAGATTCTCTTTCAAGGGATACACATAATGTATCATAATGTACTATTTATCATTAACTTTCTTTTGAAAGTTTATATCTCTTTTTCCAAAGGGCTAGACACCTTTTTCAAGGGTCTACTATTTCCACCAAAGTTTGTAGCTTTTCCAGGGCTTCTTGACACCTTTTCAAGGGTGTTGAGGAAAAATCAATGTGAAACTATCTTGCTAACTATGGGCAGTGAACCAATCATTGTAGTACAACAAGGTCGTATCGCACAGGGATTCGTAACTATCTAGCTAATTATAAGCTTAGTAAATATGCAAAAGGATATATACAAAAGTGCATAAATGTAAATTAGGGGTTTGGGGTTTGGGTTGTAACTGGAGAAATAAAGGAAAGCAATAAATACTAAACTATATAATCTAGGATAGGTGTAGCTAGGGATGGATATTCGCACCCGTAATCCCCTTTTACCAATTGGCGAACCTCGAACTCATAGCTAAACAACGGGAATTTAATTAATAACCAAATCCATGTCTATTAATCCTAACCAATTTAACGGGGACTGAAGGTTCGTTCAAATCCCCAATTCAATCAGAGCATTAAGCACAAAATCTACCCTAAGTTGCAATGAGAACCTCATCTCAAAATAGTGAAATCGGCTAACATTGATTTAGTCCCAACGGTTCAGGTTTCTATCTCAGATCATTTTGATAGAATCCCACATAATGCTAAACTAATCGTAGGCCAAACCAACCAAATTTAACACATAGAAGACAAATTGAGCAAAACCCTTAACAAATCCCCAAATCATGAGCAACGAGTTTAGAAGTCATAAAAACACTCAATAATCATCTTCATTAAGCTCAAAGACTAAAATAAAGCACAAACACAAGTTCAAGATTCAACAATGGAGTTTAGGGATTTTGGGACAAAATCCCCAATCCCTAGCTACAAATGATTCAACAGCCATAGGAGATAAAATAAAAGAGCAAGGGATAGAAGTAGCCATTAATGGAGCTTGGAAGGAGGTGAGCTTCTCTTCTTGCTCTCCTTCTTGAGCTTCATCTTCTTGGGACTCCATGTCCTCATGTGAGCATGACGGATCAAGGAGTCTCCACTCCTTAGGGTTACTGCTTTTGCTTGCTCTTGGATTAGGCTTCGTTTGACTCGGGAGGCGCCAGGCTGTCTCTGAGCAAGTTGTTCTGAGATTTGATCAACTTGAGTTTTAAGGCCCTGATTGAATGTCATCTGGTTGGCATTGAAGGCCTCCTGCTCGGTGAATTTAGTTTGGACGGTAGTCATGAAGTTCATCGTCATATTTTGCATGTTTTGCATCATGGCTTCCATTCTAGCCAAGGTACCATCAGAAGAGGAGGAGGAGGAGGATGGTTGTTGTGTTGTTGTTGTGTTGTTGTTGTTGTTGTTGTTGTTGTGTTGTTGTTGTTGTTGTTGTTGTTGTTGCTGTTGTTGTTGTTGTTGTGGTCTGAATACCCGGCGGACCACCTTGAGGTCTATACCCCATTTGAGAATTGTTTGCTTGGTGTGCCCCTTGAGGTTTATAACCCATCGAGTTGTTGGAGATATTACTCAGTCCTCCTTGGGTGGAATCGTTGTTCCTCCATGAGAAATTAGGATGATTTCTCCAGGGGCATTGTTGTTGTTATAGTTGTAGCTGGGGCGGTTGCTAACAAAGTTGACATCTTCTTGTCCCTCGATGTAACTTTTTTCACAAAAATGGGTCTCATGGGGACCCGCACATATAGCACACCCCTCTGTGGCTGAAGTAGAAGATGATGAAGCTACAAATTTTGCATTCTTTTTGGGATGTAGCAAGCTTCTCCACCATCTTTGTGAGTGAGGATATTTGGGGGAAAGATGATCGGATGGTTCGACATGAAGTAGACCGGCAGCTCTTGGAGTTCTTCCCTTATTTCTAGCCCATTGCCTCGTGTTGCTAGTCATTGTCTCAAGAGTGCCATTCCTTCTTGGGGACTTGGTCATGAAACTACCTCCCGTGGATGAATTCACAAGCAAATGGTTCGCATCGTCAAGCCCATTAAAGAAAGATAGGCATAACGATTGATCATCCAACCCATGGTGGGAGCAATTCATTGACATCTCCTTGAAACGGTCCCATGCATCGTACAAGGTTTCTCCGAGTTGGCAGAATGTATTAATCTCCAATCAGTTGCCCTCATCCTACTTAGTCGAGTAGTATTGGGGGGTAAGCTTCTAAACCATCTTGATGCGGAGTCAGGATAAGGAAGGGGAAAAGCTGCAACCGGATTCTCTTTACCGTACCGTCTTTCCCGAAGGAATTGCAAAAATCAAGGAAGAGACTTAGGTGGTTCGGAGCGTCATCTGGATTTGCTCCACTGAATTTTCCTAAGTCCCGAACAGCAGTGATGTAGTGAGTCTTGAATACCCATTGTCCGGCCTCTTGAGGCGTCAACTCCGGTAGGACTATGGCCGAAGGTCTCTCTTCGGTGTCCGACTGGTTGTAGTCTTTGAGAGCCATTTGTTGTTGATTTCCGTTGTCTTCAATCACCGGTGGGTCTTGATCATTCATGATTGAATTTTTTCACAGTCAGATGGCCCTCAACAATGAACGCTCGAGCTCGGGTCTTGGACTAACAAGTGGAGATCCTTTGGCTCGAGTGTTTGGCATACACCGAGAAAACAGAAGGTACCTGTACCGCACCAACACCAACACCAAATGCTCTTAAGTAGAAGGGAATGTAAAAATATAGACAACAACTAAAAACACAAATACCACAATTAAAATAGATAAAAGTATTAAATGCACAAAAACTAAGTACCGAACCAAGGGAAATTGAATAATCAATTTCTCCGGCAACGGCACCATAACTTGTTGGGAAAATTACAGACATAGTAATTAAACCTAGCTAAAATGGGCAAGTGCACCCAATTCGTTGCAATAAAACAAGTGTCGTATCCACAAGGAAATTGGTTTCTAAATCCCGAGCTTCGGTATAATAGTTAAGTGCGAATAAACAGTAAAATGGGGGGTTCAGCCAGAGGCAAGCTTGGTTGTTTGTTAATTGAAAGCAACAAAAAACAGTAAAATGTTTGTGTATGGAATGGAAGGGGAGAGAGTACCCTAGGATAGTGGGAATCACCCAATTCACTTAAAAACCTCAAAACCATAACTCATCATCTCAGTGCCTGTTAGAGTTTAGCTCATGAATCCCCAAATCATGGGAAATCCAATTCTTACCCAAATAATCAAACCCCTTAATTAAAGAAGGTTCAAGTCATCAAATAGCAATAAGCAAGCACTCTTAATTAACAGCCCTAAGCATTTACTCCCAATAAAAAGAAAGCAGAAGTTAGGGTTACTCCCTTCTTGGTCTAGTTCCAAACTCAAGCTCAAATATTGAATGGAACCACCATAAATGCAATAAGAGATCAATTTAGTGCATTAATTGATATTAAAGGAATAAAATAGGTAACAATGAGTTAGGTTTCTAGCATTCAATGAGCAAAATGGGTTCAAACCCTCATCCAAGGATACAAATGGAACTACTCAGACATAGCTAAGGAAAGACCAAAGAAAAGAAGAAGAATTAGCCATTAGAGGAGCTCCCAAGCTTCAATGGAGGTAGAAATCTTCATTTCTTCTTCCTCCTTTCTCCTCTTTTTCTCCTCTTCTTTTCCTCTATTTTCGCCTCTCTCTGTCTGTTTAGGGTTGAAGCCTTGAGCCTGGGTGTTTGATAATCAGATAAGAGTCCCCGGAATCAGCTTTTAAAAACGCAGATCTAGGCAGATTTTCCGTCCGACTGACCCAGACTGGGTCGGTCCGTGGGTCGGTCGGTCTCCGAAGAAGAACGCCGTGAATCATTTTAAGTATGACCGACCCAGATCCGACCCAGGCTTATGGGTCGGTCGATTCCAGTAGCTTGGCATCCGGAAAAACCAATCCGACCGACCCAGAGTGGGTCGGTCCTGTGGGTCGGTCCTGCTCAGATTTTTGCTCTAACTGCGATGAGCCCAGAATCTTCATTATGGCTCGGAATTGCTCCCCGTTTGCGGCGTTGGAAAGCTTGAGATGAAGAATCTGTTGATGCATGCCACTAGCTCAAAGATAACCCAAAAGTATGCTCAAAATGAGCTTTTACCTATCAAGAGATTAAACTCTATAAGTTCACTATTAATCACTAAAACACTCTATTAAGTGGTGAAACAAGTTATGCATCCAATAGAATAAAGGAGAATGAAGCTCTTAAATAGCATTACTTCACCACTTATCAAAGGGTTACTATCGTCCACCTTTACGATATTACAACTCCTGTATCCACTAGGAGGAACGCGTTCATTTCTCATATCGAGGTGGATTATAACATCTTATATGCACAACCCTGGTGCATTATCATGCTAGCATCACACGCTTCGGTGTGTTTATGATTTATCTTTATCAACTTTTGGAAGTCAAACTTCATACTTCCTTTACTCTTGAAATATATCATTTGGGCAGTTTCTTCCCCCTTTCGAGGGTTCGAATCCTGAAACTCCTAATTTCCCTTTTCCTTTTTCTTTCTTGTCATTTCGGCATATCCGTCCCCCTTTCGAGAGACTGGACTTCTCTTTCGAGGGTCCGAACTCCTCTTTTGAGGGTTCAAATCTTAATTTCCTAATTTGCCTTGCCTTTTTCTTTTTATGTCATTTTGGCATATTCGTCCCCCTTTCAAAGGACTGGACTCCTCTTTCAAGGGTCCGAACTCCTCTTTCGAGGGTTCTTTGAATCCCAAGGGTCGACCACGCCTCCAGCGTACTTGGGATTCACTTGCCAAGGCGGTTGTCTCCCACGCTTCTAACCGAGCTGGAACATTTGCAGCTAGTATATATATGATCATGTTACTTTATTATCTATGAATGCATCAAGTAGTTGCAACATTTTCCAAATGAATTATTCTTTGAACCTCTAGTTCATTTTGCTTTGTCATGCATGACATAATTCATAGTCCATTAACATTTAGTTAAGGACATTCCAGCTAGAGACAATCGCTCTCTAATTTGACATCTTAAAAGTTCATAAGCATCTTGGAGACTCATACTTCCCAGAAGCATGGTTGTAGCAACATTCAATATGTGCTTGCTTTTGTAATCTTTCAACAAGACACAATTGGTTTTACTGATAAGACTTTGTGCCAAATATCAAAACACATATCATTCTCCCCCTAAAGTTGAGAATTATTAAGAACTAAAGGAGTTCATTATTCTCAACTTTCCTTTTTGTAACCCTTTAGATATTTGTAATAGGGGAGGTATAGACACAAACCCAATTGTCAACATCATATATATCTCAAAGGTTCACATGATAATTTTTCCGCCCATAAACAATCCATGATATTTCAAGGGGGTATAAAAATCTCATCCACTTCCTTTTGAATGATCTCGCTATATCTTATATGAACTATTGTCACCCGAGTAAGAACCTGGAAGTTCTTGATAACTTAGAAAACTAGTGATTCAACATCACTTTTCTCATGGATGAGCCATTTTTCCATTTCATATAATGAATATTTCATTGTACACTAACCACGCGTTAGTGACCCTTTTTTGTTTGGGCTTTATGATATTGGATTCTACGTTATATCAACTTATATAACTTGGCACATTTTGTGCTTGTTTTCCTATCAATATGAGCATACTTTATCATTAAAAATGCATATTCAATGTTTATTCTTGTTCCCTCAAGGAACATAATGAAGAGCTTTTAAAATTCGAGGCTCACAAGAGCAAGCTCTTATTCTTCATAGTCTCTTATAGACTATAGAGTTGTATATAAAACATTTTCAGTTGTGCATTATAGCACTAACAATAATGTATGACTCTATGTCATTCATTGACTTACAATATGCTCGTGAAACTATTATAGATTGTGAAGATGGTCCAACGTACCATATTTTATTTCTTTAGAGTATCCATGAATAACCAGTACCCATAGCATGGTTAATAAATTTGTCAAAATTCATGTACTCTAGTGCATCTTTCGCACTTTATAAATATGTATCAAGGATGACACCTTAACACTTTTCATCAATAATAACATCATCTCAATAATATCTTTCAGGGATATATGTGATGGTCTACCATGATGTCAATTGTAAACATTTTCCTTTTATACACGGTCCAACCATGTCCGGATGTGCAATAATCTATCATAGATTATAACATCTTTTACAATCGACCTTTACAAGATAAAATGATCATTTTCATAAGCTAATTAAAGCTTTTAGTTCCCATATCATCAATGATCTTACATATTGATCTTGCCAAAATCAACCTCAAGCTCGACTTCTTTCATAATCATGCATGATACACATTAACATTTCAGAGCTTGAGTTGGAAATTCACTAGGAAACTCTTAATCTTCCATAATAATCTTTAAATGTAACTCCTCAATGGTACTTGGGAGACCATGTAACTTATACCAAAGTTACTTTTATAGAGTATCTTTAAACCTCAAAATTTATCTAGCTCTCCAAGAGCTTTTACAATTTGGTCCATCTTATACCAAATGTTGATGGAAAAATAATAATTTATCATTCTCAACCTTCAATGCAATTATTTTACACGAGGGAGTATAAGGATCTTACAGCTCTCAGCCTCAAGAGCATAATTTCGCATGAGGGAAAATGTAGACTATAATTCTCAACCTTTAATGCTTGTATACAATCAAATAACATGATCCTTTTTTTCTTCATCCAGTGCACTCATCTTGCACGAGGTAATATTATAATTTATAATCTCCTTTTTCAATGATTACATAGGAGAATTCTTAACCTCTAGTGCAACATCTTGCACGAGGTAATATCACCTTCTTTTTTTTTACTATCTCAAAAGAGATTGTTAACGGTAATTCAAATCCATCCTTATGGCAATACTATTTTCAATCGTAAAATAAAATTGAACGAAATGAATCATACCATATTAGATGATTCACTTTTCAAAACAAAAATATATAGCGTCAAATAATAATTTGAGAGAGTGATTATGCAAAATCATTATACACAAAAATATGTAGTCTTTCAGCGATTTAAAACTGATAGTTTTTCAAAACGATAACATATATTTTCACGAAGATCTGCTTTCCTTTATATGCGGTTATTTATTATCCTCAAATCTTCTTGTTCAATAAAGAAAAACATGACCCCGCCGAATCTCACAAAAACTATCCTTTTACTATTTTTCTTTCTTATAACAGTGAAACTTCATAAACAAGTATCAAAATTTTCCATTTTTTTTTAAAATATCTCTTCCACTATTGTCACAAATTAAAGATTGTCATTTTGTACCATAATATAATAAATAGTGAAATTTGTACTTATTGTATAACAAATAAAAGAATATAAGGATTTTACTCTGATTTAGAAACTCATATATACATAGACTAAAAATATAAAATTATTTGAGTGTGGTCTCACTTACCTACCTATTAATATGACTATACCGATAAAATTGATTAAATTTACTTACACCTTATGGATTCGGTAGAGTACCATCAAATGCGGCTTCAACATATAAACTCTTCGGCATCGCAGATTCTTGACAAAGCACAACAATTTCAGGTAGGATTAAAGATAAAACAATAACCATCATCTGCAAAGTCGTAGTGAGGAAAAACGACTCAATATTTTTGACCATGGTGTATGGTGGAGAGACGAATATATTTTGGTAGAGTCTATCGTGCTGATAACGTGTTATAATATTGAGATATGAGAATGAGGGAATATATAAGACATGAAGGAGGAAATAGGTGTTATAATATTGAGAGATGAGAATGAGGGAATATAGAAGACATGAAGGAGGAAATAGACACGGATCTTGTATTCCATTATACATCCTTATATAGTACACAATATCAACCTTTGAGTGGTAGGAATACAAAATATCAAAGGTCTCTAATAAAGAGCCTGGGGAGTTACGAGAGTTTTACAATTTAAGGGTCTAGGGTAGACCAAAAGACATGTGGATGTACATTCACTAATTAGGGTGATTTACAACAGTAGTCGCGTTTTTTTTAAAGTACATGTTACTATTTCATTCATAGATACCTTAAGAACCATCATCCATATTACAAGACCTAGACTCTGTGTGGTTTGACTGTTTTGCCGCTGTTTTATATGTGGCAGTATATTATTGAAGTAGAACATTCTATATGGAACCAACACGGGACCCAACCATTTATACCATAAATATACTATCAAATATGTCAAATACGAACAGAGCCCTAATGATCTTTAGGGAAATGTCCTCCCCTGACCCTGACCATAGCTTTAAAAAGTTGGAACTATTATACATCAAAGCAACCAGCATATAAGGAAAATTACAAACTGAAATATCTGAATACTTAATCATGGAAATTAACATAAAGAGTTACTCCCACTTGGTGGAGATATAATCCTGTAAGTAGAGAGGTAGAAACTGGTTCAAAAAGCTAAACGAATCCTCATGTCTCAGATCAAATTCAACCTTATTGTAGCCAGCTTCAATCGCAGGTTCGTGGTGGCGGAATTTGAAAAAAAATACACTATTGAAATAAATCAAATTAGTAAAGCATTTTAATGTGGATTTTAATTCATGAATATGTGGTTAAAAAGGATTTTTTTTAAAAAAAAAGTAAACATGTTAGGAGAAAAGTCATATTTTAAACACATGGAACTTTAAGCGGTAAAAGATAGTTTATGTGGAAATGTGGTAAAGTGAACATGTGTTGTGCATGTGGGGTTTTAAATTGTATAATTACTAATAGTGCGGTCTTGTTTTTAAATTGTATTATTAACGATTGTGCCCTCTCTTACTACTCTTTCTCATCCTTCTATTTTCACCAAAAACAAGAGGGTACTCTCCCTAGCCTCCATTTTCGGCCAGACTCATACGCTAAGGATTTTGGTGTGATTCTCTTGCTCTTTCTTAATCTTGATGCTAAAGGCTAGTGTGGGTATTCTAAGGTGTTTTTAACCTTTCTTCCTCCTTTTAAGTTTTCATTTGAAGTGATAAGAAGAGAAAATCCATTGTTACTTTTTTTCAAAAAATCCATTGTTACTATTTTTTATTTAGATTTTTGTAACACTGAGCTAAGCCATTTAAACCTTGATTCTTGTTTTGGTCCTTTGTAAAAGTAATTTCTTGTCTACAACCCCACTTATTCATATTCCGTAAAACGATAGGTACATTGCCTAGGTAGAGATAGTACATATTTCTACTCAACAGTAAAAAGTTCTCCAAGTTACCAAATCTTAAAGTTTGAAGCACCCCAGATCATACCCCAAAATTCTATATTTTTTTCTCTAAGCATACCCATGCCACAAGTAAGTGATGGATCACACTCCTCAAAAGTTTTAATCACTTTTTGTTCTTCTCCTATCCTACACTTCATGCTAGTGTTTGTTAGCTTTAAGCATTTCATACTTGCTTAGGTTCATGGCCTTGTTTCATTTCTCCACTTTAGCTAGTTTTCCTCTAGTTTTATGTTTTATTGGTATTCTTACACATTTATTACTTAACACATGAGGAATATCCTAGCTAGGATCAAACTAGACGAAGGGAGCAACACGTGGGCGTAAACAAATCTAAAATCGAAGCTAAAACGAAGAAGATAAAGTGAAAACAATGTTGTGAAGGCCAACCTCCCTATTGGATTGCCCAAAGTGTTTTTGGTAGTACCGGAAGTTGAGATTTCCATTTAACTTCAGACTGACCCATTGGGTCAGTTGGGTGTTCTGGGGCAGTTTCAAAAGTAAAAAACGCTTTAACCGGGAGCTAGGACATCCACAGAACTGACCCATTGGGTTGGTCGGGCTTAAGTCGTGCACGTGTTTTCTTCTTCGAGAGGCGACCAACCCACGAGACCGCCCGAGTGGGTCGGTCGGATGGGAAAATGCCCATAATCTTGCATTTTTAAAGTCCAATCTTGGCAAATCTTTCAGGACACTCTCAATTCGGAGCCACACACAAAAACATGACAAAAAGAGGCAAAATAATTGGAAGCTCTCTTTCAACCTCTCATGGCTATTTCTTCTCTTTTCTTATTATTGCTCTAGTGGAGGAATAATTTCCTTGTACCTAGGGATGGGGATTTTTCCCTAAAACCCCTAAAACTCCATTGTTGAACCATGAACTCTCTTGTAGCTTTATTTTAGTACTGATTCTTAATGTATGATGAGTGTTGAGTAATTATGGTTCTTGAGCTTGTCTACATTTGATTGTGTGGTTTGCTTAGGGTTTTGCTCAATTTGTAATCTATGCGGATTTCTCTGGAATTTTTTATGAAAGTAATAGCTTAAACTGTGGGGCTAAATCAATGTAATTAGATCTCATGTATTCGAGATAAGTTTCGTTGCAACTTAGGGGAACTTATAGTTCATGCTATCAATTATCAAGGCACTTGAATAATTGTCAGTTTCCTACTAAAATAGGTTAGGATTAGTAGATCTAGATTAGACTACTACTACTAAGTGTTTTTGTTATTTGGTTGTGAGTTCATGAATCGAAAATTGGTAGTAAAGGGTGAAGGGGGAAAAGATCCATCCCGGGGTACATCTATCCTTTATTTCCACTCATATCACAAAACAACTCCCCTCCCCAATGTACTGCATCAACTCTTTATATATATATATATTTGTTTGTACATTACTAAACTGATGAGAAACTAGATAGTTTCAAAGTCTCTGTGGACAGTACACTTGTTGTACTATTTCGACCGGTATACTGCCTATATTTTGTATAGTATAGTTATATATTTTGCACAACAGGTAGCCACCGCATTTGTTTCCCGAGTCAGTCGGGAAGACTCCTTGCATTGGTTTTAAGTGCAAAGGAATGACTATGCTGGTGGATAACATTAAAATTAGTTTCCTTTTCCTTGGGTGCAGTTATGGTTATTATTATAAGGTATATATGTCTACTGAGATCTTGGGTTGTAAGAGTATGCTTGTGGTTGATACTCAGATATTATACACCCGTGCCCTGGGTGAGCAGGATATGTGATCTTGGTCTCATGAGGAGTTGCTCAAGAAGGGTGTTGGTCTGGTTTTCTATCAGTTAGGAGTGGGGAAAACTTGGATAAACTTCCTGAAGTGGAAGACTTTCTCTCTTTGGACTTCAACAGGTTGGTTAAAACCTTTAAAATTGATCATCAACAAATCATGTCCATCTGCATTGGAGCTTACTGTTTCGGTGGGGTAGCCTCTACTTATGTCTTGATATGATCCTTGACAAATGTGATCTTTAAGGCTGGAAGGTTTGAAATAGATGTAAGCTGTCATTTAATAGGTTCTATGGTATGGTTAGTTTTGTAGTAATTCATACATTTAAGTACTTAATTTTATTGGTCTATATGTTGAGTAAGCAGTCTTTTGATAGTCCTCTAATTTGGGATGGAGTATGTGTCTCTGGAAACAAAATGACTTCTTTTGGTGTTGGGATCCTCCTTGTTAAGACCTTGAAGCTGCTATTATTAAACCGTTGTGTAATTGTTTTATCGTTATATAAAGATTTCAAGTTCAAATCAAATAAAAAATTAATTAACCCTTGCAGATCGAGTAGGTAGGTAGAGTATAATAGAATGGAATGCAACCTGTTGTCCCTGAATTGTTTCATACTAGCTAGCTAGCTAGTTGATACAAACAAACAAAAAAATGGAAAAAGGAAAAAGAAAAGTACAACCCAGGGGGTGTGGTTACATGGATAAATATGTGAGATAGATGCTGCTCTAAATATAGGAAGAGCTAGCAAGCATTAATTTTACAAAAAAATTGAATGAACTCCGGATGATATTAACTTGAAATAAAATCCAGAAGATTAGAAATCTTGAGCATACCCTGTAAGAAAATTCAGATTTGGGAATAAGAAACAGGAGAATAAATAGAGAAATAGGTAATAAAAGAAAGAAATGAAGAGGTAGGATAGGAGGACGTACTTGCAGGGGTCATTCTCCAAGCTTTAACTGAAGCAGTGACTGATACATGGGTAGCATTGTTGAATAGGAATAGCTTGGCGTGTTGGTAGATTGCCTTTGTTGGGTAAACCCTGGAAGTGATACAGGTCCTTCCCTCTTGTGCAAATGCCTCAACTATGGAATGATCAACTAGAATTCTGAGTGATAACTTCTCGCCGGTGAGAACAGGAACAGTGCTGCCGTAGATGCCTTTAGTAACGTCAAGAGCTGCAGATGATCTGTATACATATATGAAATCAAGTGTAAGTGAATGTACCCAGAATGCTAAAAAACGATCTATATTTTAGAACAGAGGAGGGAGCATGAAAGAGTTGGGTTGGATCGATCATTACCTTGAGAGGTCGGAGCAGATGAAGGTGTTTAAACCTCCTCCATTCCTTTTCTTCTGTAGATAGAAGTAAACCGGAGTCTGCTCAGTTTGCTCCTCATCAGTCAAAACCATGAACCCAAACGGTCCAATTGCCCCACGTTGAGCAGCTCCACCACTGGTATCACATCTATACTCTTCTTCTTCATCCGACATAACTGAAGCAGGCAGCTTCTCATAATCAATCTCAAACTCCGCCACTATATCAATCTGGGAGGCATCACCATCACCATTACCATTACCAAGTTGAAGAGGAACAACTGTACCCGGTTCCACCTTCACATTCTTAAACTCTTTACTACTCGATCTTAAGCTCTCAACTTCCTCCACAGGCCAGGTAATCAAATTCTCCCCAGTCTTCTGATCGTACAATACTGTCCTTGGTATAGCCTGCAACGACGACCATCCCTTCTCTATATCAGCATACTCACTGTCACCTTCTGGTACCCAACCCCACAATACTCTCCTCTTCTTCTCCGCATCATAAAACGTCTTCGACGCGTAGAATTTCCCATAATCATACCTCAACCCAATCCCCACATCAATTCCCGCATTATCCGGTACCCATTTCCCCGTCTTATCCTCATAACTCCCTAAAGCGTAGTAATCATTCCTATCATCATCCATACTCGCCTTCAACACATGCTTCACATGATCACTACTCTCTATCACTGATGTCGACATATCCACCCCATTTCTTTCTTTCACAGACACCGGATAAAAATCAACACACTCCCACATTCCCGTCCCTTCA
This sequence comes from Limonium bicolor, assembly GCA_023374045.1. Taxonomy (NCBI): domain Eukaryota; kingdom Viridiplantae; phylum Streptophyta; class Magnoliopsida; order Caryophyllales; family Plumbaginaceae; genus Limonium; species Limonium bicolor. Next base: position 237,102,734 of record CM041777.1, read on the forward strand.
ACACCATGCATCTCTTCTTCAATTAACTCAAAATGAATAAAATCTTTTGTATCATACATAAGTGAAATCCCTGTCCGGTTACGCTTTGATCCGATCGAGATTCTCCATTTCCCATCCTTAGTCAACCACGCTGTGGTCGGGTCACGGAAGTCTAGCTTGTCAATACCTTTTGGAGGGAAGAGGACAGGATTTCCAGGGTACTTTACCCATTTAACTAGTAACGGGTCTGATTGGTCAGCTGGGACTGCTAAGTTTTGAACCTGGACTGACTCGTTTGTTGAACCTGTGTACAGCATCACCACTCTCGAATCACCGGATTCTGTGGAGGGTATGATTGTTGCTGATCCAGTCCATACTCCGTTTTTGTCGTACCATTTGTCCGGTACCATTGCTATTGGAAGATGGAGCCAGTTTATTAGGTCACGTGAGGCTGCGTGACCCCATACAATGTCACCCCATACGGCACCGTTTGGATTGTATTGGTAGAAGAAGTGGTACCATCCCTTGTATAACAAGGGTCCGTTTGGATCTGATTCATCATACATTCACACCAAGATCTATTAGCTTTCTGTTTTGTTTTGTTTTCATATAACATACAATTTTTTTTTTTACTTTCTCCTTGATTATTTTATTTTCCATTAACTTATATATAAAACAAAATAAAAAACAAACCGTCAAATTTCTCGAGAATACTTCATTATCCAGTTGTTTTCCTCAAAAAAAAAATAATTTATTGTCCAAAAAAAACAAAGCGATAATAATGGCCGTTCGGTGTTGCAAATCGTGCGCGTTGGACTTAGGCACCTTTTCATGAGATTAATGTTGAGCTTTATCTAAAAGCAGCAAATGCTATATTTATGATAAAGCTGCATTGTGAGAGAAAAATGGATCCCATTTAAAATAGTGACCAATAAAAATATGACACATAGTATTTAAAGCTACCATTAATCTAGTTACAAAATAAGGTGATGAGAGAACAGAACCTAAAAAAAAAACTTACCATTCATCCAGTTGCTTTTCGTCTGGAAATGAAAACCCGTTCTCTGCCAATCCAGCACAGACTTCTTCCAATCAAAAACCCAGGCCCCCAATCTATGGTGACCATTACCAACCCGAACCCGATTCGTCTTCTCAGACACACCTTCAGCTTTACCACGTGACATTACCAATCCCAATGTCTCCTCATGACCATCCCAACATCCACATTAGGTAAAATCTTTACAACACCATCACCACCACCACCACCGCTCTTATGGTTGATTCCAACCACCGCTACCACAAACGCCGCTAACATAACCATTGACAGCAATGCGAACGCAAATCTCGCTCGATTTTGTTTCTCTCCATCCTCTGTCGTTTCACCATCATGGATCTTGTTCCCACGACCGCGCCGTTGATCTTCTATATGTCCGTTAGGGATTGGAACGTATGAGTAAGGAAGGCCTGTCGTCGACCCTGCGTATTGATGATCATCTTCTCTTCCAAGGGCCATTAATTATATCGCATTGAAGATCGGAGTTTCTTCCGGGTTCGGTTGGATTTATTTATTGATTATTTGAAACGGGAGGCCAATGCGAGGTGACACTGGTTATATACTAGTACGTAATGTACGCACTTTATTTCAAATCTATGTACAAAAAGAGGAAGAAGAAGAAAGATGGATGAAGAAAAGAGAGAATGCAGGCAGCGATTAGATTAGATCTGTGCTTCTCTTTTAAAGAGATTAGTTTACTATATATAGAGATAGGGTGAGGATGGACGCCGCTCAAGAATCGACAAACGGGTCAAAGACGAAGAAATTAAGGAGAGACGTAAGAAACACATTTGTTTGTTTCCACTTAAATACTCGGTCTATTAACATCTACGGAGACGAGAGACTTTTCTTTCTTTTCTTTGGTTTTTCAAAACAAAAAATCTACAAATTAAGAGACTTTTTTTTTTAAATCAGATCATCTACTGAGAGAGAGACTAATTAGAGGAAGGCAACAGGAAAATATAACCACATATCATTTAAGTTTGGATCAATTTTTTTTACTAAATATCTGTCTTTAGAAATTTTAACTCTGTTTATTTAAAAATGTTCATCTCATAACTTATAGTAGTTTTTTTAAACTACCACCATATTTGATTAGGAAATAAGATTCAAAATACTTTTTGAGACTCCAACATAACTCTCTTTTCTATCCATGTTAGTTAGAATATGGACACCAACATTAGCTTCTCAACCTACATGAGACCATGATAAGTGACCAATGGAAGAAACGAAAAAAAGAGCTTCATGGAGAAATATTTGGACATCATCTCTAACAATACCAATACCTTTAAAATAACTGACATTAGATAAACAGTTAGAGAAAAGATGGACAACTCAAGCTCCTAGCAACTTCAAGACCAAAGATTGCAGCTTTTGATTGCATGACCTGAGAAACCTATGCTCCCAAACCTTTAGCAACACCTATTGCTTAAATTCTATCATTCTCATCTTTACAAACCGCCCCCATATCCTTGATCCATTTTGGGCAACATACCATTGACATAGACCCTAACTACATGAGGTTGAATTTCCGGCTGTTGATCTTCATCGGCAAAATAAAAGTCTTAAGAGCTAACATACGAAGCATTCTCCCAAAAGGAATCTGCCTGATCCATGCCTTGGTTGAACGGGTGGACTCTACCATGCTATAGCAGGCACCTCGCTAACCAAAGCTTCTAGAGAAATTGAATCACTCTCTCCGTACTCTCCAGATCTTGATGGACACAAGTGAACAATAATCAGTCCCTAAAGGAACCGTCATCCTCCCTCATCAAGCTTCTACATAGAGTATCCCAACTTTTCCAGCTAATCCCTTGATGATAAGAGAGCCCGTCCACCAGTATTTCCTGATAATAAACTGAATCTCCCGATTAAAGAGTAAGGAAGACGAATGACATCCATAACATAAGAGGGGATGGCTTTTAGAACATATTTGATGAGAATGTCATGCCCCGCTAGAGAGACTGTACGTTCCCAAGTTTGAATTCTTTTTTATATTCTATCTCTAGCATAACCAAAGATCTGCCTCTTATGTTTAATAAACATACCATTGATACCATCAGGCTTAGGAGCCTTGTTTCGGTGCATCTCTTAAGAGCCAACGTCACTTCATCTTTAGAATAAGGTCTACTAAAGGATTCACAACTATCAAAAGGAACTATGTTTTTAACACAAGATGCGAGCTATAAGATGGATTAGAAGATTGGAACAAATCTACAAAGTACTACCTAGCCACTCCTTCCACACCGTCCCAGTCAGAGACCCAAACTCCTTGATTGTTAACCAACACATAGATAGAATTCATTCTCATCCTGGATTGAACCCTCTTAAAGAAGAAAACATTATTTTGGTCTCCCTCCCGCAGCTAGCGGTGGTGAGCACGCTGAGCTCAGCGCGATTCTTCCCTTAGAAGGAGGGAATCCAACTCACGATTTAAGCTCTGCCAGCGAACCAACGCAGATGGGATGGATACCGTTGAGCAATCTGATTGATTTCATACTTGAGTTCCATAATTTGGAGAGATTCCAATCGAGACTTCCTACCTCGTCCGCATCTGGCAACCTTATCTACATAATTTCCTCTACCCCTCGTTCCCCACCAGACATTTTAAACAATATCCCGACTCTCAATACATTCAACCAACTGTTCTCAAACTTAAACAAGCGTCAAGCTCCTCTACGCAAGGGCTGAGTAATGAACATGATGAGTCCGTGGTCGGATTTACCCCATTGACAATGGAGATTACGGGCATATGGAAACATATGCATTCAATCAGAACTCACAATAAACCTATCCAGCCTAGATCGGGTATTGTTGACCACTGATTGTATGTTTGTAAATGTGAGAATATCACCCACGAAACGTGAATCAATAAGTTGGCAAAAGTTTAGACAGTCACAGAATGCCCGCATTTGAGCCCCGTTATGATCCCTTCTACCATGCTACTCAAATCCAAACATTATTTCATTAAAATCACCAAAAACCAACCAAGGTCGCTGAAGAGAGCCACGAGTGTGACGGAGAAAACTCCAAGTCCGCTATTTGTCGCTTGCCATGGGCCAGACCGAAAACACCAGTGCAAGACCCAAAACCACGGTCAATCCAACAATCTATATGGTGATTAATGTAAGATTAGATCTGGAGCACCATGCCATCTCGCCAATAGAGCGCTATACCACCACTCCTTCCAATACAATCAATTACAAAACTAGGGAAACCCCTCGGACGTCTACCAAAGCTAGACATTTTGTTTCTCAAGTGTTTAGTTTCATAAAGGAAACAAATAACGGGTGATTCTAAGCGAATTACTTCCAAAACCCATCGGACAACAGTAGGGTCACCCACCCCCTGCAATTATGAAAGGGGACACTCATTCCAACAAATCAACTACGATAGATAGTGTGGAGCAGAGTAGACAAACCAAAGAAGGCGACTTGCAGCAGCAAAAGCACTATTAAGATTGACATGCAAAGAGTTCGAAGCAAGGAGAGGAAGAAGAAACCTCCGCTTTTAGGAGGAAGGGGACTTACTCTTTGGTGTTTTTTAACATAACTTGTATTTTGAGCACAAAGAAATATGATAAAACTTTAAAGTTATTTTCTACTACAAAACACCATTTTGTTCATTTTCCAACCTAACATCCGTAAGTATCATATTTTCATCTGGTCAATCAACTATCGTATTTCCCCTACCTTTGTTTCATTCCAAAACACAAACATCAAACCTCAAATTCACATTTAAAACCCCTGCAGCTAGACTCTTCCCTATCAAAATTATGCCATTCTAGGTCGGAGGACAATGTATACATACTAACTAGGGCCAGTTGTTGTTGAAATAACAATATCTTAACTATTGTAATTACAAGACTGTTTTTGCAACTAATTACCTTCAAGATAAGACATGCTATTAGAATATTTCCTTCATAGTTTCCTTCTTTTTTAGTTAGTTTCCCTTCTCTAATTAAGTCTAGATTTTATTTAGTTTCCCTTCGCTATTAAGTCTAGATTTTATTTCCTTATTCGATATCTTTCTCCTATATATATTACCCATTTTTTCATATAGAAGCAAGTAATAAGAAGACTTCTTTCTGTATCTCCACACTCCATCTTTCTCAAATGTCTCTCCTCTTTCTCGCTGTAATAAAACTACCGATTCACAGCAATCCAACATGTACCATAGCAGGAGATTCGTTCCTCTTATTTTTTCTTCTGCGAATCCCTTCTAGGGTTTCGTCCCGTCTGCGATAGCCATGGCCAACAAAGGAGGGAGAACGAATTGACTCGTCTCCTCACTCAAATTGACGATGTCGCGACGACAGTGTTGGCGCAACCAAGGTTGATGCTTCTGATCCTTACTATATTCACCCGAGCGACTATCCTGGGATGATTATTTGCCGGGAAATTTACTGGTAAAATTTTTTCACGATGGAAGAAGGCTGTCATCCTTTCCCTTACTGCCAAAAACAAGCTGTGGATTTATAAATGGGAAGATTACGAAGCCTGATTCTGCATCCAGTAACTATGATCAAGGGAACGATGTAATAGTCTGGTCAATCTTGGCTTGAACACGCTCTTGACGAGTCAATAGCTCAGATTTTCCTCACTGCAAATTCCGCGCGCGATTTATGGAACGAGTTGCTGGCAAGTATGAAACAAGCATGGTGTTCAATTATATCTCAGACACGCCATAGCTCTCTAAAAGAAAGGAACGACAGCGTTACTGAATACCATACCAAACTCAAGAAGCTATGGATGAGATGGATATGATTTTTCCGACTCCCCCTTGCAACTGTGAGCAATCGAAGATGAAAACCTAAAATACCACCAGAACCAGAGATTGGTGGAGTTTCTTATGGGGTTGAACTCATCCTATAAAACTATCGTGGTAACATTCTGATGAAGAAGACTGTACTTCTATCGAACAAGCTACTCTTTTGCTGCAAGAAGAAAACCAAAATCAACCTACTGAAACAAGAAAGAGAGTGATTGATGAGCTTGTGCTAACCAGAGTTACAGGCCTGCGCTAGCAAAAAGTGCAAAATGGGAAGAAGAAGATCTGCATTGCAACTTTCTGCAATAAAGGGGGGGCACCTTGAGGAAGAGTGCTTCTTTAAAATCTGGAAAAATAATTCAGTGCACCTATTGTGGTAAGAAAGGTCATTTGGAAGAGAATGCTTCGCAAAGATGGTTTCCCCAAGGGAAAAAGACGGGAGAAATAACAAGGTATGGTGGCTCAGACCAGCTTTGAATATGAGGAAAAACAGTCAAGAGAAAACATTAAGTAACGCAGGTTTCACAACCACAACAACTGCACAACTCTTGAGATATTCAATGGAAAAGGAAAAACTGCCATGGCAGTTTTTCATGGTAAATCCTTATGTCTTTAGTGCATTGTTCGTAGGTATATAATCCAGGGATTTTTGGATTCTCGATTCAGGTGCCTCTGATCATATCTGTTGTGATAAATCAATCATGAATTCTATTATGAAAAATGCTAAGCTGAAGCAAGTAAAATGCAGATAATCATATTAGGTTGTAGACTATATTGGACATGTCCAAATATGTCCGACTTCAACTTACCTGATGTTCTTGTGTTGAAGAATTCAGTTTTTCAATCTTTTATCAGTTCACAAACCGCTGCACAGTTAAACCAGTTTAATCTCCTTTGGAGTGGGGGGTTGTTTTGTGTAGGACCAATTGAAGACTGATTTCATTCAAATTGGAAACAGTTAAAGAAGGACTGTACATTTGGGAATCCAGCAGTTTCGAGCAATACTACAGCAGAGAAGAGAAGAGTCTTTGTGTGTAATTCAATTTTCTGTCATCAACAAATGGCACGATAGGTTGGGCCATGTGCCATAGAAAAATTAAGAAGCCTAGATGTGATAGATTAGTATTAGACAGAAAGATGTAGATGAATTTTTCTGTGAAGCATGTAAATAAATCAAAGGGACATAGGCTGCCTTTCAGTAGCAGCAGCGCATAAAAACTAATGTATTTTTGAGATGTTCACGTAGACACAGGGGCCCCTTTCAGTAAAGACCCACGATGGTTTTTCATATTTTGTTACTATTTGAAGATTTCAGTCGCGCTACATGGGTCTATATGATAAAAATAAAAGTGATGCTTTTCAAGTGATTAATTAAACAATTGTCCAGTATATAGAAACTCAGTTTTCTGCAAAA